>OX438787.1:2874196-3336513 GCA_949316455.1 Acleris holmiana
GGTTGCAAGCCCATCGCCTAACAGTGCTACAAGCCCTTACTCCCTTAGTCGCCTCTAACGACATCCACGGGAAGACATGGAATACCACTATTCTAACCCGGCAACCACACGGGGTATTTAAATAATTAATGCCAAAACGATGCTGAATTATAAATAAATAACCGATAGGTAATATGAAGGTTGAAGACCTCCACGTCACCTCTATGACCCGACGTTGAAACTCCTCCCGAAAATATCACATAGCTGTAATGAACAGAATTAGAGAGAAGCTGATGTGATTTGGATAAATAAGCAACCACATCTAATAAAATATGTTATACGTCATAAAAGTTTACTTTAGCATCCCACCACCCCACAGTATTTACAGACTACGGGCCGCGCTCAAAGCTAATCCCGTTTCTTTCCGTATATGTTTGAAAAAAGAATGAGTTAATTGTTTCTCAAATGTTTCTAATCACGTCGGTATATAAATTCGATTTTCCAACAACAGAGAACTCACCAGAGGTCTTGCCAGGCTGGCCGTACATGTATCCTGACTCCGGGGTGGCGTTAGTAGCTGGTCTTGCATGCTGAGAGCCATCGTCCCTAAAGGCTCCCACTGAAATTCCTCCGCCGCCACCGGCGACTAGCAGCGGTACTTCTTGGCTGTCCTTATCAACCTGAAAGAGATTTTCTGTTATGTAGATGCCCACGCTACCCTGCTAACTAACAACAATTAAAATAAATAAATTTACATATTTACCTAAATGTAAAAACCACGAAATTAGCGTCTACAATCTGTCTGTTTTATCGAAAAAAAACTAGTATTTTTTTCGGATATCCCAGTTTATCAACACTTACATGAAAGGTAAGATTGGAGAATATTGATTTAAAGATCAGCAGATCCAAACATACGCTTAAGGACTTTGGAGGTCTCTACATTGTCGTGCTGATTGCATTTGATAGCGTGATCGTACCAGCTTACTCCGACTTTGAGTACCTCGGTTCCTTAATGCAAAGCGATATTGAGATAGACTGAGCAGGGCACAGTATTAGCGCAGGGTGGAAGAAATGGCGGTCAGGTTACGGGGACAATTTGCAACCCTCGTACGCCACATCATTTAATTGTCGATCATCCATCTCATTCGTCATTTCTATACTTCGTTCACTCACACTCCTCCTACATACACACTACTTTTTATACGTTTTCCATATTAAAAATACTGACATTTAACTTCTCAAAAGTGTGGTCCCGGGAAGCGCAGGTAGACTGAAGTGACGTGCCGGCTTAGAATAAAGACTCACCAGATAAACGAAGGTGGCTCCGCCACCGCCGCCGCCGCCGTCCTGCACCTGCGTGTTCCGCACCTCGTGCGTCTTGCTGGTGTACACGAGCGCGCCCTCCGCCGGCGCCGCGGCGCGCGCGCACTCCGCGCTCTCCTGCGCCGACAGCGTCTGCGGGGGCCGGGGCTTGGTCATCAGGGCAACTTGGTGCTAGAAGAAGCTAGTGCTTCCGGTTTTATATTTGGGTAATGGGGACGAGTAATTTTTTTTTTTTTTTTTTTTTAATTTATTTAGGAAACAAACAGTCACGTACAAATGGTAATATCATTAACTTATTATAACTAACAGACCTATAGTTCCATTTACTCAAATAAAATACATTAATTATAAAATGAAACAGGGTAGGTGTTGCGAATAATTTTGCTACTCATTCGCGCGGTAAGTAAGTACACTCGTAATTATATAAACAAACTAGAAAAAAAAAAAAAAAAGTAATCTTTCGTAGAACATAAAGTTACAGACAATTTAAGTAAATCAGTAAAAACAAGAAAAAACAAAGACATCAGGAGAAGAGCAAACTCCTAAGAGCACTGCTGTATTTACCAATTGATAAAGAGAATATATCTAAATCTATAAATTTTTTATTGTAATCACGACAGGCTCGCCTAAAAAAAGTATTTCTTGCAAAATTTGAGCGGCAAAAACTTATATGGAAAGTTAAGGGGTGACGTACGGGGATGCAGCGGGGTATTTTAAGGGATAAATTTCCAAGAAGAACGGGAGAATTAATATAATTATTTATTAGCTTAAAAAGAAATACTTAATTTATTTTAATTTATTTTTTTATTTAATTTGTTCGTAAATATTGAGTGTCTTTAATACCTTTATCGTTTTTACCCGTAGTACAGTCAGCAGCAGAAGTTGGTGAGCAGTCGAACAGCTCAAAATTATCTATACACTACCATGAGTTGCAATTACCGTCCTGTCTAGCGAGTGGAATGCTCTGTCCCTCACAATATTGTAGTAGATTGAAAGTAACAGAGCTTTAGAATCTCTAGTGAGTATCGTAACTGTAACTCATGGTAAGGGTACCAAAATTGCAAGAACGTTATTCGCATCGAAAATGTAAAGAGTTGACGTAAGTTGATGGATGGTTGCGGAGGCCAACAGTCGGATTATGGGTTCAAGTTTAGATATACACTTTCTGTTGATAGTCACCGTGAAGAAACAACTGACCTTCTTGCAGGCGTTGAGCCCTGGCTGGCCCGGCAGGAGATACAGGCGCTCCCCGCGGTGCAGTTCAAACAGGGCTCTCGCGGAAGCCCCGTGCGCCACGCCGGCCCACGCCGCGCCTAAGCCTCCACTCGCACCCAGAGCTATTATCCTGGGGACATCAGTCATCATCATCAGCTAAAAAGTCCTCCTCCACAGGAACAGTTTTTTTTTTATGATAAGGAAGAGGCAGACGAACACTCAGGCCACCTAATGTGAATCTGAGACAAATAGACATTTGAATTCACAAGACCACTAATCCTAAGACCTCAAATGCGGTGCCAACCCTGAGAACTAAGATGGAATACTTCTATGCTAGTAACTTCACCGGTTGTCTTATCCCCACCTCGGAACACAACAATGCGAATGCTGCTTGGCGGTTGGTTAACGGATAAGATGGTGGTAGCGTTCCGGACGGACCCCGCACAGACTCCCACCACCAATAAATGGCATTAATTCATTTATCATTAATTAATAAAATCTTTAATTCCACACATCACTAAAAAATAAAATTAAAGTACCTTAGAAATAGCGTTGGTTGAGGAAAACAAGTAAGAAAAAAATGTTTGGAGAGGTAATACCTTAACAGAGCAATTCGAACTATTTGGGCACTTATAGGCTGTTACGATATGTGTGATGCTGGCTGAACAACAATCACACCATAAGTCTCTCCGACCTGTCCTAATGCCCCATAAAGCATGAAGCCCTGCACTGGCTACCTATTACTAGAGATGAAACGGATAGTGATTTAGCCGGATACCGGATACCGAATATCCGGCTGGCTCACAAGCCGGATGGCCGGATATCCGGTAGGACTTATAAATATATATCACGGATAATGTCACACAAATTAACCTAGTCCCAAACTAAGCTCTAGGCTTATACTATGGGTACTAGACAACGATAACATTGCTTACATAGAGAAATATATACTTAAATACATAGAAAACATCCAAGACTCGGAAACAAATACTTGTGTTCATCACACAAATATTTGCCCTTATCGGGATTTGAACCCGGGACCGCTAGCTTCACTACCAACTAGGCCAAGTCGACTTTAAATATAAAAAAATAAACAACATATTTATTGCATTTTCTTTCATTTGATTTTTTACTATCCGGAATCCGACCGGGTAGTAAAGTAGGGCCGGATAGGCCGGATACCGGATATCCGTTTCGTCTGTACCTATTACCGTGGAACTTCTACTCACGTATAGAGCCCCTCCTCCGGCACCTGCCACATTTGGATCCCCTTGTCAACGGTGACAGTGATGCCCGTGCTGTTGTAAGCCGCGTCGCACATGGCTTGCGTCGGCCCGAAGCGGCCTGTAGCACCGCACGTCGTGAAGCGGTACACTAGGGAAACGTTGGAGAATAGTTTGTTCAAGTTGGGTTGCCATTCTCAAACTGAATAGCTTAATCAGCTTTCTATGGGTTGACGTTTATTTTGAAGTATCTTGAAACGAGTGTCACATTCAAGACGAGTTTATTAATACGACAAGTACTTAGTGATGCTGCAAAATTAGTGAGATTTCCAGAACTACCCTAATTTCACAACGACGACCAATAAATTAATCAAAAACTTCGACACATCTTTCTATTTTGTCCGCTTAAAGCTCGCATCCTTCTTTCTCGTACACAATTATTCCCACGTTTCTATTTTTTTTATGTTACGTAGCTTTTGCCCTTGAATGTACAACTGTGTATTTTGTAGATCATGACAAACACGGACATGATTGCCTTTTTTATACATAACATTCACATACCACTCTATTCTAAATCATATTTTTAAACTACACAAAACACCGAAAAAATATGTTTACATAAATAGATCTCCGCCTATTCCACTTTTTTGTCAATTATTTTAAATAATGTATAAAATTAAGCCAGACTCGTGGTCACGCCACTGCTATTCGACGGAGCCCTACTGAGGGCTCCTATTTCTGGCTGATGTGCCCTTCGGGCATCTAAAAATACCTAGCGAACCTAACCTACCTGCTTTTACGAAATAAAATGATTTCTAAGGAATTTCCCATGAAAGCGACAAGTGGTGTGACAACCTGGTGTGACCACGAGTCTGCCGCTATAATTACTTGGTTTCTCCTCAAAGGCTGGGTGCGGCGTGGTCTTCTCCAGGAAAATAGGGTCATAGTAGTTGTAATCGCCCAGCTCTTCCGGGGCTATGTTTAGACCAAAACACTCTGGTGCCATAGAGAAATCGTCTATGGCTGAATCAGAGTAGATTCGCATGCCCATTCGAGTCTTGAACTCAAGATAATACCTGAAAGAAAATACATTGTGTCAGTACTTTCATAACTTGTGTAGCTTAGAAAGGCTTAGAATCTATGATCACTGGTAAAATATTACAAAACTTATTTTAACGTACCCGTACCAATTAAACTTAGCGATAATAGAACAAATAACAATACATACTACGCAGAGTAAATTAAATTTTATATTTTTTATCGGTATGAATTGTAAACTCTCGGGTGTACCACAAGGTGCAACCCTCGGACCACATCTTATTAATAAAGATGTAGTGAAAAAATGCAAAATCATTTTTGGTCGGAAAAGTTCGTATGTTAGCTAACCAGAGATACGCTTATTTAGAAAATCAAGAAGAATACGAACCTTTACAACCAAATACGATATGTATTAACGATTAAACTGATTGAAAAGGTGAAATTACCGCCTAGTGACGTTGGGCAGGAAGATAGCGGCGCGGTACCAGTTCTCGCCTTTATCCTTAGTAGAGAACCAGAGCGAAGTAGAAATGTTACCACGCGTAGTAAGCTGCACTAAACTCACGCTAAGGGAACCGTAGTTGCGTCCGTTTTGTTGGTAGTAAAAGCGTGCCTGCAAAAAATGTATAATTGAGACAGTGATTATGCCAATTGGATTAGACGTTTCTCCAAATTAGTCGGGAAGGGTTGAATTATGGCTTGAGAACTATGCTCAGAGATTTTCAATAGTTAGACTGCTGAAAACTATGTTAATATCAACTACAGTCGGAAGATCTTCTAGAAACATGCTACAGAAAATCTGGGGATAGACATGGACAAAGGGACGGCAGGGAATATAAGGCTAAAAATAAAACAAAGGTCACTTACCATACAACAGTTGTAGTAGTTCGATGAAATATTAACGTGCACTTGGGGTGGAGGATTAAAAATTGCAGTCCTCATTACAGCAGTAGAGGCAAAGTCCGCCTTCTCCTTGTTAGGCCCAGTGACATTCATGTTCACGAATAGGTAATACCCCACGCAATTGGAGAGGGAGCGGTTCATGTGTGCGGGGACGAGGGGAGGGGCAACTTTGGTAGAGTACTGGTCCGGAGGGCCGCAAGTGTGGTCGTAGTTTGGCCCGGTCTTGTCTGTGGGCGTGGGGCCGCTGTGACGAGACCACTTGAGGATGGGCCTGGAAGAAACAAGAGGTTACTCTGAAATTTTGACTAACTTTTCAATCGTATTGCAGATTTTGTGTCCATAAATATTGTCAGTAGCACAGTTTCTGGAGTGGTGAAATAAGTAGTATTTTATAAATTGTACCTAATATAATAGGTCTGTCACCCATAAAAACAAAATTGGGTAGTTCTACCAGCGTTTCAACCGCTTTGACTTCGGTGTCGCATTTTTAACCATTTCCCTGTACGAGTAGGATAACCATTTTCGGTTATTTTGAAGAATGCCTGGACTCCTAGAAAATAACCGAAAATGGTTATCCTACTCGTACAGGGAAATGGTTAAAAATGCGACACCGAAGTCAAAGCGGTTGAAACGCTGGTAGAACTACCCAATTCACATGCTTACTAGGATTACTGAGAACCCATGTTGTTTTTCATTTTGCGTTGTATTGTATTAAGTGTCACTTTCCGTCTCTTCACCAAGCGGTTCCAACGGAAGATCAGCGCTGGCTTTACGGCTAGCTAATGCTGAGTTGGGACCGTTTCGCAACAGTTTCTCTGTTCTTTTGTATGTATGGTATGTAATTTTGTACTTATTGTTGCGATTAAATGTCTCTTTATCTTTATCATTCTACTCAGTACAATCATATTCCTTTTGATATGTTATTGTATTTTTAACGTTATGATAGAGCTTATTCACTAGACAGTAATGGCGGCCAAATTAACAACAGTACTAGTACATAACCGAAGCTATTTTAATACTTACTGAGGTATGTCTTCAAATCCACAGTTATCATGCTCGAAGTTGCAATAGGAACCGTATGGCATTTTGTCTGTGGACCAATTTTTTTTGTTTATATCTGAGTGTAATAATAATTAATCTAGGACTTTATTAAACATTATCAAACATTATCGCTGACCATCGCTTTTGTAATTATGTTGCTACCTGATAGGGAATCTATCTAGGTTAAGCAAGAAAACATGACAGCGCGATCATAAGCAATATTAATGAGGTAAGCCTCTATTCACCCAAAATCAGCCATTTCGAGAAGTTCTTCCAACTTAAGCCCTACTTATAGCTAAATAATGAAAAGCTTAGAAAGGAAGATTCAAACGAACCACAGTTTTGATTTTCATCACTCCCGTCATCACAGTCTTTAATGAGGTCGCAAACTTGCTGCATCTTGATGCACGATTCTTTCTGCAAATAAAACGAAGAATCAGTTAAACGTTTTCTTATTTCCTTTCATACATCATATTTGGTCTTGGAATATAATACAACTGGTCTGCGACTTGTTTTTATCTCACGACAACTCTCTGAAGACACTGACTAACTTGTTAGCACAAACACGAAATTTAAACATGAAATTGAAAAAAAAAATGCGAATTGGCTCGCCAAATGGACCTTATCACTTATCTTATTTCTAGAGATATATAGACGTCTGTGTCATATCCTAATGTCTCCTTCTAGTTAATGATACCCTGGTACTTACTTGCATGATGTTACACTTGAGCTGCCCCGGCGAACACTGCCCGTCGAACACGGGCGGCTCGGGCAGACAGTCCACCATGCGGATGTCGTCGATGGCGATGTGCGGCAGCGGCGCGTCGAGCGACACGTGCGCGGGCCGAGTGATCTCTATCATGATGCTGACCTCCTGGTGCACCTTGCCAATTAACAACCGCATTGGGTGCCAACTGGAAGTGAAAGATGTCATTTAACCACAAGTGTAGCTGTGTGTCTGGTCTGGGTATATTTTTTCAAAGAATTATAAGTAATCAGAATGGTTCTTACTTAGCTAGGATTTATATGTATTTAAATAAGTATGCCCGTGTGGTTGCCGGGTTAGAATAGTGCCACTTCATGTCTTCCCGTGGGGGCGACTAAGGGAATAGGGGCTTGTAGTACTGTTAGGCGATGGGCTTGCAACCTGTCACTAATACACTAGTAAACTTCTTGGCCTGTTTGTACAAAACGTGGTTACAGAGTTGTAATCAAGTCTTTTTAGAGTTGTTGGTATGTCTGTAGCGCCTACCCCACTCTGGGAATGAAGGCGTGACGTTATGTATGTTAATTAAGTATGACTTTTAAAAGAAGTATGTTATCGTTGTCTATAGTACCCATAGTACAGGTTAACAGATTTTAGGGACATGTAACGCGTTCCTTTTTTAAACTTTTGTTCTCGTATGAAAAATCTTAATCGCAAGGAACGACTAATTCGTCATTATCTACCTCTGTTATTTAATTATTTATTTAATTTAATTATATAGTGGTGGTAGGACCCTGTGCAGGGTCCGTCCGGATCGCTACCACCATCTTATCCATTAACCACCCGCCAAGCAACAGTGTTCGCATTGTTGTGTTCCGGTGTGGGGATAAGACAACCGGTGAAATTACTAGCATAGAGGCATTCCATATTAGTCATCAGGGTTGGCAACGCATTTGAGGTCTTAGGATTATAGTCTTGAGAATTCAAATGTCTATGGGTCTCAGATTCCACTTACCATTAGGTGACTTGAGTGCTCCTGTGCCTTCTCATTGACTAAAACAAATTGCTCTGTAGTCAAACTTACATTTCAAAGTTGTTTCCAGCAACCTCCTGCAGAATCCACTGGACACCCGTCGTCGTGGACTCGGAAACCAGGCGGATACTAGCGTTTTGCATCCTGCTCTGATGCATCTTGGCCTCGAACTGACCGGGAGAAAAGGAAGATGGTCATTAGGATATCATGTCGAAAACCAAAACCATAACAAATGAATTCATGCAATCATCATATTTATTGCGTTAGATGCAAATGAGGAACCGTGAAGATCCAAGTCGTAGCGGTTCGGAAATACAGCTAAATCTGTCTGTGGGCATGGTTGGCATTCTAGCTCGCAATCCGATAAATAAATGTGGTGTTTTTTTTTTACTATAAGCAATGTTTCTAATGTGGCGACCAAGCGACATCTAGTGACAACTTGCCACAATCAACTCGACACCGCCACCAGCGTCAGACAGCGCAACTAAATCTGACAGTGCGCTACATCGCGCTAACGAAGTTTCTTCACCCGTTTGACTTATAAGTGGTATATATACCACTTCCAACTTCATCCAAATGGACTTCGGTCCCCAGGCATAACACCCGCCTGGAGAGAGATCTCTCTATTGTCTCTCTTCCTACACTAATAAGTAGATTTCGGTAAGACTATGAGTTTTCAACTCTGAAAGGGGTCACAGCCACGTTGGTGTTTTGTAATCTAACTATTCGAAGTTATTAAATGTCGTTCTCATACGAGACATTTTAGTGACAATTTACCCAGTTTTTTTACAAATATATGTGTATGAATAATTAGCAAAATCGGTCCAGCCGTTCACGCAAGATGCCGTGACCAAGTGAAATAGGGATTCATATTAAACCGACATCAAAACTATTCTAACCAAAAAAATACATTTTCGAGACAAGCTTTTGTTGCAGACTGTACTTTTTTTGCCATAGTCACCATCTGCTTATTAAGACGATTCTAACGAGCCCTAACACGACGTGTTTATCTTGTGTAATTTAGGGGTTCCATCATCAAACCAGCTCGATGGTACCATATTATTGCATTGTCATCGGATTTACATAAGTATGCCAAATTTCAGCTCAATCGGATATCGGCAAGTGACTGAAAAATGGATGGCAGATTTTGACGGACCATTTACATACTCAGATAATTATACGTATACTTACATACGACATACGAACAGGGGCCCTAGCCAAGATGCAAACGCTCCTATCGATTTTCTTTTCTATCGCTCAATATGTATGGGCTGACATTCTCGTGCGTATCGATAAACCACGTGGTCGACCGTCATCCCATACGTTTTGAGCGATAGAAAAGAAAAACGTTAGGAGCGTTTGCATCTTAAGTTAAATATAAAAGCTTGTAAAAATCGTTACTATCGTAGAACTTATCGTGATTAGCTCACTCTGAGTGCAGCCTGTATTCATCAATTTGTGATCTAGTAGCTCTAGTACCTACACATAGAACCCGCACAAGCTTAGAGCTTAGTTTACACAAAAAGACTCAACTTTTCCCAAAAATATTGAGCAATTAAAGAAACAAAGTTATTCTTAAAGTTAACAATACCTTGCAGAACTCCCATAGACCCTGGAATGGCGGAGACTTTATCACCATGTTCTCCATCGTAGGGTCCACAGGGAGGAAGAGGAAGTGACCTGCAACAAAATGAAACAATATGAAATGGGGAAGGCAGACGAACTATATTATTTAAATAAGTATTTGCCACCGGTTTGATTGTATACTAGCTTTTGCCCAAGACTTCGTGCGCGTAGATGTCATTTAGGTCATACACAGATTTAGGTTATCATCCTTCCTGTGGAAACAGCGGAAGTTAACGTTTTTAGGGCCTAATTTTCTGGCTAAGCCCATTCCTGCATCTAAACGGCATCAGGACTGCTTAAGATCTATCATATAAGAACTTAACTTATATGCCCACAAGCTTTTAACTATTGACCACAGGAAAGACAACTTTTGTTTTTCGAGTATGAACCCATTTATCGGTAACCTTGGGAGCTTTTTACCGGATAAAAACCATTATATGTCCTTTCCCGGCATTCAAACTATCTCCATACCGAATTTCATCTCTTGGTTCAGCAGTTTAAGCGTGAAGATGTACGAGTAACAGAGACTTTCGCATTTCAAACGGAATCGCGCGTTTTTTCTAGTGTTCGTATTTAAATCTCACCGGTGACTAAAACAGACACCCACTCGAAAACAAAATCACCGCTTGACTTTATTCTCATAACCAGTGACCGTAGATTTTGTAGCAGGGTGAATCAACTTTTAAGGTACTCCCCAATTTTCGACATGTCTCACTATGCCACCTTAATTTGGTAGAATGCAATTTTTTTTTTGATGTGGTCAATATATTGAATAAATCAGACAATTAAACTTACTTTCTAGCTGACAATTTTAAAAATTCTTCTATAATTTACACAAATATATCAGGTAACGCAGGGGACGACGTTGTCCCCGGGTTTTGTATGAAAAACGTGCATTTTCCACTGCGTTACCATGTTTTTACAAAATTATAGAATTGGTTTATGATTATGAATAGTGAAATCCGAAAATCTGATTATCTAATTTTAACATGTGTAAACCATTATCAATCTCACATATTCTAGTAAGTTTTTATTAGCGTGTAGAAAAGGAGGACTTTAAAAGTTGATTCACCCAGCAAAACCGGTGCAATGACTTCACAATGACATATGACAGAGACCTACGGTTGTCGAGGTGTATAATGTGATTGACTAATATAATTGGCTATTGATTGTATAATATAATAAAATGAAACACTACACTTTCTTCTTAATTAACTCTAGCACTGCACAAAAAATGCTACAAAATCTACGATCACTGCGTATAACACTAATCCTCAGTGAGATTCAATAATCGACTCCCGGTCAGTGACATCCTGACCGTGATTGCATACAGGCTTAATTGCCCTCGCATGGGTCACGGCAGACTCCAGTGTCCTTGTCAATCGGTTGCTGCTCTCATGTAACCGTCTACAGAGTTCTATTCTAATCGGTAAAACCATACTGCTTCTCATATGTTATCGTATTGCTAATGTTGTGTTAGCTGCATAGCTTGGCACCGTTAATCAAATAGTAAACCTCGTTAATAGCTAACGTTACTAAAAAAGTTAACTTTGTTAAACGTTAAAGCGTTACATATTGGAAGATTTAACGCAAGTTAACGTTAATCCGTTAACTCGTGTTTTTTTTTTTATATCGTTGCGTTTGGAAGTTAACAGGTTAGGTACAAAAAAGCGGCCAAGTGCGAGTCGGACTCGCCCATGAAGGGTTCCGTAGCAGCAAGTAACATAATATAAAAGTTCGTTGTAGCTTTGATCAATGTTTTTATGACGTATTAAAAAAAAACTACTTACTAGATCTCGTTCAAACCAATTTTCGGTGGAAGTTTGCATGGTAATGTACATCATATATTATT
Organism: Acleris holmiana; assembly: GCA_949316455.1. NCBI lineage: Eukaryota > Metazoa > Arthropoda > Insecta > Lepidoptera > Tortricidae > Acleris > Acleris holmiana. The sequence goes on from OX438787.1 coordinate 2,886,136, forward strand.
TTTACATTTATCATTCCCTTATTTTAGAAGTTACGGGGGGGGGGGACACACATTTTTCCACTTTGGAAGCGTCTCTCGCGCAAACTATTCAGTTTAGAAAAAAAATATAATAGAAACCTCAATATCATTTTTGAATACCTATCCATAGATACCCCACACGTATGAGTTTGATGAAAAAAAAATTTTTGAGTTTCAGTTCTAAGTATGGGGAACCCCAAAAATTTATTGTTTTTTTTCTATTTTTGTATGAAAATCTTAATGCGGTTCACCGAATACATCTACTTACCAAGTTTCCACAGTATAGCTCTTATAGTTACGGAATAAAGTGGCTGTGACATACGGACGGACAGACGGACAGACATGACGAATCTATAAGGGTTCCGTTTTTTGCCATTTGGCTACGGAACCCTAAAAAAGGAGGCTTCCTGCTTTTCTTGAAGTCAGTTGATAAACTATTAATAATAATAATAATAATATCAGGGGACAATGTCACACAAATTGACCTAGTCCCAAACTAAGCTCTAGGCTTGTACTATGGGTACTAGACAACGATAAATTTACTTAAATAGAGAAATACATGCTTAAATATATAGAAAACACCCAAGACTCAGGACCAAATATTCGCGCTCATCACACAAATATCTGCCCTTACCGGGATTTGAACCCAGGACCGCTGGCTTCAGAGGCAGGGTCACTCCCAACTAGGCCAACGTGTCGTCTCATTAAAAAACGTAGGAAAGCAATCCTAAAAGTTATTGACATTTAAAACTTACCTACCCAAAAAATCTAAACATAAAAGCGAAAAACCAAACGAAATTTGTGAACTAACAACATCATAAGTCTGTGGATTTTTACTCTGTGGGCGTGGCCCTTGTAGAATGCCACCTCAGCAAGTCGCCCACTTTAAAGAACACGTATAAACTCTATCCTTTGAAATTATATTACGAAGAACCTGTTCAAGGAAAATTCTAGTAGGTAGCAGCTTAAAACGAATCGAGAGCTTTTTTTCATGTTAAGGAGAAGACTCACGAGCACTCAGGCCACCTGATGGTAAGTGAGCCTGAGACCCATAGACATTTGAATTCTCAAGACTATAATTCTAAGACCTCAAATGTGTTGCCAACCCCGAGGACTAAGATGGAATGCCTCTATGCTAGTAATTTCACCGGTTGTCTTATCCCCACAAGGGAACACATTCGTTGGAAATACTTATTTACGACATACATACATACATAACATCACGCCTTCATACCCAGAGTGGGGTAGGCAGAGCTTCAGAAATACCAACAACTCTAAAGACTTACTGATATTTCTGTAACCACATTTTGCACTAACAGGCTAAGAGATTATTTACGAGATGGTGACAAATTCTATGTCGCATACATTTCGTAATCCATACTAGGTAATCTAAGCTAATTTTATAAATGTGGAAGTAACTCTGTCTGTCTGCCTGTCTGTTTGTTTTTTACGCTTTCACGGCTGAACTAATTTCAATGAACTAGAGGGGACTAGAATATCTTATTAATAAATAAGTAGGACCACGAGGTAACACCGTTAAACAATAGTATGAGGAACTATTACATTTCTGTCTATTCGAGAATCTGTCCTTATGAGAATCAGTCCCAATGAGAATCTGTCTTTGACGACATGTTAGCCTAGTTGGGAGTGATCCTACCTCCGAACCCAGCGGTTCTGGCAATCCTGGGAAGAGCAGATATTTGTGTGATGAGCGCGAATATTTGTTCCTGAGTCTTGGATGTTTTCTATGTGTATATATTTCTCTATATAAGTAAGTTTCTGGTTGCCTAGTACCCATAGTACAAGCCTAGAGCTTACTTTGGGACTAGGTCAATTTGTGTGAGATTGAAAGAAAGTGAAGAAAAATCTCGAAAAAGACTTAAAGTGGGCATTTTAGGAAATTACATTTATATAGGCAGTAGTGATTTTAAAAAATTAATGACAGATGAATAGGTATCTTGGTAAGTGTGGATTTTATGAATTGTTAATCAGCACACATGCGTCAAAAGGTCCTTGGCATTCGTTTTTCTGAGAAACCCATAATTATTTTATCAAATTTCATCGATTGCATTTCATCGAGCGCTTATTTCTGCTGACATCACGATGTTCTCACGATTACGTCAATTAGGTTAGGTTAGACTACAAAAAAATAATACGTGCGGCGAGAAATTCCTTTCGATGAAATTAAAATTCAGCGTAATGAAAATTCTGCGTTTGTTTAAATGTTTTGCTATAAAATAATAGGTACCCGTTTATAGGGTTCCGTAATCAAAGGGTAAAAATGGGACCCTATCACTAAGTCCCCACTGTCCGTCTGTCTGTCTGTCACCAGGCTGTATCCCATGAACCGTGATAGCTAGACAGGTGATATTTCCACAGATGACCATGTCGGACCATGCTCAGCGTAAGGTTCCGAAGCCGTGAAGTACTTACTACAAACATAAAAATCAACAAGTAGTAACTAATTTTCTATTTAAAGTCATTTGGTGCCGTCTTAGATTTTTTTAGTAGGTATAAACACTTTAATCGCCTGTATCTCAAGAACCAATGATGTCTACTTAGTCGTGATAGCTTTCCTTATAAATTCGTTATATGTGCTTTCATTTAAGTTTTTTTCAGATTTTTAACAAACCTACAATAATTTTTAAAGATCTATCCAACAACACACGACGAGACGAGAAAAAAAATATATCCCCGCGTTACGTGTACGGGAGGTACCGTAAAAAAAAAAAATCTCTACATTTTATTGTACCACTTAGTTGGCGTGACTAATATGTATATTCATGCCAAATAACAGCTTTCGAGTACTAAGAGTCTCTGCGCTAGGCTGCGGACGGACGGACGGATGGACGGACAGGCGGATATGACGAAACTATAAGAGTTCCTTGTTTGACTACGGAACCCTAAAAAGGTTATAGTATAGTGTCTAATTTTGTATGGATAATGTCACGGAACCCTTCGTGCCCGAGACCTACTCGCACTTGGCTGGTTTTTCTGTCTAAGTAAGTATACTTAATTCGTTTTTTTTTCGAAAGAATAATAACCTTTAAATTCGCACACTTTTCCTTTAATAACTTAGATAAGAAGTAGGTACTGAAAAAAGGTGTCTAGAGTCTAGACTAGCTTATTACTGTTTTTATTTCTTAGTTTGAGTGACTTTGTCAATCCAAAATAAAACTAAGTAGGTACACCACCTCCTGGCAAAGAAAAGAGGCACGTTCGATTTTGTAAAGTTGAAAAATACTGTTAAAAAAAATAATTTTATGCTACAAATAGGCTAGTTGACTCTGTTTTAAAGTAGGTCTCAAGTTATTAATTATTGTCCGATTAGATGAAAAAAAATATTCCCATATTTTTTTAGGACCTACAAAACCGCAAAACTTTATTTTAAAAGTTTAGTTTTTGTTAACAGGCGAAAACGCTTACAGCCATATTAGTCTATAGATTATCTGTGCTGTGACGTCATACGGGCCGAAAACAAACATTTGACATTTGACGAGAGCATTTGACAGACATACCTTCTAATCTGTGCATTTGACATATAGATAAACAATTTATCATTTTGGAAACCTCGATACTTTTATTAATAAAAACCATGACTTCCACCAGTTAACATGGAAAATATAGTAATTAACGTTATTGTATATTCAGAGAATGCAAGAACACATCAATTACGACCCCAGGGAAATTATGGATTAGAATGCCCAGTGAAATAAATATGCGAAATACATGGCTAAAACTTGCTAAAAAGGATCCTGACTTTATCAACTGAAACCATTTTTGTTTTTTTGGGAAGATTACTTTGATGTTAGTATTTAATTATTAAGTTATCCAGTTTCTACAGAAACTTTTATCTTCAATAATAATAAGCTCGGCAGAGCAGAAATCTGGATTCAAGGTAAAAAAAATACCGACCATCAATGTGTCGATTCTTGGTAAGTTTGGGATTCACGAATCCAACATCCATGATTGCTCTTATCAATAAAACTAGAAAGCAGTAACAATAATACACAGATTAGGTTTTTACTAATGTTAAAACGACTACGATCATAGCACAACCTCAAAAGTCCATGAGTCATAAATGTCAATGTCATGTCACAGCACAGAATACTTACAGAATATACCATTGCGAATTTCACTCGTATAAGAACCGACATGAAGTTTGCTTAGAGTCCTATGACGTCACAACAAGTCTGACAGCGTTTTCAGAGTTCAAAATAAAAAAATAAAATGAACAATTTTAAATAAAAAATACGTAGCCATCTTACACTTTTAATATCTGAAATCGATAAATATTGGTTTCTTAAGTCTAATACTACAGAAAATATTAATTTATTAAGCGAAATTTAATATGAGGCAAGTAGCCTATTGAATAAAGTGTCACTTGAGGCTATCAAAAATTTGCGCTTTAAAGCTTAATATTTCATAAACGGGTTACTTAATCAAAAAACTGTTTTCACAAACCCGTAATATTTTCCTGAAAGACCTATCCAACGACAGCCCCCACTATAGGGTAGACGAGAAAAAAAAATACATCCCTACGTTACGTGTAAGGGAGGTACACTAAAAAAAAAAAGTTTTTCAGCATTTTATTGTACCACTTTATTAGCGTGACTAATATGCATATTCATGGCAAATTACAGCTTTCTATTACTAAGAGTCTCTGCGCTAGGCTGCGGACGGACGGACGGACATGGCGAAACTATAAGGGTGGTAGTTTGACTACGGAACCCTAAAAACCCACCTGGCTAATAAGAATGCTAATAATCGATCCAGAATTTATATATGCCTATAAATAAATTTTATGTATGAATCCTTAGAAACCGTGGCGAGGATTATTTCTTATTAACTTGAACTTTGGCATTTCTGGGCGCGTGGGACTGGGGAAAAATATCGAAGGCTCCGCTGCGGTGTGGGGTCGTTACGGTAACCTTTAAAAGGGAAATAGTTCATACTAACTTAGGATACATTATATTATACGATTTGGGAGAACTTAGGACCGTGGGCGCAACCGACAATAAAGACTCGTCATTTGATCATTACAAATATTTTCTATTCTATTCTATTCTATTCTATTCTATTCTATTCTATTACTTCATTACTTTTGCTTATAGTAGGTAGGGGAGACCAAGGAGGGCTGTAACTGAGGTGAGTTGTGACAAAGCCGAGTTCTATGAACCTATGACAGTTTATCGAGCTGGCAACTTCGAAAGTTCGTTGCTCTTTTGACACTCCACAGTTTGCGTGAAGTGGTCAGCTTGCTAATTGTTATAGGTGCAGATAAATCGGCTTTGACACTTCTAACCTCTGTTACAACTCTCGGTCTCCCTACTACTGACGACGCGTAGATCCACAATAATCTGTGCGCTTTAGGATTGTGCCTGTGACTGTATTTCGTAATTTCAATCGCTTACTGGGCGGTGATTCTCTCAACACAGCACTGCGTCGATCTTAAAGGTGAAGTTGTATCTGGCAAGTTTAAGAAGTTCCGTGGGAGCGTACAAAATACATTTTAGCGCGTGCCTTCTCAATTAGGCAGCAGGCAGGTGAGTCGAGTTCAGTGTCGTATAAAGCTGCCTAATTCAGAAGGCACGCGCTAAAATGTGTTTTGTACGCTCCGACGGGGCTTCTTAAACTTCCCAAATAAAAACAAACCCACAATATTTTTGAAAGACGTATCCAACGACACCTAACACATGGGGATAAAAAAAAATATCCCTACGTAACGTGTAAAAAAAATATTTTTTATTTTTTTGTACCATTTTGTTGGCGTGACTAATATGTATATTCATTCCAAATTACAGCTTTCTAGTACTAAAAGTCCCTGCACTAGGCTGCGTACGGACAGACGGACGGACATAGCGAAACTATAAGGCTTCCTACTTTGACTACGGAACCCTAAAAATTTACATTCAAATTCTATAAAAAACCGAAGTTAATTTTATCACACGTAGGTAATGGGATTGAAGGCGTGATGTTATGTATGTATGTATGTATTACTTACGCCTAACCCTTACGGGCTAAATTAGCCCGTGTACAGTCGACTACAATTAAAGTAATAATGCATCTACTTACAACGCAATAAATAAAGCGAAAAAATAGATACATCTCAATCTAGTCGACTGTAAGTACTTTCTTTGCAGTGCGATTATATATTTTGAAAATGCTACAAACATAAATACTAAATATACTTACAAATTAAAAAAATACAATAACCGCAAGGAAATACAACATGTCGTCGAGTACTTGAGACTGCGCCGTTAGAGCTAATTAAACTAAGTTCTATTTCTGAACGAAAGAACAAAACGAAAAACAAAATGGCGGGGCTTTGTTATTTTGAACACATTGGCGACGCCAACGCATCTTTAAGCTTCAATGCAAGCTTTAACTTGGTTTGGATAAAATCGGGCAAGTAAATTTTGAAGTCTTCAAATGACTCTAAGTTGATTAATTTTTCGCTTTTTAACCGACTTCAAAAAAGGAGGTTATCAAATCGACGCGGTAGTTATGCGATAACTCCATCAATTGAGAATCGATTTTTAAGGCCCTTTTAGATTTAGTGTACTCCTGAGGTGGTCCCATTGTCACCAAATTGGTATTTGATGAGGGATCCGTGAGGAATTGGGAGAACTCCTCAAATATTATAGGCGTACTCGTAAATATTGCGATTTTGGTATTTTGCATGCAGGAAGTATCATTTGGTGAACTGAAACTGATGATGAAGATCACTGATGGCTATACCGGAACTCCTCAATGGTACGGTAGGTACCTATTTCAAGGGTGGCGATAAGATATCTCGATTTAGATAGTTGAACGACCAAGACGAAGCACATTTGAATGATTTAAATAGGTACATATTTATGCAATGTGACTTTCCCGCGGCGTTTTCGCTTGCGATGAGCGTGAAATTTCTTGCGGTTCGTATTTATTGAGAAAAGCGAGTTCAGTAGGATCATGACCACAAAAAAGTAATAAATTAAATTAAATGTTTTAAAAAAGAACCGCCTTCAAAAACCCAAAAAAATAACTTCTTTTCAAATGGTAATAGGTCAGTCAAACTGAAGTCGGGGTCCCACATTTTTTTTAACCGAAAAGCCTCTTCTGTTTGACTGACCTATTACCAGTTGAAAAGAAGTAATTTTTTTGGTTTTCAAAGGCGGTTCATTGTTTCTTTTTAACATTTAGTAGGCAGTTTTGGTAGAGGAGGGCATGCTTATGTATGTATAATCCTGTGTTCTTGTAGCTAAAATTCGTAATCCTACTATTCCATATCTGGGTCATACACACTCTTAAAAACAAAAGTTGTCTCTCCTGTGGTCAATAGTTAAGAGCTTGTGTGCATATAAGTTATGTTTTTATATGATAGGTCTAAAGCAGTCCTGACGGTGTTTTTGCGGGTATGGGCTTAGCCAGAAAATTAGGCCTTAAAAACGTTAACTTTCGGTGTGTCCACAGGAAAGACGGTAACCTAAATCTGTGTATGACCCATCTGATCCTCAATAACGTAGCAATGTATTTAATTAGGTACCTACACCATAGTTCCAAAATATTCACGCTTTCAAAACAAATGTATATCCGTCCGACATGCTCTTGCCCGGTTTTTATGTCTGAAGTACTTAACGGCTTCGGAACCCTACACTGAGCATGTTCCGACATGCTCTTGCCCCTGTTTTATTTAAACAGCAAGACCCTGTTGACCCTTTTGCTAGAAAGAGACTTCCGCATGTAATTTGTCACTTGTAGCTTTATAAAACCGGGCCCAGTAGCTACGGACACCACGCATGCGCGTAACTACATTAAATAATATAATGTTGTAATGAGTTAATGCCGTTGATGTATCACGATTTGCCGCAGGATGTGGCCTATAAAGTCTATTTCAGGCTCCATTGATGTCGCATCTAGGGATGACAAAAATAAATCGCAGATATTAAAGATGGCTTATGCCCGTGCCGTCCTCGTACAAGCCGTTTATCGCTATTCCCTTAAGAATACGTGTCACTACGCGGCGCCACTTGAATCCCTCACCAGAAATAAAAAATAAATACCAGGCGACAATCTCACACATTTTGACCTAGTCCCAAACTATAAGATCTAGGCTTGTACTATGGGTACTAGACAACGATAAACATACGAGTATATAGAGGAATACGCATTTAAATACATATACAACATCAAAGGCTCATGAACAAAATATTCGCGCTCATCACTCAAATATCTGGCCTTACTGGGATTTGAACCCGGGACCGCTAGCTTCATGGGCAGGGTGTCTCGCAACTAGGCTAGCGTGTCGTCAATATTATTTTACGCGTTTCTATTCGTTAGGTTTTTCAACCAATCGCGTCACTGGTAGATCACGTGACTTTTCGTAAGACGCGATCTACCAGTGACGTTAAAAACAAAACGAATAGAAACGCTAGTTAGCGAACGCATCTTGGCTAGGGCCTAAGGGGTGTAAAATAATATTGACGACACGCTAGCCTAGTTGCGAGTCACCCTGCCCATGAAGCTAGCGGTCCCGGGTTCAAATCCCGGTAAGGCCAGATATTTCAAATGCCACCCCAGTATATCCAGTAGAATAGAGCCTCTACTAGAAGGGTGCACAGATACCTACAACGCACAATATTTTACAACCCCTTTATAAGAGGAGAGTATTTTTGAAAAAAATAGGTCTTTTTTAGGGTTTTGTAATCAAACTATACCTAACCCTTATAGTTTCGCCATGTCCGTCCGTTCGTCCGTCCACAGCCTAGCGCAAAGACCCTTAGTACTAGAAAGCTGCAATTTGGCATGAATATGCATATTAGTCACGCCAACAAAGTGGTACAGTAAAATATACAAAAAAAAAATTTTTAGGGTACCTCCCCTAAACGGAACTTGGGGATGTATTTTTTTTTCTCGTCTACCCTATAGTGTGGAGTGTTGTTGGATAGGTCTTTCAAAAATATTACGGGTTTGTAAAAACAGTTTTTCGATTTAGTAATCTGTTTATGAAATATTAAGCTTTAAAGCGCTAATTTTTGTTAGACTGAAGTGTCCCCCCCCCATACAGACAAAACTTCAGACAAACAAAATAAAATACAGACAAAAATCAGAAAAAAAACTTAAATGAAAGAGCATATAACGATTTTAAAGGAAAACTATCACGACTAAGTAGACTTCATTGGTTCTTGAAATACAGGCGATTAAAGTGTTTATACCTACTAAAATCATCTAAGACGGCACCAATTGACTTCTAGAAAATTAGTTATTACTTGTTGATTTTTATGTTTGTAGTAGTTAACGGCTTTGGAACCAAACTACACTGAGCAAAACACCAAGATTGAACTGGATCTATCGTCGGACGTAAACCCGGAGACATCGTCAGGTACAGGTACAGGTGTCCGAGCCTAATTACCGCCCGCGTGTTTATCCGCCTCCTGGAGTTTGCTCAGGACGCGGACCGTATTATTGTTCCGCGGAGATGAATTAGAATTGCATGACAGATTACAGCAGCCCTCGGCGTTGAGATGGTTTTATTAATTACTAGCTTAAATACTAAATATTTTGTAAGCGTAGAAATCTTTCATCGCTATTCCCTCGGAAACAATCCAAGTTTTTAGGGATAAAAGTACCCAGTTCTGTCTCCGGACTATTTTACTTTCTTCCAATATACCTAACGTCAATGGCTAAGGGGATTGTGTTGTTGAGCCGAGAAAATGGAACAAACAAACAAACGTATTTTAGCTTAATATTTTATAAACGGATCCCTTGATTGAAAAATGTATATACAAATCCAAGATATTTTTGAAAGACCTATCCAACAACACCCTATAGGGTAGACGAGAAAAAAAAATACATCCCCAAGTTACGTGTAGGGGAGGTACCTTTTTCTTTTACATTATATTGTACCACTTTGTTGGCGTGACTAATATGCATATTCATGCCAAAGCACAGTTTTCTAGTACTAAGGGTCCATGCGCTAGGATCCGGACTGACGGACGGACGGACATGGCGAAACTATACGGGTTGTAATTTCACTACGAAACCCTAAAAAAGACAGTTGAATTTTGAGACCTATTTTTTTCAAAAATACTCTCCTCTTATAAAGGGGTTGTAAAATATTGTGAGTTGTAGGTCTCTGTGCACCCTTCTAGTAGAGGCTCTATACTACTGGATATACTGGGGTGGCATTTGACATTTTCTCGTATGATAGCTCTTATTTCCTTGACAGTAAAGGCTGAGATAAAAAATAGTAGTCGGTACCATAACGTGTCGCAATATGGTTTTACAAGAGGCCCTAGCCAAGCCCTAGCGTTTCTATTCGTTTTGCTTTTAAACCAATAGATCACATCTTACGAAAAGTCACGTGATCTACCAGTGACGCGATTAGTTGAAAAAGCAAACGAATAGAAACGCTAGTTAGCGAACGCATCTTGGCTAAGGCCGAAGGGGTGTAAAATAATATTGATGACACTTTAGCCTAGTTGCGAGTCACCCTGCCCATGAAGCTAGCGCTCCCGGGTTCAAATCCCGGTAAGGCCAGATATTTGAGTGATGAGCGCGAATATTTGTTCCTGAGCCTTGGATGTTGTATATGTATTTAAGTACGTATTCCTCTACATACTCGTAAGTATTATTATCGTTGTCTTACATAGTACAAGATCTTATAGCTTGGGACTGGGTCAATTTGTGTGAGATTGTCGCCTGGCATTTATTTTTTATTTCTGGTCAGGGATTTAAGTGGCACCGCCCAGTGACACGTATGTACTACTGTTCTCCCCATTCATGAGGAAACTTTTCAGTCCCGACAGCTCCAATACCGACCAGGGGGTGATTCTCTCAACACAGCGCTGCGTCGATCTTAAAGATGAAGTTTTATTTGGCAAGTTTAAGAAGTCCCGTCGGAGCATACGAAACACATTTTAACGCGTGCCTTCTCAATTAGGCAGCTTTATACGACACTGGACTCACTCACCTGCCTGCTGCGTAATTGAGAAGGCGCTAAAATGTGTGTTTGTACGCTCCGACGGGACTTCTTCAACTTGCCGGGTAAAACTTCAGCTTTAAGATCGACGCAGCGCTGTGTTGAGAGAATCACCCCCAGCAGCCTTGCCGGCATACATGCAACGGACATTTCAACGAAAGCACTAATTATGTGTTAGTTAAAATAACATCAGAACATTTGAACATTAATTTTGTGACATAACTACACTATACACAGAAATACTGATATGAAACCAGCATCGATAAAAACATAAAGATAACGTTACTTTTACATAACGGTTACCTTTAGTCGTTAGCTTGGCGGTAATAGCGAACATACTCGTACATTTAGATTACTAATAATTACTGGAATTAAGTAAGAAGAATCAATGTGCGTCGCATACGGGCTGTTAATAAAGGCTTAATTGTGGTATAAATGCTAATTTAACAGGTTCCTATGAAATAATATTTGAAAATATCGTAATTTAACTAATCAGCCGGCTGTCTAGCAGTCTGAAAGCGAAACAAATATACTATCATTAGAGTGATGAGGAATTTGAGTCATACACAGATTTAGGTTACCGTCTTTCCTGTGGACACACCTAAAGTTAACGTTTTTAAGGGCTAATTTTCAGGCTAAGCCCATACCCGCATAAACGGCGTCAGGACTGCTTTAGACCTATCATATAAAACATAACTTATATGCACACAAGCTTTTAACTATTGGCCACAGGAGAGACAAATTTTGTTTTTAAGAGTGTGTATGACTAATTTGCATAACTAAGGTATTTTTTTTTATGTTAACGAGAAGGCACACGAGCACTCAGGCCACCTGTAAGTGGAATCTGAGACCCATAGACATTTGAATTCTCAAGACTATAATCCTAAGACCTCAAATGCGTTGCCGACCCTGAGGACTACGATGGAATGCCTCTATGCTAGTAATTTCACCGGTTGTCTTATCCCGACACCGGAACACAGCAATGCGAACACTGTTGCTTGGCGGGTGGTTAATGCATAAGATGGTGGTAGCGATCCGGACGGACTCTGCACAGGGTCCTACCACCACTACTGCACTGGTCTTTGTGCAGGGAACATCTAGATGGCTACTTCCATCTAGCCATTTTACCCGCTAAACAGCAGTGTTCGCATTGTTTATTTATTCATAGGTACACAATCAACACTTACAGTAAATAACCAAACATGCTGATCACCTTAATTAACAATATAGATAAAGAGAGTAACTATAAACATAGACTATACTAGGTTACAACAGAGCTTAACCTGGCCCTAGCTTCCAGGTAGCTGGTGGCTGAAGACACAAGCCTAGCTTCGGAGCTACAAAACAAATCCACGTCGCCGTCACTGTGTAGAATGTCATCGAGTAATGTAAGCGCGCGGAGGAGCGGGGAGTGGGAGTGGCTGCGCGTGCGCGCCGCCGGCACTGCGAGCAGTGGCCGCCGCCGCGGGCGCAACAGGACGGTGGGTACCGAGGGCACCCACAAGCCAATTTCGGATAAAATTGTTGTGTTACGGGGCGGGGGTAAGACAACCGGTGAAATTACTGGCACTCAGAGACAGAACAGTGGTCTGCGCGTGCAATTTAATAATGCATTCAGGTTGCTCATGGCGCTGCCCCGATACTGCAGCGCCTCGGGGATGTTCTCCGAGGCGCGGGCGCTGCTTCCACCCCGCGATGCGCAAGCGCGGCACGTCCCTGCTGCGCAGCGTGCGGGGCAGCGCCAACAGCATCATGCGCATGATACAATAAACACCACATACAAATACAGCATGAGAAGTAAAATACAAATAAATTGTTACTAAGAGCGTCTATAGGCTGGGTTACACGTCTTTAGTGCTTTAGTTGTTAACTAAATTTTTACTAATTTTTTACTAAATTAATGCATGAAAACAGTCAAGTTAGTAACAAGTTGCAAGTAAAAATTTAGTTGTCTACTAAAGAGTTGATTTAGAAATAATTCTATTTTTTTGTTTAGTAGGTGGGCGTGAACTAAATTACTAAACACATTTGGACAAGAAAAATAACCTATTTATAACTTTTTTAGTTAAGTACTATAGTGAACCACACCCGTAACCCGAAAACGAAACCCATACAAAACCATAAATTACTTTACTCTTTGGTTGAGGTTTTGTATTTTTTTCTTTGTCAGCAATTGCCTTCTCCAAACAAACGGGTAGTAGTAGTGAAATATCATATTTTCTATGGTCGTTGGTAGTAGTTGAGACATGTCGAAGTGGACGGAAGAAACTACAATTCAATTTGTAGAAGAATATGTTCGCATTTTCCTCGATAACTCTTCTTTAATTTCTTCTAAAACCTCATTTAACACCAATTTTACGATTTGTTTACGTTGTTGCTGGTCCATTTTGAACTAACTACTAAATCTGGGCTAAATTTTGTCATTTCACGTATAAACTGTTACTAAAAATTTAGTGACTAAAAATTTAGTAAAAATTTACTATAAGTACAACTAAAGCACTAAAGTCGTATAAACCAGCCATAAGTAGCGATCTCTTCCAGCCAACCTTACAAAGAAGAGGAGTTAAAAAGAAACAGAAATAAATTGGTAGGCGGTGCAAAATAAACTAATAAATGGAATATAAAAAAAAAACCAAACATCCAAACGACATATACGTATCATATATATATATGTTCATATATAGATTGAAATAGATAAATACAAAATATACATAAATAAATATAAGGAAGGGAGCTCGCTAAGGGAGAGATAACGGGTGCGCTTTCAAAAGATTTTTAAACATAGGAAGCGATTTCGCGCGACTTAATTCTAAGGGAAGAGAGATGATAGCCAGTAGAATCGACTTGAACAGAAAATGTATCTATTTAAGGGTTAATTGATCTAATTTCATTTTATTTAAATTGGATTTAACGTGTAATGTTATGTAAATTTATGGATTAACAGTTGTCTGAAATAAAGAGATAAAAAAATAATCCCTGTAATCCCTTCGGCCGGTGACGCACTTGCAGTCTCGAGATATGTGTGGGCTTCGGTGTCTTCTACCAATTACCAAAAGGTGTGCTCGTGTGCCTTCTCCATGAAATGAAAAAGTTGTTAAGCCTTTTCAAATCTAGAGCGCACGCCCCGTGTCTTAAAGTGACGTTGTTCGGTTGCGACAATTCGTATAAACCGTATCCCTTCATTTAACTAAGTATCTCGAGTCTCAGTGTTTGTTATCCGACAGACAATTTGGTTTTCGTCGGTTCCTTTCTACGGAGGATGCTGTTTCACTCTTAACGAATCACATTGCTACAAATCTTGATTCAAATCAGAACTGTATTCGAGCCTTTTTGGACCTGGCTAAGGCCTTTGACACCGTTTCCACTAAAATTTTGTTAAATAAAATATAATGTTTTGGTGTCAGGGGTCTAGCGCTTGAATGGTTTCAGAGTTACCTCTCGGATAGACAACAATTTGTTTAAAAAATCGGTTCATGCAAGAGCGACCCTCTCCCTGTAAATTTTGGCGTTCCGCAGGGTAGCATATTCGGACCTTTTCTTTTTATCCTTTACATGAACGACATTCATGACCTTCAATTGCGAAGCGCCGAAGTCATTTGCTACGCTGATGACACTGTAGTCCTATTTAAAGGGAAAACATGGGCAGACGTAACCTCCGCTACTGAGTGTGGCCTGACAATTCTAAATGGTTCATCATCATCATCATCAGCCTATGTTAGTCCACTGCTGGACATAGGCCTCTCCCATTGCACGCCAACGAGCACGATTCGTGGGCACTCTCATCCAGCTCTTGCCAGCCACCTTGCGAAGATCGTCGCTCCACCTAGTCTGAGGGCGTCCTACATTACGTTTGCCAATTTGCTGACAGTAAATGACAAAAAAACTAATTTTGTATGTTTCCACAAAACAGCAGCTTCTGCTACGAGTGGCACTTCGAATAGCTTAAAAATTCACACATGCGGTTTCACTTTCGCATCATTTTGTAAGTAATTGTATTAGTATTCAACGGTCGTCAGTCGTAAAATATCACGGCGTCATGCTGGACAAGAACATTAATTTTAAACACCACATACTACATCTATCTAAAAGAATCAGAAAACTTTCGGCAGTCTTCAAAAGACTCAGGAATTCTGCCAACCAGGACATATTAAAAAGGGCTTATATAGCTAATTGTCAATCTGTAGCGAGCTACTGTATTGCAGTTTGGGGTAGCTCTGCCAAAACTACTCTAATTATAGCAGAGAGAGCCCAGAGGGCTGTATTAAAAATGATGCTGATGAAGACCAGATATCCCACTTTTAACCTCATTTTTAAGAAGCTCAGGTTTGGAACTTGCGCCAATTATTTATTCTGCAAGTCAGTCTTGCAACCCACAAATGGTTAGCTGATTCGGAGGCGCAAAAATCTATTTCGATTAAACGCACAATTACAGATTTCAATTTCCGTCAACACATTTTATTATATTTTAAGTCTTAGAATTTAATTAAAGTCTATTATTTTCGTTATTGTCATTTGTAGGCCCGTGTGCTTACCGGGCTAGAACAGTGTCGTAAAAACAGAGTAAAATCTAAAATAAACATTACATTGTAGTAAAAGTTATTGCTACATAACCACCTCTAGTAGGTGCAGTAAAACATTCGCAACTTAAAATGACATAAATAACATCACGCCTTCATTCCCAGAGTGGGGTAGGCGTAGCTACAGAAATACCAACAACTCTAAAAAGACTTGTTGATAATTCTGTAATCACATATTGCACAATCAGGCTAAGCATATGTTTAAGGACCAGTGTATTATTGACTAACAGAACTACAAGCCCTTATTCCCTTGTCGCCTCTTACGAGATCCACGGGAAGACATGGGTGACACTATTCTAACCCGGCAGCCACACGGGAACCATCAGTCCTACGAGTATGTAATAAAAAAAACCGGGCAAGAGCATGTCGGACCATGCTCAGTATAGGGTTCCGAAGCCGTTAAGTACTACAAACATAAAAATGAACAAGTAATAACAAATTTTCTGTTTAAAGTCAATTGGTGCCGTCTTAGATGATTTTAATAGGTATAAAGACTTTAATCGTCTGTATCTCAAGAACCAATGATGTCTACTTAGTCGTGATAGTTTTCCTTTAAAATTGGTTATATGATCTTTCATTTCAGATTTTTTTCAGATTTTTAGTATTTGTAGTTTTGGCTGTAGGGGGGGGGGACACTTAAGTCTAACAAAAATTTGCGCTTTAAAGCTTAATATTTCATAAACGGATTACTTAATCGAAAAACTGTTTTCACAAACCCATAATATCTAGACTTATCCAACGATACCCCACACGATACCCCACACTGTAGGGGAGGTACCCTAAAAAAAATATTTTTACTTTTTATTGTACCACTTTGTTAACGTAACTAATATGCATATTCATGCCAAATTGCATCTTTCTAGTACTAATAGTGTTTGCGCTAGGCTGCGGAAGGACAGACGGACGGACGGACGGACGGACATGGCGAAACTATAAGGGTTCCTAGTTTGACTACGGAACCCTAAAAAGGGGTCACTTTCAGCATCATACATATTAGTGTTAGGACTTATGAACATTTCATACCAACGTTTTTTGCAGAGAAATCATTACGCATATTTTCTTTTAAAAGACGCTCAACGACTGCTCTACGGAAATTCTATATCCGAACGAAGATTCCTTTACGCGGGGTTTGCACTCTTAACTCATTTTTTTTTATAATTTTCTTGGTAGCTTTCAAGTTAGTTGAATGCGTGTTGTTTTTTCCTCTCAACGCATACTTACTATCCAATAGTCATTATGCCCAATATGCGTATTATAAATTTGATTATGCATTTTGTACAGCACTCATTTTGTCTGGTAAATGATATAAGTATGGCAAGCACGCATATTGGATTATGCATTTTGACCGATACCATTTGCTACATGCGCCTTTTGTCCGATACTTATTTGGTTACCTGTATATCATTCTTATTATTCCATATAATTGTGCATTCTCCTTGTATTTTTTATTTCATTGAAAGTAAGTACATTTAAGACACATAATTAATTGTACCGGCAAAACTCAATTACTTAATTAAAACCCAAAACTGACCTCTGACATTTAAAGGTTGATGGTGAATATTAATAATGTATTTACGTTTCACGTTGCCCACACTCCCCCAGGTTACGCGGCAAGACTTGTTTGACTTTGTTTACATTTCTCCAATTATTCAATAGACATGGGATGTATAATAGACAATGTATGGGATATACAGTTTGAAATGCATCCTAGTCGTTTAAAGGTTGGTGTTCTGTCCATTAAGCTAAATGCTTACCTTCGGAGGTTCCGTCTGCATCCGTTGAGGGGCCTGAGAATTTCAGCCTGCTCGTGGTATCATTCAATGCAGCCAAATCAGCTACAGTTGCTACCTGGAACCCCAGGCCATGCCTCGACGTCGTGGCGTTCCATTGCCACAAACACATGTCACTATAGGAAGCATTGTTCACGTTCTCAAAGTCGCAGAACACTCCAGTCACTTGTGGAACGTAGGTGTGCTTGTTGACAGCCTCATACGTTGGTCCTTCGTGCCGCAACGCTTTCATCTTGTCAGTTAAAGTATGGCTTTCATTCCCTACAAGCGGCTTCTCGTTCAAATTAATAGAACCTTCGTTGTCGTTCATCATATTGTCATTATGATTCTGATTATTAGTTAGATGTGTCAACTTTAACAGCTCGTTGAAATTCTCCTTCGCTTTTTTCCGGCTGTGCCTGCGATCAGAGGTCCGGTTCATAAGATTCGTTAGTTGCTGCATGGCCCCTTTCTCCCTGCCGGGATTTGCTGACCTCGACTTTGGTCCATTCTCCTTCGCCAGGGTTTTCTTCGTTTTATTTTCTGCTTTGATTTCATGATGGTGATCGCCAAGGGCGATTGCGAAAACGGCCAATGTGAAGAGCACTCGTCCAAGCGCCATTAGTAAATGAATATAGTTTTCAGATTGTTAATGGTATGCTCAGGCCGCTCGCGGCGGGGGTAGTTATCCAATTTTGAAGGATACTGAGCATTTTGTGCGTTACACAGCGATATCCCGGTGTTATTGTCGATGCGATGTATATTATTCATAACAAAAGGAACTGTACGTAGCGGCACTTGCCCGCACAGTTCGCGGCTCGCCCCTCGACTGCGCCGCAGAATTAGTCCGATTATTCTATCAACGAGGCGGTCCCGACTCCAGGGCCGAAGCCTTCACACGGTATTGCAATATGGCCAGATCACAAGATTCACATCTCTCGGTCGATAAGATTGCAATGTCTGAATACATCACGAAATATTACTAACACTACGCGGTATGCCAAAACTGGCGGAACATTGATTCTAAATTGTAAACCACTACAGAAGCACTTAGAATTAAATTGGCATAAATTTCACAACTACTAAACTCTTCTAGTATCCTTATAAAAACCAACGATCACACAGTTAATGGACGATCAGGCAACGTCTATAAAATTAGGTTCGGGAGCTGTTGCGAACGCGGCAAGCACATTTTTAGTTCACAATATAACACAGACACTATATAAAAAACCATTTAATTAAATATATAGCCGAAAATTTTCAATTTTCGCCACCAATACTACGTTTTTGCCCCTCGGTATAACGAGGTACATACATCGCCAATCCACTCCCGGAGCCAGCGCTACGGCGGGAATATGCGGAACTAAACGCCCGTGGACCAAAATAATCATTACTTTCACGAGATGTGATCTTAGAGCGGCTGATGCTGCGCAGGTGTCAACCCGCCTTCAGACAATTCAGCTCTTTCCCGGGCTTTCGCGCAGGATGTCACTGCGTCTGGCACCGGATATCAGATTGGTCCAATTAATATCGTTGGCAACAACGACCGCTTGGGATTGGCCCATTATATCGTGCGGCTCCCTTATTGGCTTACACAAACATTACCGCGTAAACGAACAAATTGTGAGCTACACCGGATATTGCATGAAGAAAATTTCCTCAGAGATTTGTTTACGCGAGTGGTGGCAGGTTGTCGCTTTCATGGAATTCCGATAACTGCGGATATTCAATCGGAGTTATTCGTTACTTATCTTGTCGGTTGATTTATTTACTGTTAAACGGAGGAACATAAAAATAGAGATAGATTGGAAATATAACGAAATGTAGCTCGTGAAATTAATTTATCATGTTCTTAAATAAAAGTGATCGATAATACCTATATTTCTGTTCAAATAATGCGAGCGAAATGAATTGATATGGTTACAAATTAATGAAACGTAATTAACATGCGCTTGAAGAGTGTGTGACGTTAAGAGGTGAGTGGGACTGATGACTAACATATAAATTATGAAAATGAGAGCATTTGAACAAGAACAAACAGTGAATAATGGAATAGAATAGACTAAACTGACAGCTCAAGCTCATGATAAACTCGTTCGTTCTGAAACATGCCTACGTGTGATGAATGTGATGATTAACACGATAAAATATTTTATCGTGTGCTCATTGGATACTCCATTCAAAACATGTTAACCATGGATATTAATATAATTTATAAACCTATTATTTAAGCAATGAAATAGTCATTACGAGATTTCTTTAATAAATGTAGGTCATTATCATAATGTCAAAATGTAAACAATAGCCTGTCTATGGTTATACAGTTTCTGAACGCAGTCAGTACCAACCACTCCTTGCGGTTTATTTGGCACATTGGCACAACATTTTGGATTTTCATCAAAAAGCATACGATTTGTGTTAGTGGGTTAAGGTAAACAAAAGAATGTGTTGTGCTTGAAATTGTGACGTTATGTTATTATAAGGTAAGTCACTCAATTGTTTTGCAATCTATTCTTCCTTTTCGTTTTATGTTGATAAAGGAAATAAACAAACTCGGTTCCATGGGCTACCCATTCTTCGTTCTATTTTAAATTTTTGAAGTAAATTTAAAAAACAATATTTTTTAATGAATTACGATTTGTTAGCAATCATTATTGGCTTAGTTCATGAGTCGAATGGATTTCTAATTTTGAAAGTAGAACAATATAATTATGTACAAACGTCCAACTTCAATATTTGGGACATTTATGGTTTTTTTAGACTCTACTTTTACTACTATGTTGAAAAAAAAAGGAGGTTCTCAGAGGAGATTTTTTTTGGTAATATTTTAAACAAAACAACTACCTATTTGAATAAATAAAAGGTTTAAGGGAATATTATATGGTGTGGATTTTTATCAATACAATAAAATATCAATCTAGTGTGTTTTTAATTAGAATCTTAAAAAAAACATCATGTTGCCCTGGAATCCGGCTCGAAGGTTTTCTGAAATATGGCTTAAGTAATAAATTTGGCTTAAACCGCTCAGACGTTGTGGCAAAACTGTCCTTTTTAGAACCACATTGCTTTTGACATGTTATATTGTCAACATTACAATAGGTAACTCTTATTTACTTGACATTAATGATGGCCAAGTTAAATAAAATAGTAACATGTCACAAGCAATAAGGGCGTTTTCCAAAAAAAGTTTACATTGTAACGGATAAAATTAAGAAAATTTAACTTTTTGCATTTCGTCACGAAAATAATGTATCGAAATATGGCTAATTTTCGTGACGAAATGAAAACAGTATTTTTTTTTAATGTTGTCTAACAGTGTAAACTTTTTTTGGAAAACGCCCATATGGTTTTCATACTATATGTTTGCAACAGTAAAAATTACAGACATTCAAGGGTTTAAAATCATGTCATCATGGTTACACACAAATACAAATGATCAGAGGCCAGAATTCTCATAGCACTTTTGAGCTGCCATAAGGACTTCTCATTTATTGACTTCCGATATACATATTTTTTCGATATAACATACACATACATACTAATAAAAATCGAGGTAAACAACAGTCGCTCTTATCACTAAAGAGCGATATACTTGTAGCTTTTTCAAAAGACATTTAATTAATTGAGAGGTGGTATTAGAATATTATCATAATGCCCTAATTTGGGTAATGTGGCTCTTGAAAATGCACCCTTATGTTTTTATTATTACTATTATTTATTTACCAGGCGGCAGTTGGGACAACTGATAAATGCCTGTATTCATTTGTTCCTTCATCAAGTGTTGATCCAACCGGTTTTTAAACTGATTGACATTCAGGGCTGAGACTACCTGTTCTAGCAGTTTGTTCCATGGTTTCACTACTCTGTTACATGTGTGTGTGTGTGTGTGTTTTGTTGTACTGCTAATAATTATCTGGTTGTTGTTCCTGCTCAGTTGTCTAATCAACACATAATAGTAAGATAAGATAAACAAAATCCATCTATCAAATAAATTAACATACCTTATCGTCGGTGAAACTGCAATACCGCGTAACTAACAAATTGAATAAGTTGCAAAATACACCTTAATTAGTAAGTCAGTAAGGTACACTTTGCAACTTACTGAATTGGTTAGTTACGCGGTATTGCAGTTTCATTGACGTTATACTTCGTACCTTATACCTTTTGTAGTTTATGTAAGTTTAAGTATGTATAGGTGAAAAACTTAAGTAAAGGACCTGTTGTATGTAGTAGTAACACATCTGTATAGACCTTGACATTCTATATTTGAAATTTGACATAAATATATGGGTAAGGACCAAATAATTGGACCATAGTTAAGCGTAGTTAACCATACAAACAACAAAAGTGAAAAAAGTTCCGTTGTGACACGAAAATTATCCCTACAAATGTATGGCTAATTTTCGTGTCACAACACAAACAACAAAAAAGTTTCATAGAAAATTTAATTGAGTGTGTTAGCGTGGACAACTTTTTGGTCCTTACCCATATCTTTGTATCTATTTATGTAAGTATTTGAGTGTATTGGTTTTTTTTTGCTCTTTTTGGTTAGTTTTTGTTTTTTGGGTGCTCTAAATAAATTTGTTCACCTGCTTACTCGATGCACAACCTTTTACTTTTCTCAATATCTCAAGGGTTAGCTGGAAGAGATCCCTTAAAGGAATAAGTTCGCCTTTGTACATCTTTTTATTATTATTCATTGTATTGTTTTGGTTTTTCTTTTTACAATAAAGTGTTTATACATACTTTTTTAAATTATCTAAACATCTTGCATTCATGAGTTTCATCATATTAAAAGTTAAAAATATGTTACTGAAATGGCGCAAGAGAAATAAGTAAATAAAAAGTCTATGCGAGTGAGCTGGGACCGAGTTTCTCAATCTGGAGTAAGCAAGCAACTGGGATTCACTGGTGTTCATAGAACATTTGCATCAAGCTTAACTAAATCAGAATTAACATTGAGATTTACCTAATTTGCTACAGACTCAATTTGCACACCCATCACATTAGCTTACATTAACATCATTTTTTTTTGCAGCAGTATTGACTTTTATTTCAATAAATAATTATTATATTATGTTCAAAAAAAAAAATTACTTTAATTTCAGTCATCTGGGAAATTTAATATGGTTACGTGAGGCTAT
Organism: Acleris holmiana; assembly: GCA_949316455.1. Lineage (NCBI taxonomy): Eukaryota > Metazoa > Arthropoda > Insecta > Lepidoptera > Tortricidae > Acleris > Acleris holmiana. The sequence goes on from OX438787.1 coordinate 2,908,607, forward strand.
TAATTTGAGACACCCTGAGCTAGGATAATGTTAAAACATGTAAAATCAAACGCACCAGGGAAAGAGCATCCCCTAGGTGGATGGATGGGGAAGCGGCAGTGCGTATAACCGAAGTCTTCACTTCCAGTGGACGCGTGCTGCTTGCGTTTGGGTGGTATTCTTGCTGATAGTTGTTGTGTAAAGTCATAGCTAGGCTTTATCCCCACAAGGCTGTAACCTGTGTCAAAGTATAAGTATAGGAGAAGTAATTCATCTTCAAATAAAGGTATATCGCGCGGCTTGCATGTGGATTTAGCCACTCTTTGTTGTTTGTCGATGTGTGTGTAGATGATGTGTGTTAAAACTCGGAATAATACCATTGCAGGGGCTATAATGCCTGAGTCTCAGTCACGAGCATGTTGGGTATCCACTTATTTGATTTATTAAACAAAAAAAATAACTTTATTTCAAATAATAAATTAATAATAAGTAATAAGGGCTTGTAGTACTGTTAGGCGATGGGCTTGCAACCTGTCACTAATACACTGGTCAACATCTTAGCCTGTTTGTGCAAAATATTCCTGTAGCTCTGCCTACCCCACTCTGGGAATAAAGGCGTGATGATATGATGATTAACCCTTAAGTTGCATTTTGGACATTTCAAATATTGTTAGTGTCATTCTATTCAATTTTTATTTTAACTACATTCCTCCAATCAAATTACTCTGATGAGAAAGTGAGCTTTTTTTTTGTGTGTATGTGAAGTTTAGTGCAGCAATACTGTCATAATACCAAAGAAGGCCAACTGCAATGCAGTCATTGGTGCATTCTATACTCTATTGGTAACAACATTAAACTTGAAATGCTTCTACTATTACTATGCTGTTAGCCGCCTTTTAGGGTTCCGTAGGCAAATGGAAAAATACGGAACCCTTATGGATTCGTCATGTTACTGTTGAAACTTGGTTAGTAGATGTAATCTGTGAACCGCATTAAGGTTTTCACACAAATATAGAAAAATCATATAAAATTTTGAGGGTTCCCCATACATAGAACTGAAACTCGATTATTTCATCAATTTCATACGTGTGGGTTATCTATGGATAGGTCTTCAAAAATGATATTGAGGTCTCTTATATATATTTTTTCTAAACAGAATAGTTAACGCGAGAGACACTTCCAAAGTGGTAAAATGTGTCCCCCCTGTAACTTCTAAAATAAGAGAATGATAAAACTAAAAAAAATATATGATGTACATTACCATGTCAACTTCCACCGAAAATTGGTTTGTTCGAGATCTAGTAAGTAGTTTTTTTTAATACGTCTTAAATCGTCTTGCTGCTACGGAACCCTTCAAGGGCGAGTCCGACTCGCACTTGGCCGCTTTTTGGTATCACATCAGAATATTTTACAAGTCATAGATGGGCATAATAAAGTATTTTTTACGTTAAAATATTTGACATACTCAAACAGGTATATTATAAATTATAAACAACTTCTGCGCAAACTCAGTTGAGTTAATTCTCACTTTAAATAACATTTACAAAAATTACTATAAGTATCATATTTCCGATACTACGTGCCTATTCATTGCTGACAGGAAAAAATATCAGTCTCCAAAACTACTCAATTCAATTTTATGCCTTACACATACAGCTTAAGGTTGACATTGGTTGACTGCTTACCGTTCAATGTTATTAGTCATACTCCTACCACTACCTAATGCTTTATTTCCTGTTAACAAAGAGTTGCTGATTAGGTGGCTAATTGGATATGGGATTGGGTTGTATGAATTAAAGTTTAAGATAGTATTTGTATGAGAGCAAAAACCGGTGGGGTATTGTATTATGTATTTTTTACACATTCAAGGAACTGTAGACCTAAGTATTTGGTAATGATTTCAACTTAATTACTCAATGTGTTCCTGAGAAACCGGGGCTTGATAGACAGACCGGCAGACAACGAGGTGATCCTGCAAGGGTTCCTTTTTTCGTAATGAAGTACGGTACCCGAAATTAAATAAATAAATATCAGGGGACAATCTCACACAAATTGATCTAGTCCCAAACTAAGCTCTAAGCTTGTACTATGGGTACTAGACCACGATAAACATACTTACCTACTTATATAGAGAAATACATACTTAAATACATAGAAGACATCCAAGACTCAGGAACAAATATTCGCGCTCATCACACAAATATCTGCCCTTACTGGGATTTGAACCCAGGACTCGGAGGCAGGGTCACTCCCAACTAGGCCAACGTGTCGTCGAGATTTATTACATTTTTTGGCGACTTGTTACTTAACAGTTCAAGAGAAAATCCTATCGCCTCAATTGCCAGAGATCTTAGACTTTAAAAAATAATTGTCCACTAGAATAACAAAAACTAGCACTCTACTGCACCTTTTTTTATTAATGGCGGTCCACCGCGATATTCCGCAGTGATTTCGCTAATGTCAAGTGAATAGAGTAAAACAGTGAACAGAATTAATCAAACGCAAAAGCTGGACATCTTTCAATCTTCCCTCCCCAAAGGTTACCGGCACACAAACTCTGGCACTCTATTTCACTATGTTTTAGCCCATAGGTAAACGTTATAAATTAAAAAAAAACGGGGCAAGAGCATGCTAAACCATACTCAGTATAGGGTTCCGAGACGTCGTTACTAAAACACAAATAGGTAACTACGTATTCCGAAAACAACAATCCGAATGAACTTCCCATACATACTCAGTCGTGATAGTTTTCCTTTTAAAATTAGCTGTGTGCTTTCATCTACATAAGGTTGAGGACCAAAAAGTTAGACCTTAGTTAACCGTAGTTAACCATACAAACAACAAAGGCGAAAAAAGTTCCGTTGTGACACGATAATTATCCTTACAATTGTACGGCTAATTTTTGTGGCACAACGGAAAAGCTTAATAGAAAATTTAATTGCTTGAGTTAACTTGTCAAACTTTTTGGTCCTTACCCATAAATAAAATTTAATCGCCGAAATGTATGTACTTCCGAACGTCTCTACCAAATTGGATAATTATTTTTTTGTTGTTTTCGTTATTGTCAGGACTAAGTTTGAAAGACGGAAAAAGAAACCACCCTGTTTGCGTAGTTTTGGCTGTTTGGGGTAGGGGTAACTCTAGCGTGGCAATGGCACTTTTAGAGTTCAATATAATCTTAAACGGGCACTCAAATCTAAAAAGCGTTGATGTGATAGATACTTAATTGTTATTTAATAGCTATCGAACTATGTATATGTATATCACACGATGTTGTAAAGTAAACTTATATTGAATAGGAGGCACACTAAAAACAGATTTAATTTTACCACTTTGTCGGCGTGAATTAGAGCAGCCTCGGGTAGAGGCACGCACGGCTCACCTATTTTGCTCAAATTTATACGCGCTCACGCGCTGTGCGCGAGTAGCGTGCGAGCGTCGCGCGGCGAGCCGCCGAGAGTCGGTCATTTGACCGTGCTCAAAGGCGCCTCGGTGTGCGTGCCTCGCGTAATTTGGGTGTATACATACAAATTCTAACTTGTCTGTGGGCGAGGCGCGTACAAATTTAATAAAGTTGCTGAACCGTTCCACCACAGGCGATTTCTTCTTGTTATAATGAATTTGAATTATGTTTCTTCCGTGAATTATTATAAACGCAGCCGCGGCTGTGATCTTGTCCGACGCCATTTTGAAATTTCAGCTCATGGCGAGCACGCTGCCTCACCCGCGCATGTTTATGTGCAACAATTTAGCTCGCGAGCAGCTCGCCGCATGCCTTAGGCTGAGCTGCTTAGATTCCCCAGCTTAATGTGTCCATGCCAAATAACAGTTTTCCAGTACTAAAAGTCTCTGAACTAAGCTGCGGACGGACGGATGGACGGACGGACATGGCGAAACTATAAGGGTTCCTATTTAGACTATGGAACCCTAAAAACGTTACTAGAAGCCCATCAGCTCGCATAAAAACCCCATGGGACGAGGAAGGCTTTGTTCGGATTTCCCTAAACGCAATTGAAACAAGTGTTCTGGTAAATCCTAAATACGTATAAGCTTATCAAGCAAAACATTTACTGCTTGTTTATGTTTTATCAATAATTATCATAATTAGGCGTGTCCAATGTAGGTACACTTGGGGACAAATTTTGAGTCACGCTAACAAAGAAGTTGACTGTACGGTATTTTAATAATTTTTAGGGTTCCGGAGCCGAATGGCAAAAACGGAACCCTTATAATTTCGTCATGTCCGTCTGTCCGTCTGTATGTATGTCACAGCCATTTTGCTCAGAGCCTATTGGCACTAAGTATATAAATGAAATTTGGAGGATAGATGTATTCTATGAACCGCTATACAATGATGTAGTAAAATTGAAAATAATAAAATATATTTAGGGGCACTCCATACATGTAACTAGGGGACGAAAAAATTTTTATTGAGTTACATCAGCGTGTGTGGTATTTTTAGATAGGGCTTCCAAAATTATAGGTTTTTAAATTACTTTTTTACGTAAGTGAACAGTTGGCGAGATATACGCTTCTAAAGTCGTAAAAATTCTGTCCGGGTGGGTAGCTTTTGAACTGTTAAATAGAACATTCTAATAAAAATTACAGTAGTAGAACATACAAAATACTTCCAATCAAAAGTGTTTTGAACACGATACGCTGTGTAGTTTTTGAGATTTTAATACAATAAAAAAAATGAATTTCAACCATGAACGTTCATTCCAGCTACGGAGCCCTTCACTGTGCGTGGTCCGACATGCACTTGGCCGGTTTTTTTTTATTTGTAGTTCACGGGTAGTTAAAATTATACTTACCTACAGTCGTAAAAGTGGCTAAGTAATAGTATGTTTGGCTATTTGCTACCTATACAAAATTATGAAATAAATAAATATCAGGTGACAATCTTATAGTTTTACATGAAATGAGTAGTGGTGACATTTTAACGAATTGGTTAATATAAAAAATGGATATGATGTTAGTTGTTTTCTTATACATCTACATACATTACGTACATTTCGCTTTGTGTAACATATTAAACTGTATTATCGTTAATAATACGCCGGCATTTTACAGACAATAAAAAAAGAAATATTATTACAGAAATTAGACGTCAAGTACCCAAAAAACGCGTGTTTAAAGGAGTAGTCATTTGGTTTTATTTCACTAAAACAATACTCAATATCTATAAATTAAGCACACTACAAACTAAAACATATAATTTTTTTATGACGAGGCACACGAGCACTCAGGCCACCTGATGGTAAGTGGAATCTCAGACCCAAGGAGATTTGAATTCTCAAGACTATAATCTTAAGACTGCAATACTAAGAACTCAAATGTGTTGCCAACCCTGAGGACTAAGATGGAATGCCGCTATGCTAGTAATTTCCCCGGTTGTCTTATCCCCACACTGAAACAGCAATGCGAACATTGTTGCTTGGCGGGTGGTTAATGGATAAGTTGGTGCTAGCGATCCGGGTGGACCCCGGCTCCTACCACCACTAAATATATATTTTAATAAAATTATTCTTAGCGTTCCTCTAAATTTGTCCACAAGTGTAGATAAGATAAAAACGTTATCAATTTATTGCTAATTCATCTTCCATTGCGTTTAGAAGTGGCCGGTTCAGATCAAAAGTAGTTGTTGACAGAAATACGTTGTAATTGTAAGGACTAAGTTACTGCTTCACAAACCCAACTACGGAAGCAGTTTTCCGCGTTGGTTTCCTTTTACAACGCGGGGGAAGGTAGGCATGTAATTGTTTGTGGTTTTCTTAGGCCAGTATCAACTATTATTCAAGTACTATATAGACTAGACGGTCTCTAGACTGGGTCTATCGTTTGATCGAATTTGATATGCAATAATTTAATTTGCTCGAATTTCATATGACATAATTTTATATGCCGTACGAATCACGTGCCATAATATTCATATACCATAAGGGCCTTTTTTATGAAACCGTGAACTATTTAGAATTGTTATATAACAAATCTAACTTAACCTATTGGGCTCTATACGATGGCATGTATACAATTACCTGAAAAGATAACGATTTCAGAAAAAAAATCTTTATGGCAAATTTATTTATTTTATTTACTTATTTAATTTCAATGTAAGTTTACAGCATAAAATAACACCAAAACACTTACACGATAACTACAATAAGTTATTAAATACATAAAAATGAACAGAAAAAATACATGCAAACAAGAAAGTCATCCACTTGAAATTTATGGAATACATAAATGAAGTTATGGTATGTGATATTAAGGAAATTGAAGGTTATAGCCAGTGACCATTATGGCAAATGAAATTATGGAAAATGAATATACGTATGACTCACAGCTCTTTCGAAGCGGTGAGGCTCGAATCTTACTACAAAATGAAAGTATTCGACTTTAACTTTGTAGCAACATTCGTGCGTTCCATAAACATCTCTTGTTCCTCTCGTATCTTCATTTTCGAGACTTCTTTTTATGCCGCCTATACTCTTTTTTGTGCAGTCATAAACTGCTAATCTACTACCAATTTAACGATCCGTTTTCGTTTACCATCCTGTAATTCGCAGTAAAAGATGCGCTTAGCCATTCCGCAGTGAGATAGGTATACGAGATATATCTCAACACCGTCGCAGCTGTCGCCTCATTAGATACGCGTCTGACTTGACGAAAATGCGTGGAGCCATTCCCATGTGCTTCAGTTTAGTCCATAAGATGAATTAATCTTTTACCGAACAATATCTCCTCGCGTGTGATAGCGTACACATGTTTCTCTATTATGTTCATGGGAGCGCCTATTATTAACTCGACATTGGCGAGACACACCTTAACAGGAGCGCAAGTCATTGTTCCGGCGGCAATAGCGCGTCTAAGGACCTCCGAGTTCCTTACACGATCGGACCAGCACGGCTAGCACATGACGGAGCGCAAGTTACATCCCGCGCGAATAATAGAATAGTAATTAGAACGGCCAGAAAAAGAGCCTACGCCCGCGGGCGACATTACTCGCGCGCCGTCATGTGCTAGCCATGCGGTTGTCGTCTATATATGTTAGTTACCCTGTATATTTTTTGTGCCGCTATATTGTTTTTGTTTTAATGTAAGTACCCAGTGACACTTGCGACGTTAATATGAATCTAACGACACCTCGCTTATTGAAATCGGCCCATCCATCGAGCGACGAGGGAACATAGAGTCGGACAAAGATACAGGTCAAACACATAACCCTCCTTTTGGGCTTTGCCGTGGTCGGGTAAAAATACCATAACAATGCATTGTGATCGGGTTTACATGTATTTAAAATTTTAATCCATTGCATTGCAAAAGAGGGAACTAGTCAGAAATTGTTTTGTAACATCTGAACTGTGAAGTGTGGTTGCCGGGTTAGAATAGTACCACTCCATGTCTTCTCATGGATGTCGTAAGAGGCGACTAAGGGAATAAGGGCTTGTAGTACTGTTAGGCGATGGGCTTGCAACCTCTCACTAATACACTGGTAAACATCCTAGACTGATTGTGCAAAATGTGGTTACACAATTATCAACAAATCTTTTTTAGAGTGTTGGTATTTCTGTAGCTCTGCCTACCCCACTCTGGGAATTAATGCGTGATGTCATGTAAACTGTGAAGCTACAATAAATTGTCTTGTTTCAGAATAAAATGCCAACCTAACCATGTCAGGCGGCAACTCGAGTCGCGGCAAGTCTCGCGCGAGGCACTCCGGCTGGGAGGAGGCCGGCGGCGAGTTCTACCAGGAGCTGTACCCTGGCGCTGAGCAGGACCTGCTGGAACACCTGCAGCGGGCGGACGCCGACAAACTGGCGACGCTGCTGCCGTCAAAGCAGGCGCGCAGTAAGTACCAGGAGATAATAAAGGAATAAGATGTTCGAGCATGTGAAACATACATACATTAAATCACGCCTGTTTCCCAGGGGGGCAGGCAGAGACCACTTATTTCCACCTACTACTATCCTGACAAATCTTTCGCATCTTCCACATTCATACATCGAGTCATGCATGCACGTCGGTTTCGTACTTCAGATTCGGCCCTTTTGCAGAATTTTCCCGATTTGATTCGATAAAGTATGCCTAGGCCATTCCAACCCTTTTACTCACTTTCGCACTGTATATCTCTTTCGTCAATCTTCTTTCATCCACTCTTTCCAAATGACCAAGTCATCGGAGCATGCCCATTTCAATCTTAGTTACTACATCTTTTCTTTTAGTCCGCATTTCTCTCTGATCTTTTTATTCCTTACTCTATCAATCAGTTTCACACCACACATACCACTAGCACGTGAAACATGATTGCAGTAAGAGTCTGGTGGGAGTGGGTGGGAGAAGTTGATAGCGTCGGCAGCCTAGTAGTGATCGTAAGGTACCGTTCGAACCCCGCATTAACCATGTTTAGTCAAGGGCGCCAATATGTATACACCACAAAGTCTCAAAAAATGTACGCAGACCTAATTACTATGGCAATAATGTTCGTGTTTGTCAGGATGGTAGCAGGTGGAAAGTGCTCTCTGCCTGGGAAACAGACGATTTAATGTATGTGTGTGTAAAGTTCGTGTTTACATATTATGCCACTTTATGTGAATAATAATAAACCAATGAGATTTTCTACCTTAGTTACATTAAACCGATGCAGCGATTCTCTTACGGCGAAGAAAAAACATCGTGAGGATACCTGCACATTCGAACAGCTGAGTGTGTAAGAGGGTAATTGTACAAAAGATCCTAAAGGGGTCGAAGTGTATTCAAAAGGGCTTATCCGTAAGAGGCTAGAAGTCAGGAAAATGTAAAATATGATAGAATTTACTAGATTATTGTAATTGTAGGGAAACGATAGGAATAGGTGAAAGCTGATATTAGAGATTAAGAGGAAAGGTGGAAGATGATAGGAATAGAAGGAATATAAGGAGCAAGTCAAAACGGTAGTGAAACAGTAAGTAAGAGATGATAAGAGATGACCAGGAGCTGTACCCAACCTGTTGGAACACGCAGCGAGCTGACGCCGACAAAAAGGTGTAGGAGATGATAGAAAGAATTGGGGCTCAAACAATACATTCTAAGAAATCTTAAAAATGCATCAATCAATTGGATGTGTTGCAGATAGTAAGAATAATCTATAAAACTTACCTACAGCAAAAGTAAAAAATTAAAAACGTATTAGTACACTACGTAATTCCAAAGAGTCATAACTTCGAATTGATCAAAATTCCGAATTTTTATAGTTTCGAATACAATGTTTTGATAGAAGACTTTTTTATTGATATACTACATGTACGAGTATAAAACAAAGTCGCTTCCCGCTGTGTCCCTATGTATGCTTAGATCTTTAAAAGTACGCAACGGATTTTGATGAGTTTTTTTTTAATACATAAAATGATTCAAGAGGAAGGTTTATGTGTATTATACTCCCAGAGCGAAGCAAAGGGCGGGTCGTTAGTCTCTTATAAATCAAACCTAACCTACGTACAGATCATTTATGCATTTAATCTAAAATAGATTCAGCATAACATAGCTATCGGAAAAAATAAATTTTGTAACAAAATATTTTGGGGTACTTGGGTGTTTCCATTAATACCTGATACTCATTTCCCTCAGCAACGACGGTGAAGAGAGTGCGGTCCCAAAATGACCGGCGTCAGTCCACGTTCGCCCGCACCACGCAGAGCCGGGACATACACCTCTCCATGCTGCCGGACCTCTCAGGTACACATCACAATCTTAACTCGTATATCACCCATACTTCGGGAACTATCACGTTTCTCGGGATAAAAAATATTCTCTATGTTAATCTAGGATTAAGGCTGCCAAAAACCAGCAGCGATTGAGCTGTTAAAGTGTAAGAGACGTACATACAAACAGCCGTACTTATGAGTGGGGTAGACAGAGCTACTGAATACCAACAACTCTAAACTTGTTGATGATCTGTAACAACATTATACACAAACAGGCTAAGATGTTTACCAGTGGATTAGTGACAGGTTGCTAGCCGTTCGCCTAATAGCCAAGCCTTTATTCCCTTAGTCGCCTCTTACGACATCCGCGGGAACACAAGGAGTGGCACTATTCTAACCCGGCAACCACACTGTATACAATGTTTTAATTAGGGAGCAACTACGTCAAGAGAGAGGCCAAACGAAGAATTCAGTTATAGGCTGGGAAGCATTTGGGAAGCCGATGGATGCCTCACTAGGGCAATGCCCCACTGCTCAGATTAATCACTAATTCACACAACTACTGACCTCTATGTTCAACCAATTCAATTCCCCAATTTCCTCATTACACGAACACGAAATCGAAGCTACACAGTTGTTTTTACCATCTTTTCTAATATTATAAAGAGGAAAGAGTATTTTTGTATGTTTGTAACGAATAAATTAAAAAACTACTGGACCGATTTTGAAAATTCTTTCACCAGTAGAACGCTATATTGTCACTGAGTTACATAGGCTATATTTTTACCCGACTGAGGCCAAGTCCAAAAGGAGGGTTATGTGTTTACCCTGTATGTTCCACTCGAAGAGGCTGGATGGATGGGCCGATTCCAACAAGCGAGATGTCGTTAGATTCGTCTTAACACGTTCACGGACAGTAAAGTCACACTTATTGGGCACAGTTTGCTAAATTTGAATGTTATAGCATTCCCGTCCGAGAACGTGGTAACGTCGCAAGTGTCACTGGGGACTTACATTAAAACAAAAACAGTATAGCGGCACAAAAAATATATAAAGGGTAACTAACATGTGGACGACATTATCAAAACATCCAGTCGGTTTTTAAAAACTTGATTTTTGTTAGTCTTGTATTTTTAGGGTTCCGTAGTCAAACTAGGAACCCTTGTAGTTTCGCCATGTTCGTCCGTCCGCAGCCTAGTGCAAAGACTATTAGTACTAGAAAGCCGCAATTTGGCATGAATATGCATATTAGTCACACCAACAAAGTGGTACAATAAAAAGTATTAAAAAAAATTTTTTTAGTGTACCTTCCCTACACGTAATGTGGGGATGTATTTTTTTTCTCGTCTACCCTATAGTGTGGGGTGTCGTTGGATGGGTCTTTCAAAAATATTATAGGTTTGTAAATACAGTTTTTTAATTAAGTAATCCGTTCATGAAATATTAAGCTTTATGCGCTAATTTTTGTAAGACTCACGTGTCCCAACAGCCAAAACTACAAATGCTAAAAATCTGAAAAAAAACTTAAATGAAAGGACATATAACGAATTTTAAAGGAAAACTATCATGACTAAGTAGACATCATTGGTTCTTGAGATATAGGCGATTCAAGTGTTTACATACATACATAAAGTCACGCCTTTATTCCCAGAGTGGGGTAGGCAGAGCTACAGAATTACCAACAACTCTAAAAAACTTGTTGATAATTCTGTAACCACATTTTGCACGATCAGGCTAAGATGTTTGCCAGTGTATTAGTGACAGGTTGCAAGCCCATCGCCTAACAGTACTACAAGCCCTTATTCCCTTAGTCGCCTCTTACGACATCCACGGGAAGACATGGAGTGGCACTATTCTAACCCGGCAACCACACGGAAAAGTGTTTATAAAAGATTCAAGTGTTTATACCTACTAAAATCATCTTTTGGCACCAATTGACGCATTTGACAAAGATTTGTCGGCAAAAAGGTAGAGAACCGTATAATACTTTAACCCAGAACGAAGCGAGGACGGCGCTAGTAACAACATAAAATAATGTACAACTTTAACCTGACTACTAACACCATCTAACAATGAAGAATAGAAAGTCACCTACTACATAAACTTAAAAAAGCGATTTTTAAGGTTTCGTACCCAAAGGGTAAAGACGGGACCTATTACTCGCTGTCTGTCCGTTCGTCTTTCCGTCCGTCTGTCTGTCTGTCCCCAAGCTGTATCTCAAGAACCGCGATAAATAGACAGTTGAAAATTTCACAAATTATGTATTTCTGTTGCCGCTATAACAACAAATACTAAAAACAAATAAATATTTAAGGGGGCTCCCATACAACAAACGTGATTTTTTGTCGTTTTTTTGCTGGATCTTAATACAGACACCGGGCTTGAACAGATAATGGTACCTATGGAACTTAGCCGTTTTGTTTTTGAACATATGGTTGCATGATTCCTCGCTATTAAATATAATTTTATTAGGAAGAATTATGCAAATATTTTTTCAATTGTATCCACGTTGGCCACAATAACCTAATTTCCTACCATTTCGCATCGGTCGCCAATCGATATACTATCTATAAAGGAACGCTGTTTGACGTATGACCTCTTGATAACTAACGTTAATTTACCTTTTACTTATCTCTGCAATAGCCTTCAATTCCGCTCGTATTTTTTTTCGGTTCCACAAATAATTCTTAACGGAACCCTTATAAGATGACTTTGTTGTTGTCTGTCTTTTTTATGTTAAGGAGAAGGCACACGAGCTCTCAGGACACCTGATGTTAAGTGGAATCTGAGACCCATAGACATTTGAATTCTCAAGACCTCTAATGGGTTGCCAACCCTGAGGACTAAGATGAAATGCCTCTCTGCTAGTCATTTCACCGGTTGTCTTATCCCCACACTGGAACACAACAATGCGAATGCTGCTTGGCGCTTGGTTAATGGATAAGATGGTGGTAGCGATCCAACGGACCCTGCACAGGGTCCTACCACCACTAAAAAAAGTCCGTCTGTGTCTGTAAGTCTGTCTGTCCGACCGACCACCAAAGATCGCACTGTATATGAGGTTGTCCAAATATAAGTAGTGGTGGTAGGACCTTGTGCAGGGTCCGTACGGATCGCTACCACCATCTTATCCATTAACCACCCGCCAAGCAACAGTGTTCGCATTGTTGTGTTCCGGTGTGGGGATAAGACAACCGGTGAAATTACTAGCATAGAGGCATTCCATCTTAGTCCTCAGGGTTGGCAACGCATTCGAGGTCTTAGGATTGCAGTCTTAAGATTATAGTCTTCAGAATTCAAATGTCTATGGGTCTCAGATTCCACTTCCCATCAGACCTCGTGCCCCGTGCCTCGTGCTCGTGTGCCTTCTCCTTACCATAAAAAAATATATATAGACTTCACTTCACTGCGAACGCTCACAGTCTCTTATCAATCTTATCATTGCTATTATACGAACTGCATGCCGTTGATAATCGGAACAGCGTAAACGTCGACCGCTATATCTCGCGAGACCCGACAACAGACGTTAAACTATAATTACAACTAGGATAAAGTTCATTTTCGTTTGTTTTTCAAAAAGCATTTCAGAGCACTAATTGAACTTTATCTCATTGGCGGTAGATTCAAATTCGCACGCACAAAAACCTCCCGGTTTGTGGTATGGTCGGCCTCAGGAGGATTTATAAATAAATAAATAAATATCTGGGGACAATCTCACACGAATGGATCTAGTCCCAAACTAAGCTCCAGGCTTGTACTATGGGTACTAAACCACGATAAACTTAATTATGTAGAGAAATATATACTTAAATTTATAGAAAACGTCCAAGATTCAGGAACAAATACTCCTGCTCATCACACAAATACCTGCCGTTACCGGGATTTGAACCCGGGACCGCTAGTTTCGAAGGCAGGGTCACTACCAACTAGGCCAACGTGTCGTCTAAACGGCTATTTATAAAATTTTACACAGTTTTTTTCTATACACAACAATTTATCTGTCTTGTTATTTTTGTATGTATGTAATGTAATTATGTATTGTTAGTGGTGGTAGGACCCTGTGCAGATCCGTCCGGATCGCTACCACCATCTTATCCATTGACCACCCGCCAAGCAACAGTCTTCGCGTTGTTGTGTTTCGGTGTGGGGATAAGACAACCGGTGAAATTACTAGCATAGAGGCATTCCATCTTAGTCCTCAGGGTTGGCAACACATTTGAGGTCTTTGAGGTATTCAAATGTCTATGGGTCTCAGATTCCACTTACCATCAGGTGGCCTGAGTGATTCTGTGCCTTCTCCTTAACATAAAAAAATGTATTGTTGCGAATAAATGTCTTTTTATCTTTATACACTATTTTTACTTTAGTTATAAAATTGAGAATACGAAAACATGTCAAAGGCAATCAGGCTTTACCGAGTAAAATAGAGGCTATGGGGATGGCTATGGTCATTCTTCGACTTTCTCCAAGTAGATTTTGTTTCCCGTTTTGAGGTTTTTATTATATTAATAATAAAAAAATATATACGTGTGGTTACCGGGTTAGAATAGTGCCACTCCATGTCATCCCGTGGATGTCGTAAGAGGCGGCTAAGGGAATAAAGGCTTGTAGTACTGTTAAGCGATGGGCTTGCAACCTGTCACTAATACACTGGTAAATATACCCTACTTGTGCAAACTGTGATTACAGAATAATCAACAAGTGCTTTTAGAGTTGTTGGTATTTCTGTAGCTCTGCCTACCCCACTACTGGGAATGAAGGCGTGACGTTATGTATGTATGTATGTTATAATTATATTAATGGGAATGAGAAGGCGAAAGTGCACATAGGCCAACGGCTGGTAAATTGAACATTTGCATTCTTGAGACTACAATCACAAGATTGCGATCTTAAGACTGAAAATGCGTTGCCAACCCTGAGGACAGAGATGGAATACCTCTATGCTAGTAATTTCACCGGTTGTTTTATCCGAATACGTCCGTCTGTCTGTTACAACTACAATTTTTTTAAGGCACATTTAAGTTACACGGAATGAGTAGTAAACTAATAATTAAAAAAAAAACGGTTATTCTCTCATAGAAATAAAACAAAGGTAAAATATTTTTTATTTATTTACAATATGACATCGAGCGAGGTATCATTGGATAGCTCTTCAAAACATTATGTTCATGTTATTATACCTACTAAAAATCACCTAAGACCGCACCAAATACCTTTAACGTTGTTTTTTGAAACTGAATATGGACCGACATGCTCTTGCCAGATTTTTTTTAAGTTTATCATATGAAATACTTAAGTCATTCCTTTTTTTTTACAGAGAACTTGTCAAACGAGGAGCGGACATGGGAGGAGATCATGCTGATTAAGGCGATGCCGGTGCCCATGAACCAGAAAAGGGAGCTGAAGGCGCGGCTCCAGGTACACCACACGTATCTTATTAAGCTAGCGGTCCCGGGTTCAAATATGTTAATAGGACTTTCAAATAAGAACAATTAATTACAGTGCATCGTTTGTTCGCGCTTTAGATGAAGATACAACTTAATATGCAATGCAACTCAAGGAGCGTCCGCCATAACCGCCATTTTACAAAAAGCTACCGACTCGTATTTTTCAAGTAATGTTGCCAACGCAATATTATATTGCTACGTTCACTAAATCCCGGCAAGGGCAGATATTTGTGTGATGAGCGCGAATATGTTGTTGGAATGTTCTAGACATTGCGGCCTTGTATTACAATAGCGACGGCCTTGGCCTTGAACTCGATTGAGCCCGTTAACAATAGCGACATCCTTGACTCGGCGTCTCGATTCTAACCTACCTACCTAACCATCCCTACTCGTAACAATACGTTTTTTTTCTATCGTTTGCCAAATGGATGGACCCCTCAAAATACTTACTACTCGTTTCTTATTTCAGAACGCCACAAAACTCCGGCTCGTTGGTTTAGAACAGCTGCAATGGCGGCAGAGGAAAGTATGGCACCGCTTCCGGATCCGCTTCACAGAAGTGATGGGCAAACTGGAGCTCTGGCAGTCCCCCCTGAGGGACATCGAGGGCAGCTTCGGCACCGGCGTGGTATCGTACTTCCTGTTCCTCCGCTGGCTTCTATTCCTAAACCTAGTAATATCCCTAGTGGTAGTCACCTTCCTAATATTACCAAAGACATTGCTAGTCGAAGAATCACAAAACTGCGATATGTACGCATTTAACTCTACCATATGTTGCTCTGAAGCGTATTTCGAGAAAAACCTAACAGACACCAACATATTCCTAGACGTGATCCAAGGGACGGGTATCATGGAAAGAACTGTACTGTTCTATGGTGTGTACAGTAACCAAATATATACGTATTTTATCGAGAATTTATTTCAATCCCAAATTTATTATAACATGCCGCTAGCGTATATCCTTGTTCCCATATCGTGGGCGTTGTTCTCTTTGATAGCTATAGTCAAGACTGGCGCTAGAGGCTTCAAAGAGAGGCTAATAGAGAACGAGGGCCAGTTCTACGTGTACTGCAACTCTGTGTTCGCTGGTTGGGACTTCTGTATACAAAACGATAAATCCGCTAAGATCAAACATAAGGCGCTCTACAATGAAGTCAAAGGATGCCTCGAAGAGGAGAAGTTCAAAGAAGAGAAACAACTACGAAGCAGAGAGAGCCAAATCCTACTCCATTTGAAAAGAATATTCGTAAATCTTTTGGTGTTGACCATGTTGATCGCATCCGGCATACTGATATACATAGTTTTTAATTATTCCATCGACAAAGCGCTGTCGATCCAGATGGAAAACGCCGCGAATCAAGTATCCAATCAGGAGACTTTAGAATACGACAACAGAACTATCAGCCAACCATTCAGTTCCATGACCTTGTATAGAGACGGGGCGTATTCTTTTGGACAACTACCTATCACGCTGCTAGAATTCCTTCCTTACATCTGCATTGTGGTTCTGAACATTTTGGTGCCAGAAGTTTTTAATTATATGATCAATTTCGAAGAGTACACGCCCGCAAGGGTCATCATAGTCACTTTGCTTCGTACAGTCTTGCTTCGTCTCTCTTCTTTAGGCGTTCTACTAAGCCAAATATACAGGAGGATTACAGGAGATGACGAGAGAGTATGCTCTTTCGACAACACCGACGCTTCTAGGCTGGAGTGCTGGGAGACCTACGTCGGCCAGCAACTGTACAAGTTGATCCTCACTGACTTCGCCTTGCAATTCGTTACTACATTCTTCATAAATTTGCCCCGCGCTTTTCTGGCGAGACACACTCGTAGTCGTTGCTTTAAAATCATAGGAGAACAAGACTTCTACTTACCCAAACATGTCCTGGACATCGTCTACACTCAAACTATCATCTGGATGGGAACGTTTTTCTGCCCGTTCCTCCCTATATTCGGCACAGTGTTTTACTTCATAATATTCTACGTGAAAAAGTTCACTTGCTTAGTGAACTGTACCCCGTATCCAGTTGTATACAGGGCTTCAAAATCCAAGTCGTTGTTCATGTCTGTGTTGTTACTCGGCTTCGTTATATCGATAGTTCCAGTTGCTTACGCGATTGCTGAGATATATCCCTCTCGTAATTGTGGTCCGTATCGTGGCTTGGATACTGTATGGGAATTCGCAGTGGGTACATTCCTTCAGTTCCCACCTATCGTCCGAGAGTTTATCTTTTTCATTGGAACATCAACGTTCGCTATACCAGCTTTCGCTGTAATGTTGTTTTTCTTATACTACTATTGGGCTGTTGCCGTCGCCAACAGACATATGGTGGTAGTTCTGAAGAATCAGCTGGTGCTGGAAGGACACGACAAGCAGTTCCTGTTGAACAGATTGAGCGCGTTCATAAGGCAGCACCAGAAACGCTGCGACAGACGGAATAGGACCAGCGTCACTGAAGACGACTCGTCTATCAGGCAGAGCTCGAGGTAGTCTGTGCATGTTATGTGGGAAGAGAGAACCAATCTGGTTCCTGACCCACCATAGTACAGTCGACCTTATAAGCAGCTGCATTTTGTACCTTGTCCCTGTAACGCCTGACAGATTAGTGCTGCAGTTGAAACATTACGTTAAAGTGATGAAGCACTAAAGTGTGCAGCTTATAACGCCGACCGTACTAATTTAAAGTGAAAGTAAATAAATCATATGCAATAAGATTTAATATAGTATGTCACTTTGACATGGTACCATGGTGGTTTAGGAATCGAATTTCAAGGTTCTATATTACTCTGAAGCAGAACTATGAATGATTATACAGTCGAGGTTCAAGACTGGGGAGCGTGGTGGCCACACTGAAAATATCAACTCCTTATATACCTCCACAATTAAAAATATTAGCATTGCGTGAAGGTAGGCTCGCAAGTCCAAAATTGGAATCAATAAAATGACATAACATTTTTCAGGATTCATTTTCATGGTAATTTATAATTAATCAATTAACAACAGAACTGAGGACTGTTTTTTTGTCGTATTGTCGAATTACACATATATATTTGAACCGTCCTCGATCAGTAATCATTATACATTTTCATGGTGTTCTACTATCCCTGCCTGTTCTCTTGTTGGATTATAAAATCAAATTGATATTCTAAAAATAAATTTCAGGTTCTAGTTAAGTACTTATTTAAATTATTTATAAATGTGAAATTATTTCTATAATGTTTTTATATAAATCTTATTGAAGTTAGCTCACTTTTATCTTCCATTTTGTCTTAGTGAATGTTTTTTTGAATACTTTATTATATTTATAGTGAATTTGTAAATTTTGTATAATAACCTTGGTATTATGAATAAAAAGGCTGCTAGTTACGTAAGATTAACGATGTTCCCTAACCAGAAATACTTAGAAAGCCAGTCATCCAAGGTCGGATCCAGAATAGGGAACATGCTTTTTATTTTTCTTACGTTCTCTGAAAAGTGCTAGCAAAGAGAAGAATAACTGTACACGCGAAATAGTTGTCGTGTATTTTTTTCATAAGATATGAAGCTTTAAAAAGTCATAGTTCAGACCCCCTGCAAAAACACTCTATACAAAATCGACGACAGGAATGACGCAGCTCAGTTGTTCCATGTTAAAGTATAAGGACCATATAAATAAATTGGCATTTATTTCGTAAATTACTATGTTTAAGCCAATATCGTTGAATAAAAATATTACGTAAATTAAATGAGGATGCCGAAAAAAACAATCTAAACATTGAAAGAAGTTATAAAATTTCAACAAATTTTGATTCTATACCGGGTGTTGCCTGTAATATGAGCAATAAATTGAGGGATCGCTTCTACTCTATAAACGTAACAACATTTGTTCTACAACTTTAAAAAAAATATGTAATTTATTATTTGGGATATTTTCCAATAGTCTAGTTGACATCTACTGTCAGCCTAGCAATTTCGTAGTTTTCGCAATATATTGCTTGCTTAGAAAATCTAAATTCATTAATATTTAGTTAACAATAAGTTATTTTCAAAAGTTGTAGAATAAATGTTGTTACGTTTGTGGTGTGGAAACAATCCCTCAATTTATTGCTCCTGTTACAGGCAACACCCGGTATAATCGGGTCAAAACTTTGTATTGCGTTTTATATGCTTTTTTTACATTTTCTTAAATCCTATCAACGAAACTCAATTCTGATTTTCATGCATGTTCTCTATTCGCTCCATAGGGGCGTAACAGGTACCCAAAATAAGACAAACACGAACTTTTTATGGCATAGATCAAAAGGTTAATGCAAACAGTCAATGGCCCAATGAGTGAGGGGGCGCTAAATTTGCCCCTGCAGTCATGTCACTATAATACCTAAGAGGACGTCTTACTACAGTAAAACATAACCTCGTAAAACCTTAAGTTAATATGTTTAACCTTAACCCGGTGCGCTATAAGAGGTACATAAACTATATAAGCGAGTATAAAGTATATTTAATTTGGTCTAAATTGAAAATGTCATTAGATAGATTAAAATTCTCACTTAGAAATATCTCCCTGTTTTGTTTGGTGGGCCGTCCGATGTTATTTTTTTATAGCATTAAGAACTGCTCAATTAGTAATTGCACAATGATTTCTTAATTGTTTTACACCCTACTAATTATAAAAACCAAAAGGTGTGAAAATGGAAGCTTCAAAGGGTCGTGAAAAAAATAGGATTTGATCAAATATTCTATCTAATTGTTGCACATAAAATAAACATACGCGGGTGAGGAACCCTCGGTGGTGGAAAGGCTCAGCAACTTTATCAAATTTGTACGCGCCTCGCCCACAGACAAGTTAGAACTTGCCGTTCTGCCCGCCAAAATTACGCGAGGCAAGCACACCGAGGCGCCTTTGAGTACGGTCAAGAGACCGACTCTCGACGGCTCGCCGCGCGCCGCTCGCCCGCTGCTCGCGCACAGCGCGTGAGCGCGTACGACTTTGATCAAAATAGGTGCCGTGCGTGCCTCAATCCGAGGCTGCTCTAATTCGTACCCACCTTTAAAATATAATACAGTACGATTACTGTAAGTTTACCACTGCCATAGAGTTTGCCTTCCTTTAATTTTTAACTTTAACTTTATACAAATAAAGTATACTGTTACCCACGTCTACCGATTTAGTAATAACTATTTTATTTGTATAAGCTGAATAAATGAAGGCAATCCGTCTGTCAGTGGTAAATTCAAAACAATTCTACTGAACAATATTAGGTAATATGGATGGCGAACTTATCTTATGTATTTCTGGTTAAGCTTTAAAACGAACAGTGTCTGAGGAAAATTTAGTTTTCTAATTAATTTCTTTAAATACGTTCTATCGTTTAAGCGTTGCGTTCTAAATGTTTTTATACATTCGAGTAAGCAGTACAGAACAGCAATAATATTTACACACCGCGGGCACAAAAATATAGTTTTCTGTATTTCTAGAGGCATAAGAGCGTGTCGCATATTTTCAAGCGCCATGTTGGATAATATTATGTATTTATGTGTATGTATGTGCTTTGTAAACAGAAACAGGGAATCGAACTTGTTGAATATGACAATAAATGTTTAAAAAACAAAAAACCGCCTTCAAAAACGCGAAAAATAACTTCTTTTAAAATTGTAGGCACCTACCTAATAGGTTAGTCCAAATAAAGTCGGCTCTTTGGCTGAAAATATTGTGGTCGCCGACTTCAGTTGGACTAATCTATTAGGTAAGGTGCCTACAATTTTAAAACAAGTAATTTTTTCCTTTTTTGAAGGCAGTTTTTAGTGATCATAAGACGCTGTTCCGTAGTCCCACTTATCAGTTGATACGAAACTTATAGTTTCAAGCGCGCCATAGTCATAGTCCTATTTCAACAAGTAAATATTCTTTGTTGTAGTCGCTCAACAATCTTAATCGAGATATCTTATCGCCACCCTTTAAATAGGTACCGTTGAGGAGTTCCGATGGCCATCTGTGGTCTTCATCATCAGTTCTACTTCCCCAAGTGATACTTTCTAAATGCACATGCTAGACTTCTTACTAAAAATACTAATTTCGCTATATGTTTGCCTACAATATTTGAGGAGTTCCCTCAATACCTCACTGATCCCTTCATCAGATTTGGTGACAATGGGTTAGGAAGTATACTCTATCAAACCAAAAAATTGACGGATTGATTGGTGAACATACATAAAAAAAAACATACAATGGAACCTTCTCCTTTTTTGAAGTCTGTTAAATATAATATATTCGTGTTTAATGATACAGGTCATATCTATAACACATGCACCTTTAAATTAAATAAAGACCATGGAAACTAAGAAACTTTATTGTTTTGTCATATTCAACCAATTATCAAATTGGTTGAATATGACAAAATCGACCCGGAATCGTCCCGTGTATGTTTTTGTTTCTGCTCAATCGCTTTACTTACTGCCTTTCAAAGTAATAAGGACCCATAACCCCTTTGAACTTCAAAATACGGTACTTCATAACTGCCGTAATATTAAAGAAAGCGGCTAACTGCATAGTAAACTTATAATCATTTAAAAAATTTAATGTGGTCACCAATAGTTCACCAATAATTTTACGGTGGCCTAGTTGGTATTGACCCTGCCTTCGGAGCCGGCGGTCCTGGGTTCAAATCCCGGTAAGGGCAGATATCAAGAGTAGTTGTTCCTGAGTCTGATGTTTTCTATGTATTTAAGTAAGCAAGAAGGAAAGTCAAGATGGGGCAGTAAGGGCAGCTACTAGATCCCTCGCTGCCACGCGAAAATGCTTTAGGATACCTTTACTAAGGATTTTAATTGCTGTTACATATGTGGTAGTATATGTATATTAGTATATCTAATTAACTATGTATGCATTTTATTAAAGTAGTTTACTTTTTCTTCTTATCTGCTTCTCGGATGTATGTACAGTCGAAGTCATAAATATGTTTACACTTTAGTACCTTGTCACTTTCATTCACGAGACAATTTCATAATATTATGTGTATATGAAATTGTTTCAGTGACAAGGTACTAAAGTGTAAACATATTTATGACTTCGACTGTACTATTTGTTTTTTTGTATTGTTTTGTTAATTTGTCTATCCTCTTGCATTGTCCTTGCATATTTTACTTCAGGGTTGACTGGAACAGATCCCATATGGGATAAGTTCGCCTATGTACATTATCTATATTGATGCAAATATGTCTTGTAATTGTTTATGTGCAATAAAGAGTTTGCATACATACATACACAGTTTTGTTGATGAAATTTAGTCAGCGAGAAAATCGACAGATTTAGGTTTTTTTGTGCCAATCGGTCTCATTTCTATCAAGGTATAAAATACTCTTTGAGACCAACTAAGGTTAGAGTACTAGAACACCTACAAATCAAAGAAAACTTTATCCATACATTCCATACAACTTTGCAGTTAGCTGCCTTGTTTATTACAGCTTTAGTAAAAACAACGTAATATGATTTTCCTTCGACACTGTTGCTATAGTCAATGATCTAGCTCCGTAGTCAACGATCTCCTATTTATTACTGAAAACAACCTTATGGAGTTATACACTATATCTTAGATTTTCATTGTAAGCTTATTTTTACTATATACTCTCTATACCCTGACATATGTTAATGCTGTATAGTCTACCAAGTTTCCGGGTGGTAGATGGTACAGTCAAGGGCAAAAATATGTATACACTTTAGTACCTTGCCGCTTTAATCGCTGTCACAATTTCATATGACAGCTTAAACATGACGTTAAATAGACAAGGTACTAAAGTGTATACATATTTTTGCCCTTGACTGTACTCGGATTGGCTTAATTTCTCGAAGTAACGTCTACCACCTATGGGACGAACTTGTTGGATTATTTATGTAGTTTTCCCCTGTTTTCTTTTTATAGTTCAAGTCTTTATGGAAATCAATAATACAGTACATTGTAAGATCCTAGTGCTATTGAAACTAACTAACATTAGTCATAACGAATTCTTCCATTTTTGTAATATTGTATTAATTTATTTAATTAAAATTTTGACTTTGCACAAGTTATTTATAAATCAAATTTGTTCAGGCCGCTGTTAATACGTCATATTTTAATTTGTATTTGGCGTTTTAAATATTGTTATATAATAATTAATGTAAAAGCGGTCTCAAATAAATGTGCTTCTCTATAATTTAGTGCCAAATTTTGTTATTTCTTAAGATCTTTATTTTTTTTAAGTCTAATTATACTTCAGTGTTTATAAATACTCAATAATGTTCAGAGTTTTTCAGCAGCTTTTTTTTAAATTACGTAATAACGTTTAAATAAAAAACATGTATGGTTTTGTTGCAAATCAGTTATTCAAAATGTGTATTGTATGAAAAGAAATCTCAACTTTTCTACCCTTCTATATCTTTTGCCATAACGTGCCAGATACAGTAGTAATAATATAAAATCATAGAATATTTTAGAACAGTAACAGTACATATAAAGAGGTTATTAAAGTTTTAAAACTATGTCCTTTTAAGGACCTGCATGTCCTCCACTGCCAGAAAGTTTTTAATGACTAGTTTTATACACTACCATATACCATAAAAGAAATAGTGTTCAAACGATGGACTCCAATTAGCATTTCTAGCAGTAAATAGCATAAGCAACATACTATGTATTTATATGTACATATACAATAACACTGTATTTGATCTTAAACGTATTAAAAATGTTTAGTACCGAAATGTGTTTTTCTATTAGCATTGGCCAAAAAAGTCTGCAGTTTTTGTCCACACAGTTAGGTTAACTGTGGGACAGTAGAAGATTTCGTAAAGTAATTTAAAACCAGCCAAGTGCGAGTTAGACTCGCGCACCGAGGGTTCTATACCACAGCAACGTAAGTATTAGAAGATTCCATTTGGAATTTAAATCAATGCGAGCTCATCTCACACTTGGCCATTTTTTTGTATTTGTTATTTTTCTTTACTGTTTCTACTATAACCGTACCAAATATGATGTTTGTAATTACGTTTTACAGTTTTTACGATAAAACAAAAATAAGAATACGTTGAAAAAAATCTTAATTTTTGATTATTTGTTAGTAAAGCCGCTGCAATACACATATACTGAAACAAAAATCCGCTATCTCTTACGGTTCAATAGATACAGCTTTTTTTCAGAGTCTATCATTAATTTTAGTTTTCTTTCATAGTTTTGACGCTGTCATTATGACAGGGTTCCATAGTGGCATAACAAAGTCCTTGACCGTACTCAGTAGAATAGAGGCCCTGAATTTCTGCAAGCTTAGAAATGGGTAATTACAAAATATTTTATTTTATTAACGAAAACGCTTTACAAAATCGAAATAAAATCCAGGCTTCATAGTCTCAATTTGCCCTATGCAAGACAATTTTAACTTTATGGCAAGAAAGCACACGAGCACACAGGCCACCTGATGTTAAGTGGAATCTGAGACCCATGGGCATTTGAACTTTCGAGACTACAATCTCAAGACTGCAATCCTAAGACTCCAAATGTGTTGCCAACCTTAAGGACTAAGATGAAATGCCTCTGCCCTCATAAGCCAAAAGCAGATGCAATCCTCTCCCGATAGTAATAAGGTTGCATTTGTTACAGCAGTTTTGTCTAAGATACCGCCATTTGTCTTAGTAGTGCTTTGTACTAGTAAATTCGCTGTTGTCTTGCGATCACTGCTGCTTGACAGTAGCTTAAAGGATACATACATACATAACATCACGCCTTCAGTGGGGTAGGCAGAGCCATATAATTCTGTAACCACATTTTACACAATCAGGCCAAGATGTTTACTAGTGTATTAGTGACAGGTTACAAGCCCATCGCCTAACAGTACTACAAGCCTTTATTCCGATAAACTAGTAAAATGGCTAGATCGTATAATTGCTGTGAACGCTTAAATTGAATTATCAATTGCTATTCATAAATAAATTGAATTTTCCGATTCATAATCTTCAAATTTAAAGAGAACGAATACAACTTCTAAATTGTAACCTCCACCTCCATCGTTCTCCTTAAGGTTAAATAGGGTTGCGTGCTATACCAACTCTTGCAAATAAAATAACAGTTGTATTAGACTATACACTTGCGTATTTATTTGTGAAAAAGTTTTTACATAATATACCACAATTAATAACTTTAGTACAATAAATGCAGAACAGTTCCCAGTCTTTCGTAAAATAATCAATGCTTGTTTTTTTTTGTCTGCTAAGTACTTCATTTGAGGATAACTTTGATTTTAAGCACATTATTGTTCTGTCATATTTAGAAATTAGTTTACCTGTATATTGTAATCAAATGTCAACATAAACAGTGTCAACATTAAAACTGAAAATTATTTACTTAATAATATTAACTACAAATAATCTCTTAGAAGAAATAATACATTGAAATTATAGTAATATCTGAAGGAATCATACATTTTTACAACGGCAATAAGTAATTGCCATATTAACTCGCGCGGGGTCCCAATTTCCTTAGACACCCGAGTCCCTGAAATAAAAAAAGTTTTTGTCATAATGTGTATTTTTGAAACAAGCTCTGTTGCCGACGACTGTACTTTTTTGCAATCATCAGGTTAAGACTGCAAATGGGTTGCCAACCCTGAACTAAAATGCCTCTGTAATACACAACAATGCGAATGCGTTGGTAAATTATAAGGATTTGTTAGATGACACTTTATACAGCTTCTTTCTGGGTTGTTTGTTGATATAAAATAAAAATAAACCTAAGCTAACGTACCTACGTACTATAATGTAATTACTATTGAAACAATTGCGATGGGACAAAAGAAAAGACACGATTATGAATGAAAAGAAAACGTTAAAATTTGCTTATATGAAATAACCAGTGATCGGAATAGGTAGTGCAATTTCGGGTGAATGACCTTAAACATTATACTTAATATGGATAAGATTCCGGGACTCGTATTAGTATAAAAATCACCTACGTGGGTACATAAAATTATATTCATTATATTATATGTTTGCACTTATTCACGTTACCATTATGTAGATTTCACTCCGTATCTAACTATATTAGTGTCATAGTAATATTATGTTATTGGATATCATATCATATTTACAAACCCCAAAATCCAAATATAGATTTGACGCATACGCACTACACGCGCAAACTAATTTTAAAAACTACCCATTTTAATATTGCCGTTAGCTGTCCCGTGTATCACTGTGTTGGATCCACGGAAGATCAGCGTCGAGACACTCCTGAGTGGCTCGACACCATGCTGAGTGGGTTCACTTTTCGCAATCTGTTACATTAAATATAACATAATTAATTAAAATCCTGCATGTCAAGCTAATTTAAGCTATCTTAAGTTTTTCATTTTCTACCGTAATTAGCTTTACAAAATGTTAGTCTTAAGTAAAAATGTATCATTTTGCAGAAATAAAGTTATTTTTCTTTCTTTCTTTCTTTCTATTATTTCATAGAATTATTTCTTGTCATGACCTTAATTGAAATTAAATGGGAACATGCAAAAAATCTAAAAAATAATGTTATTATGAATACTTTTTTACTTTTTGGCATTGCAAGTGTCTACATATTTCGTCAATGCGATATTCTATGCTAGCAAAATAATAGTTAAAATCATATTTTAATAACATTTCTGAATTAAAAAATTAAACTTTAACACTTTGCAAATGTAATCCCGGGGTTACAAGCTATATCCATACTAAACCTACGCACCGAAGTCTCGCGAAATTGCACTACCTATTCCGATCACTGGAAATAACGCTTTTATGAAAATCATCTAACAAACCAAGATAAGATAGTGGTAGCGATCCGGAGGGACCCTGCACAAGGTTCTACCATTACTAAGACAGTTAAACTTTTCAACGCTATTTCAAATACAAAAGACGTCACTCACACGCCAATGACAGCTTAAAACCAGAACTAATGTCGACCTTGCCTCCTAGACACTCAGGTCTGTTTTGCATTGTCACCCATGGCGGAAATATCCGTCGTTGGCGTAACCAGTGGTGCGGATATATAAGTCAATGGCTTTGAAAAGGTTAAGGGGTATCTTGAAGACCCACCTGTTCCTGGTACTCGGCGCGCGAGAGCCAGAAGTTGTCCCGGTTCTTGCAGACCTCGGCCAGCACGGCGCCGCCGATGAACACCATGTCCTTGCGCCGCGGGGGGTCCTCGATGCGGATCTTGAACTTCTGCAGGGGAACTACACTTATGGCCGTATTCATAAACTCGTCTCGGTTTAAATGCCCATCTCAAGATACGTTAAAGTAAACGCCAAAGCTTATAAAACTGTCATTTATGACGTATCCTGAGACGGGCATTCAAACTGAGATCAGTTTATTTACACGGGTCGTAGTAACCTAACCTAACCTAGTAAGCTAACCAAGCTAAGCCTAGCCTAGCCTAGTAAGCTAAGTAACCTAGTAAGTACCTTGTCAGTATAACGCCTTTGTCAGATCAGTGCAATAGATCAGGGAGGGTACGTATCATAAAATATCAAACCGTAAAGTTTTTAGGATTGTTATAAAACGAACCTAACCTACCCTAATGGGTTCTATGTAATTGCCTTTTAAAAAATCCGGAAAAGTATACGGTTCCAGAAATAAAACCATTACCTATATATTTTGACCATTATGTATTAAGACTCAGTATGTATTATGAACTTTATATGGGTAAGTATAACTCACTCAATTAAATTTTCTATGAAACGTTTCCGTTGTGACACGAAAATTAGCCATACATGTGTAGGGATAATTTTCGTGTCACAACGGAACTTTTTTAACTTTTGTTTGTATGGTTAACTACGCTTAACTGTGGTCCAACTATTTCGTCCTTACCCATACATTAGGATACGATCTCGATCAGGGAGGGTCAGAAAGTCGATTGATAGAAAATATTAAGCACAAGAAAATATATCACGATTATTTTCGCATGAACCCATTATCCTGTGTTTTTGAAAGTTCTCACTCGCTTATATGTTCACGTGTTTCGTTGTAGGAACGTGATGATTATTGGTTTTTTAAATCATGTTTTAAATACGTTTAGTTACTGTGTATCATGTGTTCACGCATGTCTATATCTACCCACTTGACTATCATACGACTACGCGCTTTATTACGTCTTACTCTCACTATCAATCCTCCCTCCTTCTCTATTTCCTCATCTCTCTTCCCGGTTCGAAATTTATCTCTCTCTCTCTATCTCCCTCTCTCTCTCTCTCTCTCTCTATCTCCCTCTCTCCCTCTCTTTCTCTCTCTCTCTCTCTCTCTCGTGTAAAGTTACTGTGTATCTTGTGTGCATGTATGTGTGTCATGCGTGTGCTCGCTGTGTGCGCGTGGTGTGCGTGTGCGCGGGCACGGACCGCGAGCTTGTCGGTGTCGTTCCGCAGCACGCGCTCGAGGTAGAGCTGCTTGATCTCGCGCTCGAGCCGCGACGGGAGCCCCGGGTACATGGTGGAGCCGCCGGACAGCACGATGTGCTTGTACAGCTCGTTGCGCATGTCTATGTCCGCCGCCTGAGTAAAAAGCAAGCCAGAGATTAGCGTACGTAGACTACATAAAACAATAAAAAATAAACTAAATATGTAACTTATTTATTTGTAATGTTTAACACGGGCTTCCTTCATCTGGCATAACTTTTTTGGCGTATTTTTTTTTATTACTTAAAATATTGCATTAGGTAAGGTTACGTTTATTTTATTGCAATCCTGAAGGTTTTAGAAAGAAAAGACTATGCCAAATGAAGATTATGCCAAAAAAAGATATGCCAGAGGAATGTAAAGCGTTTAACACATTACATGTACAGTATTGAGCACACCTGTATGGTGGTGAACACAACCTTTACTGTAATAAACTCTACCCGCACGATGTTAAACACTTACTGTAGCGTATATAGTACAACGTTGATCGGTACCTGCACAGTGTTGAACACTAACTACACAGTAATAAAGTGACTATCCGTATAATGTTGAACACACCCGCATACGTTGCCCCGTACCTGTATGGTGTTGAACACGAGCTCGGCGATGCCCTGGCCCTCCACGTTGATGAGGTGCGGCTGGAACAGCGCCTCGGGCGCCTCGAACCGCTCCCCGCCCACCTTGATCACGCGTCCGTCCGGCAACTAAATACAACAAATCAAATCTAACACAAAGTGACAGAGTCCTAAACTAAGCTAAAATATACAAATTGGAAAGGTGGAAATATACAATCATCACAATAAACTTCTTCGTAACGCAGACCGTTTCCAGGAGAGTACAGAACCTGTACTCCTGGAGTGTACCTCTGCCCTTCTAAGCCAAAAGGCAGTATCTCAAAACTCCTGTAGCAATATCAACCTTATTACTTACAAAAAAGAATTAAAACTGCTTCGGTTATTTAATTTGAGATACTGCTAATTGGCTAAGGAGTGCTCTCCTTAGAAGAAAAGGCACATGTGCAAATCAATTGGCTTTGCAAATGCGACCTCTTTATAAACCTATGCAGAATTCCATTTTCTTCTGTAAATAATACGCAGATGCGTCTTTTTTCCGTATAACGACAGTATGTGACTCGACATAGAGAGCGTCGGTGGCCTAGTGGCTTATGTTCGGTTCCTATATTCAAACCACGGATAGATTAGGTTACTGCGAGTCAAAAATTGACAGTTGCTACGTACAAAATGCGTCAAATTTTGACACGAATTAACCTAATTTATCCGCGGTTTGATTATAGGAACCGGCTGTTAGAGGGTCGACTAGTGAACGTAAGGTTCCGAGTTCGAACCACCGCGATCACCATGTACCCATGAGTTTTTCTAACACCCTTTATTGCATAGGAAGCCACATATGGCTTCATACATGTTTTATATTTTTAAATGGATCCTTTTCAAAAAGAAAAAGAAAAACGATGCAATGTCCTTAAAGTACATCATCGTGTCCGACGCCTTTTGAAATGTCGGCTCGCGAGCACGCTGTCTCACCCGCGCATGATTATGTGCAACAATTTGGCTCGCTAGCACGCCTCAGGCGGAGCCGCTCAGATTCGTACCCAGCTTAAGATAAGATAAGACGCGTGTGGCGGGTGTACTCACGACGTACGGCTCGACGAGCACGGTGGTCTCCCAGGCGAGCCGCTGCTCCTGCTCCACGTTGTACCCGATGTAGCAGAGCTTCTCCTTCATCATGCGGACCGTCTCGAAGTCCGCGGAGTGGTTGAAAGCGTACCCGCGGAGGAGAAGTAACTAGGGGAACAGAAAACATACGCTTTTACATTCTATTCCAGACCAGGCCGGTGACACTCCGCGCTATTGCCTACTCAATGTGCGGCCTTTTATACAAGGCTAATCAGTTGAGTGTCACGAGCGCTCGTCTTGAAGCGCGCCGCCCGTACGCCGCTGCGAAAATAATTCGAGTTTTTGTTTAAATAAATGTACCTATGGCTCCTCGAAAAGCCAAAAGGTACTGTATAGCATACGGGTGCTTAAATAATGACAGGAATGGCGATCTATCATTATTTACACTGCCAAAAGATATCGAAAGGTAAGATTATTATTAATATTATTTTATAAATTGTAACTTCGATCGAGGTAGGTAGTTACGAGTAGCTGTACTTAATTACTGACACAATGATTACAGTTTTGAATCCTCGACACAAAAAAAGCAGAATAATATTACCTATTTATTTTATTAACTACCTACCTCAGTTTCGCAGTTTTCGACTTATTCGCATCAAAAATCTATTACCTACCTTACTTAAAGAGCGTTCCGCATAAGTAGATCTCCCAGTAATAGTGACTACCTACTAAAGCAAGGTCAGCATATACTGGTTACCTACCTTCTTACTTGAGTAACGGAATAGGTAATAATAGTGCTCGAGTTTATAATTTTGTCGTGTTATACGAGTTGCATAGTCCAAGAGCCTGATGTATTTTTAATTTGATATATAAGTACTAACGTTTAAATTAGGTTTTTCTTTCTTTCTTTCTTTTCTTTTAGTTTCTGATTTTGAACATTTTTTTTATTTGTTATCCCTGTTAGGGTATACCTACTCCCGAGGTTGACGGAAATTGAAGTCGGTTTATTTTTTGTTTAAGACTTGTAATTATTATAACAATATGTAGATGGATATTTTCGCTAAAACATGACCCTAGTGATGAGTTACCTATATAATATATAAGAAAAAGTTAAGAAGGTCCGCTTTGTGACTATTTTCAATAAAATTAAAATTAAATTTAACTTTTGTTAAAAAACTGTAATTTTTATTTTACCTTTTACTTAACTATAAATAAATATATAATAAATATCAAATATTTCATTTCATTCCAAAGGAGTTAAAAAAATATGTAAAAAATAAACATTTGTAATTGTAATCAATCAGTCACAGTTACAAATAAATATAATGTAAATTTTATTATTAACTATTGGAAGGACAAATTTATCTGCCATTAAAAATTGGCTCTCTCCTTGTATATTTTTAAGTGTAAGAAAGAGTAAATTTATGTCTCACATAAGCTTTACTTGTCGATTGTGAAACAAGCAATAAGACTAATAAGGCTTTCCATCGCGGGTTGCAAATGTTGATTAAATGTTATTGATGAAACATAAATATTGTTATAAGATGTTAATAATTATTGTTTTTAAATCAAAAATATATTAAACGTTTTATTGAAATTTTACCAATCCGACTTTTTTTTTACGTTTTTTCATGTACTAACGATGTAATGTTAACATCTGTGGGGCATCAACACAATACAGGGGGCCTAATATGGCTGCGTTTGTCGCGTGACAACATGTGGATAAAACATCCTTTACTTTTTGACACGTGTATAAGTACGAGAGTGACGGAAGCTTTATCCATATTTTGTCTTGCAATAAATGCCACCATACTAAGCATGCAGGTATTTTGCGATTTTTGTGCTATCCCCTTTCTTATCTATCTGTATTCTATATACCTATTTCATCTTGTTATAGATAAACAAAATGTGTTAAGGTCTATATCGAAGCTATTATAGTATGTTAACAACACATATTTAGTAATACAACTATTACAAAATGAACCTTCAAAGTCCTTAAAATAAATGATTGTTTATCGAAAACGTGCGTCAGCTCCTAGACTAACATTAACCTACCTATTCCAGTACGGGTAGCACAAGTTGTATTTTCTCGCTTGTCTCGCTTAGTGCGTCTCTAGTTACAAACTAGATTTATTTATTTCATTTATTTATTCAATTAGACACACTAACAGTTGCACAAACAAATACAAATATAAAAGATAGGTACAAAGAAAATAGTCCTGTTTGTGTACCAAATGCAACAGTATTAGCACAGTTAGGGATGAATAAAACTAAAACTACATAAGAAAACTACAATTAATAATAAAATAAGTTTAATGCAATTTGTTTTCTTACAACTGCCACGGAATAAGTATTAACGTATTAATTAGTACAAGTAACTGCCAGCCCTGCGGAGTGGGCGGGGTCAGTAAAGCTCATGGCGGGCGAAATAATACATACTCTCGCGGCGCAGATTTAAGCTGCATTTTGCCTCGTTAGGGGCGCCCCCACTATCGATCGAAGAAATGTAACCAAGGTCACTTCCGGCCGTGCACTTGTTTTATTATCGTTAACGCGTTCTGTTTAGGTTTAAATTCGCATGTTTGCTGTCACGGAGTGTCGCTTCTGTACTTGTACTATTATTTATTCTGTGGTAAAGATTGGCTTATTTATCCTATTTAACAGTGTGTCCCTAGCTATGGTGCACAAAGGAACAGGGATGTAACTAGATGCAACTTAACCAAAAAAGAAATACAAAAAAACATGACAGCTTTAAAAAAATATTGATTGCTGTTAACCCTATAGGAACCAAGTGAAATATCTCGCCTCATATGAGGTCTATTGAGAGGTAAAAAACGGCTTTTTAATCCTAGAGCATTTTCTGTGTCAATCAATAATAATAAAAAAAAACGCCAAAGAACATTGTACTTACAAAAATCGTCATAAATAGCCATAAGCTAAACAAATTTGAGTATTTTTATTTTCTCGTATCGTTTTAAGCAATGCCGGAATACAGGAACATACTCGTATAAATAAATTAACCTTTTGAATGCCACACACAGTCGGCTGTAGCCGTCAATGGAAAATCGTGCCCTGGACTTCAACTTGTGTAACAAATTGACCTAGTTTTAAACTAAGCTTTAGACTTGTACTATGGGTGGGACAACGATAAATTTACTTATATAGAGAAATATATACATAAATACATACAAAACATCCAAGACTCAGGCAGGAACAAATATTTGCGCTCATCACACAAATATCTGCCCTTACCGGGATTTCAACGCAGGCTTCGGAGGCAGGGTCACTCCCAATTAGGCCAACGTGTCGCCCAATTTTGAATGTTCACTGTTTTTTTTTACAACTGTCTCCCCCCTTCCTCCGTACCTTGATGAGGTACCGCGTGATGTCGCGGCCGGCGATGTCGAGCCGGCGCGTGAGGTGCGGCAGCGCGAACTCCTCGTAGACGGGGCAGATGTGCGTCACGCCGTCGCCCGCGTCCACCACCACGCCCGAGATCAGGCCCTGCGCGTACAGCGTCAGCACCGCCTGGATGGCCACGTACGCGCTGTCGAACCCGTACTTCTCGAACATCACCTGCACACACACACACACAACTACTCAGAAGGCACACGACCACTCACCCCACCTGGAGGGGGTGATCCTCTCAGCACAGCGCTCAATTAGGCAGCAGGCAGGTGACTTGAGTTCAGTGTCGTATAAATCTGCCTAATTAAGAAGGCACGCGCTAAAAAGTGTTTTGTACGCTCCGACGGGACGTCTGAAACTTGCCGGATAAAACTTCGCCTTTGAGATCGACGCAGCGCTGTGTTGAAAGAATCACCCCCTGATGGTAAGTGGAATCTAAGACCCATAGACATTTAAATTACCAATCCTAAGACCTCAAACGCGTTGCCAACCCTGAGGACTAAGATGGAATGCCTCTATGCTAGTAATTTCACCGGTTGTCTTATCCCCACACCGGAACACAACAATGCGATTGCTGCTTGGCGGGTGATTAATGGATAAGATGATGATAACGATCCGGACGGACCCTGCACAGGGTCCTACCGCCACTTTAACGAAAATAACTGTACAAATGTACGACAATGAAAAAGTTACAGTTTCTTAGTGCTAGTCCATAACTAGGTACAATTATTTTGAAAAATACCCTTGTGTGACCTTTGAGACGGCTTCTTCAGTTATTACAGACTACCTTCTGCCGGCTACTTCGTCCGCAAAAATTTGAACTATCGTTATTCCGTTTTAAATTTTCCGAGGTAAAATGTAGCTTATGTGTCATTCAAGGTATAAGCTATCTCCATTCGAAATTTCTCAAATATCTGTGCTACGGTTGCAGCGAGTAAGAGTAAAAAACTAACACACACACAAACTTTATTAATTATATAATTTGTAGGATTTTGCCCGCGTAGAAGACGTTTATCGCTACACCCTCAGAAACTGACCAATTTTCCATGATGAAAGCAATAAAGCAAAATAACTGTAAAGATTATAAAAATAAACAATTTATTTGTAAGATTGAAATATAACAAAAAAATACAAATAATCAAGTTCGGGGTTTGGTTAGCTTGGCAGATTTTTCTGTGACCGAGTTAGTATCTCGTCAATACAATATACAAAAATAGAGTCCTATATTTTAATCATCATTTACTAGGTAATATTTCCTGTAAAAAAGTATTGGCCTCACCTCTATCATCTTCTCTCTGTTCTTGGTAGGGTTCATCGGCGGCTCCGTGAGCAGTATCTTGGTCTCCCGAGGGTCCACGTTCATCTTGCTGGGTCCAAACGTGTAGTCCCACACGTGGCACATGTCCTCCCAATTGCGGACCACCTGGGTTAGAAATGACAATAGTTAGAGCAAAGACTAAGTGACAAGATTCCATATTTTTCGTGATTGCCATTTAAAAAACCATTTCGAGATGGCTGAAGCTGGAACAGCTGAACCGGGAGTTAGCGTCATTTGACAATGTCAAATTTGTGCCAAATGTCAAGTTAGGGTCCGTTCACACAGACAGGCTCGGAGAGGTGAGAAGATTTTTATCAGGTTTGAAATAGAGTTTTGAGACATTGTAATAAGGTTTATTCCACTGTATGTATTTTTTTGTTTTTTTGTATGTTCACCGATTACACTGTCAATTGCGGACCGATTTTAATATTTATTGGCTTGATAACCCATCCCCATTGGCTTGGTCCCATTGTCACCAAATCTAAATCAGGGGATCAGTGAGGAATTGAGGGAACTCCTCAAATATTGTAGGCAAACATGTAGCGATTTTAGTATTTTTCGTAACAAGTCAAGCATTTGCATTCAGAAAGTATAACTTGGTTAAGTGGACCTGATGATGAGACCATTTATGGCCACCGGAACTCCTAAACGGTACCTATTTCAAGGGTGGCGATAACATCTCGATTAAGATAGTTGAGCGACTACAACGAAGAATATTTACTTGTTGAAATATGACTATGACATTCCCGCGGCGTTGCTTGCGGCGCGCTTGAAATAACTTATAACAAGTTTCATATCAACTAAGAAGTGGGACTACGTAACAGCGTATTATGATCAATAAAAAGTATAAAATAAAATAAATGTTTCAAAAAACAAAAAACCGCCTTCAAAAACGTATAAAATAACTTCTTTTAAAATTGTAGGCACCTAACAGGTTAGTCCACCTGAAGTCGGCGACCACAATATTTTCAGCAATAAAGCCGACTTCAGTTGGACTAACCTATTAGGTAGGGTACAATTTTAAAAGAAGTTATTTTATAAATTTTTGTAGGCGGTTTTTTGTTTTTTTGCATGTGCACTTCTTTTGTCATTAAGCATGCTTAAACGCGCTTATTGTGAAGTGATAAGAGGAGCCGACCGGCTACTTGAATTGCTCTTCCGCGCTCGCGCAGCCGACCGGCTCCGGTCTGTTGGAAAACAAGAGCGCGGGCCGATGCTCTCCGTGCCGGTCTGTGTGAACGGACCCTTAAAAGATGTAATTTTCAGAAAAACAGTTTCAGAATGTGAATGTCTTGCAATACATGTTTGCTTTGAAACTGAAGAGTATAATGGGAAAAATGTTTCAAACTGTACAGTAAGTCTCGAAAAAATTACAACTTTCACCCCTCGATTTAGAAGTTCACAATAGTCAATGGGAAGGATTGGTATAGTAGTAAAACTCATTCATGCCAAAACTTAACAGCCATATTTCAAGTTGATTGCAAATTCGTAGTATGCAGGTGTTTTATTTAATCAGGGATACCTGAGGAGCCAAGTTATAGATCTTTGGTTGATTTGACCACATATTTGCTTCTTTATTTTATGTATTAAAACTCACCCCATTTTCCATGGGATAGCTGACTTCAAGCATCGACCTCAGCTGCGACGCCTCGTCGCCCACCATCAAGTCCTGGAACACAAATCACATAAATTAGGAAGTGAACATAAATTAATGTTTTTTTTTTAGTAAAAACTGCAAACAGGCTGTTACAAAAACATCTGAAAAACGACACAAACAAAAGTCAGACATCGCTACTGTAAAGAAATGCATTTTTAGAAGCCGTCTCACTGGCAATGTTTCCTATTAGACTACATTAGAGAAATTTGCTTAATTGCCTTTAAATCATAAAGTAAACGAAAAAAGCGACGTTGCCAGCTCAAATTTTGTAAGAAGCCTTGAGGCGAGCATACGGGCCACCTGGTTGGTTAGCCAATTCGACCGGCTGTCTTACCCTCTACACCGGGACACGAGTGTGCGAATACTGGTGCTTGGTGGCAGGGCTTAAACTAGAATAAAAACCCAATAAGGTCTAAGTAGAATAATGACTATGTAAAGTAATTTATGCTATGCAAGCAGTAGCTTGTACCTAGTTAAAAAAAAACTACATACAATTGGCATGTGTAGGCACATTACTGCCAGAAAAAGCTATGGGCAATGCCAGCGCAGTGATTTCTGTGAATAAAAGCCGCTAGAAATTTTTATTAGAAGTATTTCATTTTAATCAACGCCAGTAATTAAGATATGAATGGGAAGAAAATAAGCGAGGGGTGTACTTGGGTCTACTAGGATGATTATCATAGCTCGGACTAATCATCGCAAAACAATTACAACTCGGAAATGGAAGAGGATGTAATAGAATCGTATTATGAAGAATATTCATAATTATACTGTTAAATATATAAAACCGTTTAAATTTAGCTTTTTAGGGTATATCCATCAACATTTTTCTTAATTCTGACGGGTTAGTGGAACATAAGCAACCATCAACATTTTTCAAATCGTCAAGTAAATTACACTGAACTCGAAATAGTTCTTAATCAACTTTTAAACTGTTTTTTATTTCACCATTCATGAGATATTTAGAACCAACGATATATACTTTCATAAAAAATAGCTGTCATAAATTGCTGCAGGTACGTCACGTGACAAAGCTATACTTAGCGGAAATTCAATTAAACTAAGTCAAATGCTAATTGCGAAACTATCGCATATTGTTCTATTTTATTATTATTATTTTATTTTGGACAGGCAGTTGACACTGATATGTCCAAATCATTATTCACTTAGTATGATTGTCAAACTTATTATAAAACTGGTTAACACTTAGAGTTCACAACATCATTCCGTGTGGTTGCCGGCCCCCGTGTGGTTGCCGGGTTAGAACAGTCCCACTCCATGTTTTCCCGTGGATGTCGTGAGAGGCGACTAAAGGAATAAAGGCTTGTAGTACTGTTAGGCGATGGGCTTGCAACCTGTCACTAATACACTGGTAAACATCTTAGCCTGACTATGCAAAATGTGGTTACAGAATTATCAACAAGTTTAGAGTTGTTGGTATTCTGTTGCTCTGCCTACCCCATTCTGGGAATAAAGGCGTGACGTTATGTATGTATGTAAACTTTCCGTATTTTGTTTTGCTATGATTAGTCCGAGCTATGGTGATTATAGTAAATCTGACTCGCGTGTGACATCGTATCGAGACAAGCGCGCGTCGACGTCGCGTTAAAATAACGCATGCATAGGCTTTAATAGTTTCCCCCCATCTGTTTGTAAGTGGTTATTCAAGTGAGAAACTAATCTGGAAATACAAATGTAGGAAGCCCGCTCCTTAGCAATGTGCTTTGAAGAAAAAAACCCTTCATACTAGTGAACAATACAATAATGGTATCCGAATTAACTGGTGTGTTTCATTGGCTGTTTGAAGATACTTTCTAGGAGAAAAAATATATGACAGATTTTGTATTTATACACGATTTGTGAAAAAATTGGTACATTCATTGGGACATCATTTTTTTTTTCCTGTTAAGGAGAAGGCTCACGAGCGGTCAGGCCACTTGATGGTAAGTGGAATCTGAGACCCATAGACTTTTGAATTCTCAAGACTATGATCTAAAGAACTCAAATGCGTTGCCAACCCCGAGGACTAAGATGGAATGCCTCTA
The DNA here is from genome assembly GCA_949316455.1 of Acleris holmiana. NCBI lineage: Eukaryota > Metazoa > Arthropoda > Insecta > Lepidoptera > Tortricidae > Acleris > Acleris holmiana. Next base: position 2,947,195 of record OX438787.1, read on the forward strand.
TGCTAGTAATTTCATCGGTTGTCTTATCCCCACACTGGAACACAACATTGCGAACACTGTTGCTTGGCGGGTGGTTAGTATAACATAAACATCTTTGTAGTCCCTTCTTAGCTTTATTATAGCAATGTATCTAGGGTTTATAATGGTATACATAATTAGGGCTACAAATACGATCCACAGGTTTATCTTAAATGAAGTATGGGATGATGAGTCGACCAATGGTATTAACTCATGTACATTATATTATGTCGTGTGGCTGTGCCACTATTCCGTTCTGAACAAACTCTACTGAAGGTCAGCTAACGGCCGACTCGCTCCGGTCTAAGCACAGTGATGTGCCTGGGTGCCTTCCATTTCGATTGTACCGGGGGACTGGCCTGTCCAGGTTACCCGGTCTACACATGATCATAGGCTTCTGGCCGATACAGTTTGCCTTGATCTTACCTGGCACCCGCCGGACGTGAGGGCTTTGCCCCCACGAGGACCTCCACCATCCCCATAGTCCTGCCTCGGTTGCTCCAACATAAGCCGACCGTTATCCTGAGCGAGTAAACTCGCGTCCCATTTCTACGCCCCGGTGTCTATGACACTATCCCTCAGTACCTTGTACTGGCGTTTATGGGACCCATGAAATGTGTCTACATGTACATACATGATCTCGTCATCAAACCACAATTCATGTAAGAACAGTCTAATTAATGTGTTTAAACACTCACCAAGGTTATCGTTGTGCCTAAGGGAAAAACCCTTTACTCCAGGACTTCTGCGCTCCGCACCAACTTCTTTTTTCTCCCAAGTTTTCTACTCACGTTACGTCTCCTGTCAGTGTCAGTGTCCTTTTTGGCGCCTTACCTAGATTAGGGTTGCCAACAAATATATGTCACAGCATGAACACACAACCAGAGTTACCAACATTAAGACATAGAATGTCATTAATAGAATTAACACTCACCACAATGTTTTACAGCAACTCGCTTATCACGCGACACTGCCAGGAGCGGAGAAAAGTTTATTGCAGTACAATAAGTAGGAGCCGCGTCCACTCCAAGATTTTTTCCCGGGCTCTTACGGCTGCTTCTCTTCTATTTCTTCTCCCCACGATATCGTGTTGCGGAGTTCCGTCTGCTGTTGCCTCATTCGATGCATCTACGTCCTCCTCCATTGAAACGCTCGACTCCACATTTGGTTCATCATACTCATTGGAACATACAGTTTCTGATTCCTGAGGGGTTGTTGGCTGCAGAAGTATTGGTGAGATAGGGTTTTTATTATCAGTATCACTTATCTGAGGTTCAGTCATGTCAGGGATAACCGCTGGCTCTGGGTCAATATCTGCTTCTAAAGGATAGAGGTGACCGATTGAACGCGTGAAAATAGAGTCGTTCACTTTGACGTTCGCTACTCTACATTCCCCATCTGATCCTTCAGCCATGGATACAATTTTTCCCACCTTCCAATTATTTCGGTTTTTATGTTCAGCCTTGATTTGGACTAAGTCCCCGATTTTTGGCGTTTGGTGTGATTTGACTCTAGGCTGTTTAGGTTCGTGCCGGAATCTCTCTCTCAGACTTGTGAGATACTGCCCAATAAACATTTGTTTAAATCCATCTATAATCTTGAGACCTTTCTTCCAACTTGCGACCAAATCCATCTTGGTCTTTGTATTGTCCATTGGCATTTCGACCATTGAAGAGTCTGTAGTTAGACAATGTCCCAGACTTAAGAAATCAGCGGGCCTTAATACATGTTCCACCTCAGGTCCAACTTTCGTTAGTGGTCTAGAGTTCACGACAGCCTCCACCTCTTTCATTACTGTTAAAAGTTGACTATTGTTGAGTAAGTGTTTATCCAGAGTGCGTTTAAGGCAATGTTTCACAATTGCTATTAGACGTTCGTAGAATCCTCCATGCCACGGTGCTAATTGTGGTATGAATTTCCATGAAATACAATTTTTAATGCAATATGGCTTTTCCATCACTTCACTAGTTAACTTAAAGTATGTAGCATTGTCTGAATATACTCTTTGAGGAGTATTTCTACTTGCAGTAAAGCGTCTAATTGCCAGTAAACATTCTTCCGCCTTCAGGTCGTTGACCACCTCCAAATGGATTGCCCGTACAGTCAAACATGTAAATAATGCTACCCATCGCTTTTCTTGTCCATTTATAGAGCTCACATACAAAGGTCCAAAATAATCGATACCAGTATAAGTGAATGGTGTGTTGTATGTAACTCTTTCTGCTGGCAAAGCTGGTGTTGGTGGCAATTTGTAAGGCCCACCTCCATGCTTGATACATTTTTCGCATTTCCGAATTATCTTCTGGACCTGAACCTTGCCTTGTGGTATCCAGTATTTTCTTCTGATTATACTAAGCGTGTGAGGAGCGCCAACATGGTAATTATTTTCATGTGTTTCTTTAATAATGTTGTTCGTAAACTCCGAATCTTTAGGTAAGAGAATTGGATACTTCATTTCATAACTCCATGTTGTATTTGACATTCGTCCTCTTGACCTTAATAAACCATCTCCATCTATGAATAAGTCCAAGTTTCTTGTCAAGTGCGTTTTCTTTCCAGATAGTTCTTCAGGATAATGTTCCCTTTGCAGCTTTTTAATGGCAATAACCGATATGTCATTCTGAGTAGTTTCAGGGTCTTGTAATGGTAGTATATCTTCGTCAAGTTCCATCATTTGGTTGTCGAGTTGAACAGTGTCCATTGTTTCCGCAGTGTCCATGGGTTGCTCCTCCTGAATCAGCTGTTCCTCTGGATTCTGATCCAGGACCTCCCCAAGAGAAAAAAGAGTGCTATAATGAGTATCATAGTTGCGTGTTTCGGGCCACCGTGATTCATCATCTTTGAGAAACTCAGGACCATTGAACCAGATATCCTTTCTGTCTTGCCATGTCTCAGGTCTTGTAGCAATGTCAGCCGGATTACACTTTGTATTTATATAATGTAGCTTTGCCTGTCATAGATTATTTCTTATTTCTTTTACCCGATTAGTCACAAAAGGGGGTAGTAATTTATTTGATTGCATCCATCCAAGTACTACTAAACTATCGGTCCATAAATATTCCTTTTGTACCGGTAGGTCAATATTGGATTTTACATAGTTCATTAATCTGCTTGTTATAAGGAATCCAAGTAGTTCTTGTCTTGGGATATTTACATTCTGTTTATCCTTGCTTTGTGTCACATGAGACTTTCCCATCACTAAAGACACTGATACCCCTTGAGGCCCTGATATTCGGACATAAACTGCAGCAGCAAAGGAATCCTTCGATGCATCAGAGAACCCATGTAGTTCACAAATTGTATCTGGGTCTAATGTCAGTTGTCCAAGTTGTCTAGGTATTTCTACACTTGATACTGTTCTAAGGTTTTTAAGAACATTCTTTATTGTTTGTAAAACGTCTTGAGGTAGGACCGCATCCCACTTGTGCTTCTGCTCACAAATTTTTTGAAATAGTAGTTTCATAGGTAATATTAATGGGCATACAAACCCGCACGGGTCATATATTCTCGCTAGCGCCCGGAGAACTTTTCTTTTTGTATCTACAGGAGTGTCAGGATCAAAATGATTATCTGTTGTTTTCAATTTCAAAGTGTCCCTTTTCAAATCCCATTGCAATCCGAGAACTTTGACTTCACTTGTTTGATTTGCTTGCTGTTGCTTTGGGATTGAATTTACAAATTCCTTATCATTTGAGGCCCAATCTCTTATGTTCATTGACAATTGATTAAACGCTTCTTTGATTTTCTGGTAACACTCTTGCGCTTCCTGTGTTGAGTTAACTCCCATTACTAGATTGTCAACATAACAATTTCTAGCTATTGTCTTTACCACTTCCTCATCGGATTGGCTCATGTGATGTTTGATAGTAGCTGTCAGTAAAAAAGGGCTAGCTATTACACCAAATGGTACCCTGCAAAAGCGAAGATATAATAAATTATCATTACTAGGTTCTAGTTCTGGATCCTTTAACCACAGAAACCTTGTGACATCTCGATCTTTCTCTTGTAATCCCACTTGAAGGAAAGCCTTTTCCACATCTGCTATTATTCCAATATTTTTTGTCCGAAACCTGATAAGCAGTGCTGTTAGATCTTCCAACATGTAAGGTCCACTATAAAGGCATTCATTTAGGCTCTTTTGACCAGTTACCTTTGCAGAAGCATCATATACTATCCTACCTCGTTTCCCCAATTGTCTGACCATATGATGAGGAAGATAGTGGATTGGGTGGTCAATATTTTCTTCAGCGTATGTGTCTATCTCTTCAATTATGCCTAGCTGCAGCTGCTCCTTTAAAATATCGTTGTATGTATTCAGAGACTCTTTATCTACTCTTCTCAGCAAAGATTTTAGTCTTCCCAAGGCAAGTCCAAAGTTCGATGGTATTTCTGGTGGATATTTAATCCAAGGCCATTTTACTTCATATCTGTTATCCTTATACTGCACTGTTTCATTGAAATGGTGTATAGCTTCTTCCTGATGAGAGGCTTTTGGTGAATCTGTAATACCCAAGTTCTCTAGAGACCACAAGAAATTGATGTCAATATTTCTCAATGGCAAGTCTGGTTCAGAAAAGTATGGGCAGCTTGGGGTGTGGCAATGACAGTATGTGGTCACAGACAAGGTATCTCTTTCATTTTCAATCGTAGAATTCCCAGATATAATATAACCAAAATCCGTGTCAATGATGTAAAAGTTTTCGGAAATCATCACCCTTTTTTCCCGCATGAATGAACAGTAGAAGTCATTTCCAATGAGTATGTCAATGCCTTCACCCACTCCATCATCATCAGCGAATAACAAATTAGCATTCATATGGTCTAATTTGGCTATGGGTACTCGGTCAGTTATATGAGCTATGATATTTACTTGTATTGTTCTTATTATACCTCGTTTGGTAAGTACTTCAATCTCTGTAGAGGGACTTGATGTTTCTTGTGGGGATGAGGATCCAAAGGTGTAAATGATAAGTTGATCTGTTGACATTCCAGAAAGTTTAAGGGTGTCAGCCAATTTCTTTTTTATATAACTGCGCTGGCTGCCACTATCCAACAGGATTCTGCTGGCTTTTACATAATTATGGTCTTGTGGGTTTCGAATATTCGCCACTGCTGTCTGTAAATAGGTAAATCCATGAGAAAAATTGCATACAGTTTTATCATTATAGGTTCGAACAGTACTTTGCTCACCCTTCTCTTTTGGACAAAATATCTGAAGATGGCTTCCATTGCAACGGTAACATTTAAGTCTCTTACGACATTCTTGAGTTAAATGATTCCTACGTAAACAGTTTAGGCACCGTCCCTGAAGCTTATTTTTCCGCGCCTCTATGGTATTGACCCTTTTGCAGTCCGCACTTATATGATTGGTAAGTCCGCAGAAGAGGCATGGTCGCCGGGTTTTCTTGGCAGTGGGACCATTATTTAACATCTCACTTCTTCTTTTTCTATCAAAACCTTTTATTGGTTGCGGAAATCCTTTTAAATGTGTCCTACGGTCTCTATATGTCCTGATGTGTAGTGCATTAGTAGTTGCTACTGACGGTGTGTCTGCTTCTGTAGTTACCCTAGAAGGTCCCGCATTTATAGGCCTGTCATTATTTAAAAAGACTGCTGCAGATTTTTCCATAGCCGTGATTATCTTGTGTAAACTGTGCCTTGTAACATGGGTGGGTAGACCCTATGTTGTTACAAGCAGTTTGAGACTACTCAACACCGGAGTCAATCTCTGTAAAAGTTCCTAGGCTAGAACCCAATAAAAATAAGTTAGCAAAATTGCTATTATAAAGAAAAGAAAACTATCGGGCGCCAGGGTCCTAAGCCAGGCAAAAAAGAAAACGGATAGCATCAAAGATAGATGGTAGAGTACTGGAAACTTTTAATCTCAAGGCGGGCTTAGTAAAAGTTGGAGTTAAATTAGTAACACTTAATAGTTTTTAAGGCTTTTTAATAAACAATAAATTATGTTCAGGCGGTTACACAGTAGTTGATAACCTACATACTTAGGTGGTAACCTAGCTAGAACTTAGGTCTATAGGTTACATAGAAATCAGGTCTTATGAATTAGGTTTGAATTTAGCTTGGTCGTTCACCTGGTCAGGTTTATATTGAAATGAAAAGAAAACTTACAATTTAACGGAGACAGAATTACTTAAAGTTCACCAACTGCACCAGAGTCTCGAGGTAGACGGGGCCGTTTCACGCCAACCACGTCCGGTCGCAGAACTCCTGCTTCGCAGTTCCAGCACCAGTGGTGTAGGGGCAAAGGAGAGGGGAAATTTAAATAAGCTTGGACCAGAAGGGTCCTTACAAAACATTAACTTGAGAAATGTTCGAAGAGAACAAAATAAAGAGACGGAGGTCTCAAAAAATAAGGAAAAAGAAATGCTCAAGGGCCTTAAATCATAATTCCCTAAGAGTAAGAGGCCACAGCCTAAATATGCTTGCAAAAAGCTCACTAAGAGGTTAGAATAAATAGATCCATATAAAATGGTTAAAGGAAATGCTCAAGGGCGTTAAATCATAATTCCCTAAGAGTAAGAGGCCACAGCCTAAATATGCTTGTAAAAAGCTCACTAAGAGGTTAGAATAAATAAATGCACAAAGGCGTAAAGTCCTACTTCCCTACGAGTAAGAAGCCTCATTAAGCTTAAAGAAGCTTAATAAGAAGGGAAAAAGAGAATTTAAATGAGATCCATATAAAATGGTATAAAGTAATGTAGCCATATAGAATGGTTTAACTAATGGGATCCATATAAAATGTGTAAAAAAATGGGACAATAAAAAATGGGATAAAATGGTGTAAAAAATGGTTCTTAAAAAATGGGATAAAATGGTGTAAAAAATGGTTCTTAAAAAATGGGTGCGATATCACAGCAACAAGAAAAGGAAATAGCATCAAACTCGTGCTCAAGAAGCGTCAGGTTGCACTAGGCAACATGGCGTCAAAAGATGTTTTCACCAAGTGAATATGAAAATACATACCACCCATTTCTTCAAAAAGACGGGTTCCCATCGACGGTTTCCTGCTGAAGCTCGGCTTATACAGCTACAGTCGCATCCCGACTGAAATAAAACATCTTATGAAACAACGAGAACACAAGGCTTCGGGATTGAGAAAATCATCCATCGAAATAAATCTACTTACCGATAGAATCCCGAAAATAAGCGTCAAATAATGACGTGGCGACACATCTCCGCCAAAAGCTTGCCGAATTAAACCGCAACAAACGACGATTAACTTAATTGGCTTTAGTTCATAACAAATGCCGGCCGGTAACGCGCGGCCTCCGAAGAGAAAAGAAGTTTGACAAACAACCCTGTCTGACCAGTATAGCTCAGGTGTTGCCATCCTCGAATTGAAAAACCAATCGAGACACTTGAAAACAATACGCAAACGTTCCATTTCGACAATCACCTTTTAATTGTCAGAGCAAAAATCAATCTCTGAGATGTCAAAAAAACCGATAATCGCGAATTAAGATCAATAAATAAACAAAACATAATGCATGTCGCGCGAGTTTAAATAGTCGCGTGACAGCCTGATAGAAGTCATAGTATTGTCAGTGCCAATCAAATGCAACTCGTGTACTACCTTGTCTGGGAATTTTCGTAGTATCATAGCCCGCAGATGGTTCCCATTTGCTGGCTCTCCTAGGTTTTCAAGTACATGCAAATGTTTTTCAATGTTATTCAGTGTTGCCCTGCAGCTTTTGCTATCTTCAGTCGCATTTTTCAAATTGCATAACTCCGTATAATGCGCATCGATGATGGTATCTTTAGAACCGAATCTTTTCTCAAGGGCGTCTATTGCTATCATGTAATTTTCGTTTGTCGTTGTGAGTCCTGAAACTGCCTGCATAGCTTCCCCAGTCAAACATCCCAACAGGTAGGACAACTTATCTGCATCTGCCATGCTTCTATCGTGAATATTTGACCTGAAGCGGTCCCAAAATTCTGTCCATTTAAGTCTATCTCCATCATAACATGGCAAGTTGAGCTTCGGCAACCTTGCCACAGCTGTAGTTTCATTCCGTGTTTCATTTAGTTTTAAGATAGCTGTCATTTCGTTAAATATATCTTCAGCCTTAAGCTGATTGTTATTTAATTCATCAATGTTCGTGTCTTGGGTAATGGATAGAAAATGATACATTTCCTTCTCAAAGGCTTCCATTGCCGCTTTTAGCTTTAGTTGATGGATTACGAAATCATTTTGTGGTGTTCCACCTTCGCGGCACTTAACAAGAAGAAGTTCGCCATTTTTTGCGGCCTCATTTAACTTCTGCCGTCGTAATAAAAGCCGACCGTAAGAAGCCATGGCGCTAACCTACCACAAAAAATGACCGTACATTTATTGTCTTCGTAATCTCCTCGCCCCCACTTAAGTAATCACTTAGACACCGAATTAAATGATTTGGTGCGCAATATTAGCATAAATTGTTAATACAAAACTTTTTCCGTTTCCAATCCAAAACTCACACAAGAAAACAACAACATAGACAATAGAGTATATCATAGCTACAGAAGGCTAACACTCGATTTAAAGACGCTCGAAACTGATTCAACGGACCGATTAATCGATCATTTATTTTCCAACATTTTGTTACTCGTTTCATTGTATAAGAAGATAGTTTAAACAAGTAAAAAAATATTGTTTTTACCAGCGATTTAAAGATAATTAAAAACTAAATCGTAATTAGTGCAGTATACATTTTTTTTTATAATTAGATCGATTCTTCGAAACCTTTATGATGAAAATGACCGAATAATCGATTGTTCATCATAGTAACTTATATTATCTAATCTACATAGGTAACCATCGACCACTCAACATCTATATAAGGGCTAACATTCACAACCCGATCGCAGCAGATATTTAAATTTGTAACCTCATCCTTTTTCAAAGAGTACCACAACAGAATATATAAGAACACTGTCCGTAACCTTTTTTTTTATGTTAGGGAACCATTCACATGTCGTGGAAACTCGTCCCGATCCGTTTTGCTGTAGCGAAACGTATCGCGCCTAATGCGCGGTAATTCACTACAAAAACGGGGTGTAAGTACACGGCTCGTGTGCGGTGAGTCTTAGATTTACTAGCAACCAATGGTAACTTATTTTCCGTACAGCTTTATCTGTATTCAAAGAGTTTACACTTAGATTTGTTCGCAAATTCAAAATAAATTAATACAGTCTCAGAAAAGGTTAACTAACTTAATTACTTAAAATGGTTGTGAATTTCATTGCCATCTCAACTTTACATGCTGTATTGCAAATGTACTTTTTTTTAAAAAAAAGGTAGTCAACTGATTTGTTATTTCAGCGGAACTGATCTACTTCAAATCCCAGCACCTCCACCATTTTGTAGTCCCTTCTTAGCTTTATTATAGCAATGTATCTAGGGTTTATAATGGTATACATAATTAGGGCTACAAATACGATCCACAGGTTTATCTTAAATGAAGTATGGGATGATGAGTCGACCAATGGTATTAACTCATGTACATTATATTATGTCGTGTGGCTGTGCCACTATTCCGTTCTGAACAAACTCTACTGAAGGTCAGCTAACGGCCGACTCGCTCCGGTCTAAGCACAGTGATGTGCCTGGGTGCCTTCCATTTCGATTGTACCGGGGGACTGGCCTGTCCAGGTTACCCGGTCTACACATGATCATAGGCTTCTGGCCGATACAGTTTGCCTTGATCTTACCTGGCACCCGCCGGACGTGAGGGCTTTGCCCCCACGAGGACCTCCACCATCCCCATAGTCCTGCCTCGGTTGCTCCAACATAAGCCGACCGTTATCCTGAGCGAGTAAACTCGCGTCCCATTTCTACGCCCCGGTGTCTATGACACTATCCCTCAGTACCTTGTACTGGCGTTTATGGGACCCATGAAATGTGTCTACATGTACATACATGATCTCGTCATCAAACCACAATTCATGTAAGAACAGTCTAATTAATGTGTTTAAACACTCACCAAGGTTATCGTTGTGCCTAAGGGAAAAACCCTTTACTCCAGGACTTCTGCGCTCCGCACCAACTTCTTTTTTCTCCCAAGTTTTCTACTCACGTTACGTCTCCTGTCAGTGTCAGTGTCCTTTTTGGCGCCTTACCTAGATTAGGGTTGCCAACAAATATATGTCACAGCATGAACACACAACCAGAGTTACCAACATTAAGACATAGAATGTCATTAATAGAATTAACACTCACCACAATGTTTTACAGCAACTCGCGTATCACGCGACAATCTTCTTCATAGAATGATGGTCCCAACCTTCGTATCAATTTTTACACAAATCTTTAGAAAAACTAGTCCCATTTTTTTAAACTCTTGTCTAACTCTTGTAAGCACGCAACAGAAGCACTAGTAGTCTAAACTATAAGTATAAGTGCTATGTGCCCGTAATAATGTTACCTGTACTGACTCCGGTTCTAACGTCTGCGAGCATGAAATGTTAACACATGTAAAGCTGGGTACGAATCTGAGCGGCTCAGCCTGAGGCATGCTCGTCCTGCGCGGTGAGCTGCTCGCGAGTCAAACTGTTGCTCATAAACATGCGCGGGTGAGGCAGCGTGCTTGACGCGAGCCGACATTTCAAAATGGCGTCGGGCAGGTTGACAGCCGCGGCTGCGTTTATCATAATTCACCGAATTATTAACAAAAAGAAGAAGAAATCGCCTCGGTGGTGGAACAGCTCAGCAACTTTATCAAATTTGTACGCGCCTCACCCACAGACAAGTTAGAACTTGTCGTTCTGCCCGCGGCATGCTCCGATACACGTCCAAATTACGCGAGGCACGCACACCGAGGCGCCTTTGAGCACGGTCAAAAGACCGACTCCCGACTGCCCGCCGCGCGCCGCTCGCCCGCTGCTCGCGCACAGCTCGTGAGCGCGTACGAATTTGAGCAAAATAGGTGAGCCGTGCGTGCCTCAACCCGAGGCTGCTCTAATTTGTAACCACCTTAACATACACGTAACACATCACAAACTAGCTTGTTGGTGGCCTAGTAAAGAAAATACTAGGCAAGATGAAATAAAGAATCTTATTTTGTTTTAATTCAGTTATTTTTAAGTGGAAAAGGTTTCTGGTACGCTGTCAGACTGCTTTGTCGGTCTAGGAATAACTTTAAATCCAAAAATTGTGTATAAGTAATGTACTTATGCAGTAGTCAATAAAGACTTTTTGTATATTAATTCTGTATTGACTACAATTTTTAAAAAATTAAGCAACTCATATAGAAGTGCTTGACAATTTAAACATTAGTTGAAATAGTTGAAATACACAAAATCTGTATTGTTACGAAATTATTTGTTTCACATAAAACACATTCATGCCATTCCGTTAGTTCTGAAACACAACATTACATAGTTTTTAAACCATGCTTATACTTTACGGGCTCTTACTCCAATAGTTATATTCTGTAAAAGCATACACTGTTTAATTAAATTCTACATAAACTAAAAGCTACGCCAGTTTTGGCCCACACAGGTTATAAAAGTCATCTGATAAATTAAATGAGACGCATTTTATCCATAAAATATTTCTCTGTTTTTTATTACAATACTGTTGTTCTGTAATAATCAGCAAAATTTCAAGGCCTTTTAGGATAGCAACATTATTATACTTAGTTAATTCTTGAGTAATATCAACTAAAGAAGGTGTAAATTGCTGCAAACCCAATAATAATTTCAATTCAATATAAAGTCCATTCTTGTTACAAATATTGATAATTGAAGTAGGTATAAAGTATTTTAATAAAACCGCATCAGTGCGGATATAAGAGATTAAAAGTAGTTTTACCTGCCCTTCTACATTGTTTGATTGTCGTCCTTGTTATAAATTTTCAAAATAAATATTTATCCTCAAAGGACACCTCATATTCATTACTTGAAATATTAACTCTAATGCTTATTTTAAAATGTTAAAAAGATTGGTTCCCTAGTTTAGATGGTTAGGTCTTGCAATTCCACATTAAGTAGGATCTTGAACTTGAATGTACGTAATAAGAAATTCGTAGCAACTTGAACCAATGTCTAGCTGTAAAACTGCGAAAATTGCCATTCAATGATTCATACACATACCTTAACATCGATATCTCCAATTTTGTTTTCCGCCCTTATGATGGGCCTGCCAACCATAGAAGGGAATATAAAAGCCGGAAAATTACTCCCTGCATAGCCGCATTTGACAAACTAAAAACCAATAATACATAGGAAATGATGAATCAGTGTTATCTTTTGCATTTTAGAATGTATTTAGAATTATTTTATTCAAACTTACGCCGGTTCCGTTGTCACAAACGATAACTTTCCTGCCTTGTTCGTCCATTGTGTTTTCTTTGAGTTTTTGGATACACAGATAAAGTTTATTATAAATAATTTACTAAATAAGATAAATAAGAAGCCACCCCGCACCGATCAACATAAGTTTCACTTTTTTTTTACGATTTCTGACAAATCGCTACGGATACAAGGCTATTCATTAAAATGACAACTTTATGTAGCTGATGTTAGGATCAATTTCGTACGATTAAAATTGACACACCTTATGGAATGTATTACCAAAGTAAAAAAATATTCAAGTAGTCAAGATTGTAAACGACGCGTTCAATTTAACATACTGACAAAGTCGAGAACTCTCACATCAAGAAATAATTTATTACGAAATAAAAATGCGATTAAAAAGTGGAAGCTTAATGCAACATTTCTCATTTGTACAACGATGTAGTTATAGATTATTATAAAGCAATAGCAATCGAATCGTAAATTTACCGATTGGATTATTTAGGATGTAGGTCTAGCTAGATGTCAAAATAACGTCACTGTCAATTATTGACATTGTCAATCCAACCAAACCGAGTACGTCTTGGTTCGACGCACGTGTTTTATTTAAAAATATACATTCAAATGAAATGTACTAGTTATTTAAAACAAAATGAAGCATAAAAGGTTTGAAGAAAACATTTTGGTAGATGAGGCTTACACAAACTACGGTGTAGAGGATAAAAATGCTGACCAAAAGAAGAGTGCTGGTATCGCGAAGAATTTCGCTGAAAGTCTCGAATATGGGGAGAAGAAGAAGTGGTACCATCAGGTAAAAAGTATAAATTTTAAGCCAATATACTATGTTACTCCTAAAAAGTTACAATCCTCGTTTTAAACGTCGAAAATGATGGTTTTTTGGGATGTTTGCCAGTCAGTAAACTGCTTGTTTTTCTGTAGATGCCAGAAGAACCCGCAACTATTACAAAGACCGTAGCACAGGATAAGATAGAGGAAATAAGGAAGGAAGCGAGCAGTGCTTTACACGGAGACACATTAGCATATGAAACAAGTAAGTACAGAGATTTTGTTTCAAAAGATACTACACTTCATTTGGTAATGTAGATAAACCAATACCCATGGCTCTGTTAAAGCCAATAACAACTATTTTATTGATATTTGACTTATGAGTGAACTGTATCTATTTGCTTAAAAATTATATCATATGGTTTTTTATTTACATTTAGTTCAGCAAGTATCTTAACAAATAAAGTTTTACCCAAACTTTTGATTCCAAACCTTAGGCAACCTTGTATGATGTCTCGGCCCAGAACCAACAGAGCTGAATATTCACTTTTGTATTCACTTCATTTTCTATAATGGGCACCAAGCAGAATTCTATTGCAGATTATTTCTTTAGTCATATTGGAAATTGGGGATACACCGGGTAATAAAGAACTAATCTGCCATAGTACTCAGCTTGGTGCCCAAAATATGTAATAAAGTGAACACAAACACCTATTTAATGACGTAATATCATTCAGCCCAGGCTTCATATTCATACAAGGTTGCTTAACATCGATGAAACTGCAATACCGCGAAACTAACAAATTGAATAAGTTGCAGGATACTCCTTATCAAGTAAGTCAATAAGGCACATTTTGCAACTTATTGATTTTGTTAGTTACACGGTATTGCAGTTTCATCGACGTTATGGTCCTTGGACTATTGATTGGCATGAACTTATTTCAATTGTCTTGAAGGCTAAATAATGAGACAATACGTTGTTTTACGACCTTTTTGGATTGATAGACTTATGGTTATTGTTTTAGAGTCGAACAAAAGTGGTTCCTCTGACCACCAGTGGGCTCGCACTCTGCTGAATAAGGGTGCTATTGGAGACAGGGTAGCTGCAGCTACCATATTAATACAGGTATTTATAACTAATTCATTTTATTGCATCTATAGTATTCCAAAATATGCTGTTTTTAAAAGACCACTCTATTACTTTAGATGTACATGGGTGATTCGTTGGTGTTTTAACCACCGTCATTGTTGTCTTTGCATATTATTTCAGATATAATTAACACTTCTTTAATTAATTTACAAGAATTTTAAACTATCCCTGGTACTGCTTCTAGTTACATCAAAATTTGCTCGTAGTTATCATTATTTCGGTCAATATATTGAAGACAACAATGACGGGCGGTTGAAACACCAAAGAATTGCCCACATATTGTCACTATTTTGAAAAAACCTTGTATCTCAGTTTTCGTGATATACGATTTTAAACTTATCTCTCTTCTTGTTTAATGCTAATATTGTACATCACAAATTAAAAGATATGAGATTTATTCAAAGAAATGACGATATGGAACTAAAACGTCTTGGGTTTGTGCATCTCTGACTTGTTTTTACCTTTAATGTAATAAGATAACTTTATTGTGGTTATTATTGCAACTTAAGTGCAATTAAATTAATATAGACAGGGCTCAGATTGTACATGGTAAAAACGATATCACCTTCGATGTGTTTCCATATTGTCAAGTTTTGATAACTCTTATGTACATGACAGAAATGGTGACAGAGTTAAGAACAATACTAAAACACGTCAAGTGCAATGTCGTTTTAACACAGTAGAATAGAGGCCCAGGATGTAAAAGGACATGCTGGAGGGTGTGTTCTTTTTATATTTGTGTGTGATTATTATTTCTATCTTTTGGGTCTCTATCGTTTGACCTAATTACATATGCAATAATTTCACTGGCCCGAATTTCATATGACATATTTTTTATGCCATAATAATAATGTTAAAAGATGTTATAACATAGATAAATGTTTAAAGGCCATGAACTATTCAGAATTGTAATAGAACAAACCTAACCTAACCTATTGGGCTCTATATGATGGCGTGTAAAAATTACCTGAATTATGACAAATTAATTTATGGTATGATATATTAGGGGAAATGAAAGTTATAGCAAGTGACCATTATGGCAAATGAAATTATAAAAATGAAGGGATGATATCTTTTATTATTTATGTACCTAAAGTGTGTGTTGTTTGAACTTTGAAAAGATGTAAACAAAACCAAAGGAATGGGAATTGCATAATTGGTTTATAAATTTGCAGGACAACCCTATTTACAATATGGCCGCACTGAGGAACCTGGTAAACAACGTGAAGCCAGCAAAGAAGAAAGATGGGCTTGTTATAATTGGTAAGACTTCTTAGATATAGATGTTATGAACATCTTTAGGTTTTAAGTTTATTAACCACTAGCGACCCGCCCTCGCTTCGCTCCAAGTTAAAGCATTATACATATAAACCTTCCTCTTGAATCACTCTATCTACTAAAGAAAAACGCATCAAAATCCGTTGCATAGTTTTAAAGATATAAGCATACGGGCAGACAGCGGCGTGCGACTTTGTTTTATACTCAGGGTCCGGCCCGCTATCCCATTCAAGGGGTTTCAAATGGGTGGGTTTTTACTTAGAAAAACCGTATCGCTTAAAAGCCTTTCGATTTGTTTTTAAAACCCGCTATCCCATTCAAAGGGTTTCAAATGGGTTTTATAAGTCTTTTACCTAGAAAAACCGTTTGATATGATTTTTAAAGTGTTAGGGTTATCTGTGCTTTAGCTGTTAAGGTTTCCCTTATAGTGAATGGTTAGTTTAACAAATAACTTAGTCATATGTTTCGTTCCAAGACGTTATTCTATTGAGAGGTTAGTCTTTCAATGGCTTTTATCAGTAAATGAGTGGGCGGGTTCCAGGTTATACTATGTAGTGATGTTATTGGTGATTTCTTTCTTCTTTCAAATATAAGACCCATATTAATTTGGTATAACAGTAAATATAAGTATAACCCTCTTCTACGCATATACTTACAGAATACAGTCATCAACTAAAAAGCCCTATCGCTATTCCCTCGGGAACTGTCCAATTTTTCGGGATATTTTCGGGATGGCATCTGTGTGCCAAATTTCATCCAGATCCATTTAGCCGTTGCGTGATTGAGTACCTCTATTTCTATAGAGAAGATGGGTGCATAATCATCCAAATAACATAATAATAATAAACATTAACTCGGCCCTGTTTATACATATATGAAAAAGTTATGTATGTTAAATGTAACTTGACCCTATTCCCTGTTTTTAAAAGTACACGTCAGCAATATAAAATAAGAGTGTATTTGGAATGACACCAAAAACGTTTAATAACTTACTGGAATATATTAGAAAATCTAACATGTCATAATTCAAAAAACTATTATTGGATTTTTTAACAGACAGCGTTTCATTCCGTATTTGAGTTTTAAATTGTAATCCGCATTAGAGTATTTAATTTGTTATACGTAACATACTAAACTTAATTGTACCTACGTAAGTGCATGTTATCCGTCATTATAGCATAATTTTTTATACCTAACGGCCAAACATAGTGATACTTACGTTTACGATTATACCATTATATTTACCTATGTTTTACAAATAAATAGTTTGATTTTCTCAAACATGCTCGGAAAGAACCGTTTTCCGATTGAAACACAATCCGTCGAAAGTGCCTCATTTTAGGAGTAATAAAACCATATGAAAACACTTTCCGTCCATGTCCATATTTTATTTAAAAATGATCTCTATTGCCTGTAAAATCAAATTGACCATGAAAAAAATCCCATACACCCAATTTAGTAAAAGGGGGCGGCGCGCGGTGCGGCGGCGGGCGGCGAGTCATTGTGAATTCTCAATACTGTCTTGTAGTTTTTAAAAGGAGATTATCTCTCAATTCGTCGATATTTTTTTACAAATACTTTTAATTATGCATTTGTATCATTTCCTCGCATTGTTTCAGAAAAGCATTATACATGCCTCGGCTCGACTTGTATTTTAGCAGGTCTCACTGTTACTCGGCCCGCTAACCATCTCGTCAGGCAATCCCTAACTTTCCGCCCCTAGGCAATAATGTACTATTGATTTGATTTGAAATCATTGTCATCTCTTCACAGACGCGCTGTCGGAACTGCTAGTGACCGAGCTGCTGATCCCCGACGTGAAGCTGCGGACGCTGGAGCAGCACCCGCTGGGGCACCTGGACGAGATGACCTCGGGCAACAAGCAGGCGCGCAGGACCATACTGAAGCTGTGGTTCTACGAGGATCAGCTCAAGGAGCTCTATGGGAGTGAGTCGATTCATAAGATGTGGTTAATTTAGTTGCTATTTACATACCCTGTTAGTATGAAGTTATTGTTATTTGTGTGACGAATGCAAGTATTCGTTTCCGAGTCTTGGATGTTTTGTTTGTATTTTTCTAGTTTTTATAACAATTTACAGAAATACAAGTGCAATGATATACTCGCTGCAGTTTATGAAGTTGCTAGTTGTAGTTTATAGTTCATTTTATTCATTATAATATACAAATAATTGTAACACTAATTGACGACACAGTGGCCTAGTTGGGAGTGACCCTGCCTCCGAAGCCAGCCGTCCTGGGTTCAAATCCCGGCAAGGGCAGATATTTGTGTGATGAGCGCGAATATTTGTTCCTGAGTCTTGGATGTTTTCTATATATATTTAAATATGACATTTCTCTATTTAAGTATGTTTATCGTTGTCTAGTACCCATATTACAAGCCTAGAGCTTAGTTTGGGACTAGGTCAATTTGTGTGAGATTGTCCCCTGATATTTATTATTATTAATTCGTGCATAACATAAAACAAATCAAATAATAAACAATAATAATAGTAAATGTATGTTTATCACGCGATATTGCAGTATAACCGACGACATTTCGGAGCTGATTAGGTGACCTAATGTATCACAGGTCCAAAACATTGTTTTCTAAAATTTGATTTTAAAGGATTCAACCAAATTTATAGTTTTCCCGAAAATACCACTATAAAAATAAAATTGTTGCAGCTGAAACTGATTTAGGATAAGAAACAATTACTTGTATGTTTTTTTATATGTATACATTTCGTTTTTCAGCTTACGTAGAAGCGCTGAACAAGTTCGCGCACGACTCTGTGGAAGCGAACAAGGAGAAAGCCGTCAGCGCCATGTCGTACCTGCTCATGCACCATCCCGAGAGGGAAAAGGTAATCAAATCATTAATGGTGAAAGGTAGTTGGGTCGTCCTACTTTTTTACCGACAATGCATCGTCATTTTTCTATATTTTGCGTTTGTCAACTATTGATAATTATGGTTTTAATTTTTGATTTTAAAATACGTTGCGTGATATTTTTATTTGGACTAATTAATGATTATTTCGGTGGCGATAATGTTTTTTTTCTTTATGGTGGTTTTTCAGAATATACTGTGACAGAGTGGCCGTTTTCAGAGGAGACTAAATTTTGTATAAACACTCTGTCACGCGATTATATGAAAAACAAACTTATAAAAAAAATAGAGAAAGTGAAAGATTATTTAGTACTAATAGATGAATAAATGATAACGTATGGTAAAATGAGGACAGGCAATTGTCGGTAAAAAAGAAGAATGACCCGGTTATAATATTACGGCATTTTAGGGACGTGATGGGTCGCCTGGTCAGCCGATTTTGACGTAGCTTTTATTAATGCAATGTTTTTCTTTTTTATTTTAAGCACTATTTTTTTATACATAGGTGTAAATAAGGCAAATAAGTACACAGGTCACCTAATGGCAAAAGAGATCTAAGGCGCATGGACGTTTTAAATCTAAACTTTATAAAATAATTACTAACACTGAGGATTGCATTTAGAATTACTCTTTTCTGGTAATTCTATTAGCTATCTCAACCCCACACCATGAATGGGCTTTGTTAGATCCATTTCGCAAAATCTTTATTTCCTTAATAGTTCAAGTTCCATTCGTATTTTTTCATGAACTAGTTCTCGCAGTCGTGTTTTTCTCTTGTCGTTTTTCTTCCTGTTTAATTTTTCCCATTCCTGAAATAAATTTAATAGCGTCGGTGGTCCTCCGCAACCGCGGAGCTTCTATTTATGATTGGCCCTTCGGGCCGGCTTCGGAGGTAACATACCTAAACCTAAACAGTGTCCGCATTGCTGTGTTCCGGTGTGGGGATAAGACAACCGGTGAAATTACTAGCATAGAGGCATTCCATCTTGGTCCTCAGGGTTGGCGACGCATTTGATGTCTTAGGATTGTAGTCTTGAGAATTCAAATGTCTATGGGTCTCAGATTCCACTTACCATCAGGTGGCCTAAGTACTCGTGTGCCTTCTCCTTAACATTAAAAAAAAAAAAGAAAAAAAAGTCCAGTGTAATCGTAATCGCGTCAGAAATAAAAGATTTCTAATACTTTTTTGGTTCTCTAGAACGTTTCTTGCGTACTATAAGAATTTGGAATGAACTTCCTGCTGAGATTTTCTCAATGCGCTACAATTCAAGTCTTTTTAATAAAAGTGTAAGTGTGACATAAAGTTTCTTTACAATTTGGTCCGTTCTCCATCGATGGCAATAACACTGAAGATCATTTTATTACACGGCCCTGTATAGCAACCCGTCCTGTTGTAGATGCTCCTGACGAGCATCATCAACAAGCTGGGCGACCCGGCGCAGTCCGTGGCGTCCAAGGTGATCTACCACCTCGGGCAGCTGCTCTGCTCGCACCCCAACATGAAGGCCGTGGTGCTGGCCGACATAGAGCGCATGCTGTTCAGGTAATGATTTTAAAAAAACCTCACAAACTGAATCATTCCACAAACAATCATTTGGCAATCGGCTTATTTACCTAACCTAACCTAACCTTTAAGGTTCTACACGACCAACCAGACATAAATCCTAAAATATTTCATCATCATTATCAGCTGGAAGACGTCCACTGCTAGACCTAGGCCTTCCCTCAAGGTTTTCCACAACGACCGGTCCTCTGCTGCTGTCATCCAGCGGTTTCCCGCGACCTTTATCAGCTCGGCGGTCCACCTTGTGGAAGGCCTGCCGACACTTCGTCTTCCGGTTCGCGGTCGCCACTCTAGAAGCTTTCCGCTCCAACGGCCATCGGTTCTGCGAGCAATGTGCCCCGCCCACTGCCACTTAAAGTTTGCAATTCGATGAGCTATGTCATGGCTGGCTGAAATAATTACAGTTTCCAAAAAATATAGTTCATCAAATTATATGTTAGTGCAATTAATCAGTTTGTGAATCGTTTTGTTGGTGTTTTTTGATGCTCATGAACCCGTATATTTTGTAATTTCATACACTCGTACTCAGAAGCAGATATATTAAAATAGGTGAATGATCATTTAAAACTAGCTGCCCGCAAGCGGCTTCGTCCCCGCTGCATATTTCCGACTTTCCTGGTGGTTTTTTTTTCTATTATACAAACCTTGTCCTGAAAATAATGAACACAACAAGAAAGAATTATCCAAGGAAGTTATGCGCGTACATACATGTCGGCGATTCATTTTTATCTATACAGATAGATGCTGTTCGTCGTCGCAAGGCTTGTATTTAGGAGCGGATCCGTTGGCGGAGGTCATTGGACTCACCTCGCCCCCTTCTGTGCCAAGTAGATTCATGTTTAACCCTTGTACACTACAGTGCACATAATGTTCACGTTTTGTTTTTTTTTATTGATATTTTTATACTGGTTCAATTGAAGGGTTAACTGTTTGATATTCGCTATAAAGAGATCCTGTATCTCGTGTTTTGTAACGAATTCTGAATATGCCCTTGATTGTATTGATATAACTGATAACGTATGGTAAAATGAGGACAGGCAATTGTCGGCAAAAAAGAAGAATGACCCGGTTATAATATTACGGCATTTTAGGGACGTGATGGGTCGCCTGGTCAGCCGATTTTGACGTAGCTTTTATTAATGCAATGTTTTTATTTTTTATTTTAAGCACTATTTTTTTATACATATGTGTAAATAAGGCAAATAAGTACACAGGTCACCTAATGGCAAAAGAGATCTAAGGCGCATGGACGTTTTAAATCTAAATTTTATAAAATAATTACTAACACTGAGGATTGCATTTAGAATTACTCTTTTCTGGTAATTCTATTAGCTATCTCAACCCCACACCATGAATAGGCTTTGTTAGATCCATTTCGCAAAATCTTTATTTCCTTAATAGTTCAAGTTCCATTCGTATTTTTTCATGAACTAGTTCTCTCAGTCGTGTTTTTCTCTTGTCGTTTTTCTTCCTGTTTAATTTTTCCCATTCCTGAAATAAATTTAATAGCGTCGGTGGTCCTCCGCAACCGCGGAGCTTCTATTTATGATTGGCCCTTCGGGCCGGCTTCGGAGGTAACATACCTAAACCTAAATGTATTGATATAGTATAAATGTCTATGGAGTAAGCCATTACACGCTGTAGCCATGCTAAGTATAACTTTTTTATACCCGAAGTTAGTAGTTGCTACATTTTTACTATTAGCAAAAAAGCATTTTATTTTTAGTCCATGACTGATTGAATTATTTCACAGAACGAATATTTCCCCTCGCGCTCAGTACTATGGCATCTGCTTCCTGAACCAGTTCTTCCTCGGGAAAGATGACGCGAAGATTGCAGAGAACCTCATCAGGATATACTTCTCTTTCTTCAAGGCTTCGATTAAAAAGGTAACGTTTCAAAAGCGTTCTGTATTTTTTTTTGTATTGTATTACTTTGCCTCCAGGTTTGTAATTTGTTTTAGGGTTTACATTCATCTGGCATAACTTTTTTTGGCATAATCATTATTTGGTATACAGTCTTTTTTTCAGAAACCGTATACTTTTCAGGATTGTTATAAAATAAACCTAACCTAACCTAATGGGCTCTATGCAATGCTATTTTAAATAATCCTGAAAGTATACGGTTTCTGAAAAAAAAGACTGTATGCCAAATGACGATTATGCCAAGTGATGATTATGCCAAAAAAAGTTATGCCAGATGAATGGAACCCTTATTTTAGATCGATCAGCTGACGCGTTGAGTCGAGTACGATTTTTATTATTTCCAGGGTGATATCGACTCCCGGCTAATGTCAGCCATCTTGACAGGCGTGAAACGAGCGTACCCGTTCGCGGACAAGACTCGCCTCGCGGAGGCGCCCGCGCACGTCGACGCGATACACAAACTGGTGCACCTGGCGTCGATCAACATAGCCATACACGCCTTAGCGCTGCTCTTCCACATCAGCGACGCGTCCAAAGGGACTTCCGATAGGTGAGTCATAAATAGACGAAAAAATAGATATCTATATACGTTTATTGAACAATGAGTACAGTTCCTGCTAAATTGCATTGTATACGCAATTTTACTTACATACATACATACATAAAGTCACGCCTTTATTCCCAGAATGGGGTAGGCAGAGCTACAGAATTACCAACACCTCTAAAAAACTTGTTGATAATTCTGTCACCGCATTTTGCACAATCAGGCTAAGATGTTGACCAGTGATAGGTTGCAAGCCCATCGCCTAACAGTACTACAAGCCCTTATTCCGTTAGTCGCCTCTTACGACATCCACGGGAAGACATGGAGTGGCACTATTCTAACCCGGCCACCACAGGGACACTTTTTTTTAAATTAAGCTTTGCAGAATGTAAATATTCAAGTCGTCCTCTCCTCACGAATTTGCGGTGCCCAACAGGGTCCACAATTAAGTTTTATTATTGAACAACTAATGTAAACTAACATTGTAGAATGCAATTAATGATTGAGTATTGAGTCGGACTGACAATACAATTTACAGTGTAAACTCCACATAACGTGAATCGAGTGGATTTAACGACAAACTCTCTAAAGCGTCGAAATCAATTGACTTCGGTTGGTTTAGCTTGTCTACCATACAATGATACACTCTACATAGCATCACACCCACTCTCAATAACGACAACAATTGAGTAATAAAAAGTACCTTTTCAGTTGTTAAAATTAGTAAAAACTGCGCAGCTACGTTTTTTTGTTGCTTTGTTATCCTAGCCCGCAATAAACTCTTCTGACGGCATCATATAACCGAACTTTCTAAGAAATTCATTCTTTTGTTTACAAATTGGGATTTCTTGCACGTGTAGACTGTTTTTGTAGAAGGAGTCATGGATCATCTATAAGATTATTTTTTATGTACATAACCAATAACGGCAATAACACTACTCTGAAATAAACTTTTCTAATTCTGATTATTTCTTCTCGCCATTTAACGACATCGCTATAACGCCATGGAGTCCCTTCAGTGTCGTTATATAGTACACTGTTTATATATTGTTTAACATAATAATTATATCTTATATGCTATCTTATACATACAAACATATTTTTAATGTTTGGATTAAATGAAATCTAATTTTTCTTCCTTTGTAGTGAGAGTACCAACTAGGGAATGCAAATAACCGGTAAAAACGGGTTTATTAACCGTCTTTTGCGTACTCAAATTCGGTTATAACCGGCAATTAGCATTCCCTAGTACCGACCGACCAAAGATTTCGTTCTCGCCTCTTTTAGTTTTAAGTTATGCAATTGTTATGTATGTATCTAGTCCATAAGGTATGAGCAAATATGGGCCAGGTTGCCTGTAATAAAGGTAATCAGGGCTGGGATTCTACACGGTAATAACGATATCGTCTTTGACGTGTTTCGGTATTGTCAACGTTTTGATAACTCTTATGTCATATACAGTAATGGCGACTGTGACATAAACGATTCTAAAACGCAGTAGACGCCCTGTTATATTTTAGGTTTAGTGTGCCTCAATAAGTATAGTAAATTTAGAATATTTGAAAAAAAAAACGGGAGGAAATTTTATATGAATAGTTTCTTTTTTTTGTTACACACATATGAAATATGATAAAAAATACTGTAGTACACCTACAGTATTCTTGATATTCAAGAAAAGGCACTAAAGTCTTTTGTTTAAGTCATCTAATAATACATCAATCAATCAATAAATTTTTTAGATACTACACAGCCCTATACCGCAAACTAACCAGTCCGGATATATTCAACACGTCGCACTCGGCTCTTCTCTTCTCGCTCATTTACAAGTCGTTGAAGCAGGACGAGAACATTCCCCGCGTCACCGCCATCATCAAGAGGATGCTGCAGCTGTGTTGCCAGATGACGCCCGCGCAGGTTAGATTACATCCATAATAGTAGATTGTTCAACAAGGGACTAAAGTAAGCCATTATGATATTTATCCACCCGAGTAAAGCGAGGGTGCATGAAATTCGAGTGTCATTATGGCTTTTTAGCTTCGAGTAAAACACTCCGCTTTTCAAAATTTGTTTACCATAGCAAACTGTCACTTTAAACATGTCTAAGGCGTGTCTAAGTTTATTGTAATGAAAAAAATACAATTTAATAGCGCTATCATTTTTACTCTCAATTCGTCGCAGTAATGCTGAACGAGACAGCAAAAAAGTTGTTTTTGGGGTTAGAACATAACTAATAGTCCATAGACAAAATTTCCTTCACGAAGACCTCGGCGGTAAAGGTTGTATGCTCAGCCCCAGCCTGCCCTCCACCAGCTACACCGCGCACTCCGACGTCGAGGGCAACTTCATCAAAATGGCCACATGTATCTGGCTGTTTGTTGTTTTCCAAGGCTTTTTGTAAAGCTGGGTACGAATCTGAGCGGCTCACCACGCGCGGCGAGCTGCTCGCGAGCCATATTGTTGCTTATAAACATGCACAGCGTGCTTGCCGCGAGCCGACATTTTAAAATGGCGTTCGTAATTCACCGAATTATTAACAAAAAGAAGAAGAAATCGCCTCAGTGGTGAAACGGCTCAGCAACTTTATCAAATTTGTACGCGCCTCGCCCACATACAAGTTAGAACTTGTGGTTCTGCCCGCGGCACGCTCGGATACACGTCCAAGTTACACGTGGCACGCGCACTGAGGCGCCTTTAAGCACGGTCAAAAGACCGACTCTCGGCGGCTCGCCGCGCGCCGCTTCCTGTCGCGCACAGCGCGTGAGCGCGTGTGAATTTGAGCAAAATAGGTACTGTGCGTGCCTCAACCCGAGGCTGCTCTAATTCGTACCCACTTTAAAGAGATTCATTATTGTAATGTTAATAATTGTTGTCAGGCATGTGGTATGCTGTTCCTGGTGTCCCAAGTGCTGAAGGACGGCGCGAAGAAGGAAGCCGTCAGGCTGGCCTGGACTGCCCAAGAGCTGAAAGAGGTAAGTGCTATCTCGAGCCCACCATACTTCAAACAGGGAGACCCGTTAGCGGATTTTCGTAACAACACGAAAAACCGGCCAAGTGCGAGTCGGACTCGCGCACGAAGGGTTCCGCACCATTATCTATACAACCACGGTGTCTGTATTATGATCGAGCAAAAAACGGAAAAAAAATCACGTTTGTTGTATGGGAGCCTCGCTTAAATATTAATTTAATTATTTATTCTTAAATTGAATATACAACTAGATATTCTGTGAATATTTCAAGTGTCTACCTGTTGCCTATAGGAGTGGCACTTATTCCAACCTGGCAACCACACGGCACGGCATTTAATTAATAAATAAAAACTTTAAATTAATATTACAAATATCCAAGATTCGCTAAGAAATACTGTACGTATCGCACAAATATTTGCTCTTTCATGTTCAGTTAGATAGCCTCCACGGTATTAAAGTATTTCCTATTTCATTCTGACTATGACTATTTGAAGTAATATTTGACCTGCAGGAAACCAAAGAAGAACCTCAAGAAATTGAAGATACTGTGGCAGAAGATGTTGAGGCAGACGGTACTGTGACAGAAGTAAATGATACAGAAGAAAACGAAGAAGAGAAGGACGAAGACAAACCGGAACAGAAGAAAGTTGATCTTCTTAAAGGCGATAAGAAGGATCTGCTTATGGGTGAGTTCAACAGATTAAAAAAAGGGCATTTATATACCTGCAAAGTATGCGTAGTAAGCCTGCGATGTATTTAAAATGTAAAGATAAATCTTCGAGGAACCTTTTTTATGTTACTATCATTACTTAATATTGTGGATTTAATGTGAGTTCTTGTTCTTTCAGCGCGTTATTTTTTTTTGCACAATTATTAATCGCATTTATATTGTAATACACATTAACAATAAGTAAATATTATAATTTATAACAGAAGTTACTTAAAAAAAACACATTATAAGAAAACTAAATATAAAACTATAACTGCACAGTTAGATTAGAACAAAGGATCGACGCCACTAGAGAAAGAGATAGCCAATTATTGGTCGATTCACTAGTTGCGAGTGGAACGATCTAGCCAAAATTATCCATTTTGTATTCTCTTTCTTTTAGACGACGATGAGGATGAATCGTACGTGGACCTGCAGATAGACGACCAGGGCAACATCAAGCCTAAGAAACGGAAGCCAGCGGCCGCAGTGACCGGCTGGTTCCACGCGCGGGTCAAGGGCGAGGCCGACCAGGGGGAGAGCGAGGACAAGGAGGTCGCCGCCAAGATACAGCTCAAGAAGACCATCAATAATGAGAGGGTGAGTTGTTTAACTTTAGAAGAAGAGAGTATGATACCGTAAGGCTGAAGATGTTTTATAATCATCATATAGGTTTACGGAATAAGTACCAGGGTCGCAGCGAGAAGAAGGAGGATTTTTAAAAAGTCTATCAATATGGTGAGGGTGAGGTTGTTCAACTTTAGAAGAAGAGAGTATGTAGTACCACAAGGCTTCTTCTTTTTTTATTAATGGCAGTCGACCGCGATATTCCGCAGTTATTTCGTCAATGTCAAATGAGTAAAGTAAAACAGTAAACAGAATTAATCAAAAGCAAAAGCCGGACATCTTTCAAAAGGCTATCTTCCCTCCCCGAAGGTTACCGGAAGAGCTACAAGGCTTGAAGATGTTTGGCAATCATAGGTTTACGTAACGAGTACCAGGGATGCAGCGAGAAAGAGGAGGATTTTTACAAAGTCTCAATATGTAGAGGCTGATTTCCTTTCGGGGCAGTGATCCAACTGGTTTGTCAAACTGATCAATAATTTTCATTTGAATAACAAATTATCAGGTTCGACGGAGCTCCTTTTTCTGGGTGATTTTGGCCCTTCGGGCCTGCTGAAGAACTAACATAACATAACCTAAACCTACCTCATATTTATAATGCAATTTTTTATCAGTTGGACAGAGCAATTGGACCACTGCCCCGTCACTGCTGATTTGTTCAACTTAGATGATGAGTTTACCATAAGGCTGAAGATGTTTTATTATCACCATATAGGTTTACGTAATAAGTACCAGGGTCGCAGTGAGTAGGAGGAGGTTTTTTAAGAATATCAATATGGGAAGGCCGAATCATCTAACTACAGTCTCACTTTGAAAAACAAGTTACGTTAGCTCCATGCCTTTCTCTCGAGTGACGTACCTAACCATCCAGATGATTGGTATAATAAAGATAACTAGGGTTAAATAAGGCATTTAAGGTTAGTGACGATCATAGACTTGGTAATTAGTACCAGGGCTACAGCAAAAAGGAGGAGGATTTTCAAGAAGACCATCAGTTAGAGTCAGAACGTCAGAAGAGAAGAGAGGTTATGATGATGACTTGGGCAATTTGGGTGGAAATAGTATATTTTCATTATGTTAATCAATTTTAGGGTACTTAATCCGTAATTTTATCGAATTTTACTTCATCAATTGTATCATTAATTATTTTATTTTTTTATGTTAAAGAGAACTCACACTAGCACTCAGGCCACCTGAATTTTCAAGACTAAGATGGAACGCCTCTATCATTTCATCGAACGCTATTTTCTGCTGAAACCATGATGGTTTCAGGATGTCTTAAACATAAATTACGTAGGTTAGAATCGTCACCAAAAAACTAAACTCATGCGGCTAGAAATACCTTGCGATGAAATGAAAATTCTGCGTGATAGGTATTTATTACCCCGATTTTAGGTATTTGGATATGTAAACGAGTATTGATCCACCTGGGTTACAATTTAATTGTTTGTCCCTAGGTAATATCCTCATACAATCCGTACGCTCGTAACCCAGCCTTCGCGGGCGCCGACTGCACGGCGTACTTCGAGCTGCTGACGCTCCTGCAGCACTTCCACCCCACTGTCAAGCTGTTCGCCGATAAGTTGCTGCACGGTGAGTCATTTTAAGGTGTACCCCTATAGGGTTCATCGGCATTTTTAATGTATCGTTTTGAAACGCTTAAAATTGTTTGGCCGGATGAATTGTTTGGTCTAAAATTACAGAAACAAATAAACATCTACTGTGTAGATTAGTTAAATTAGGTTAGGATAGTGTTTTATAATACTTGCATACATAACAATACATGGGTCGTTTTCAAAAAAAATGTACATAGTTAAGGGCTTAATGAAAACAAAATCACGATCGCGTCCTTTGTATAACGAAAGTTAGTCATACAACCTGTATGGGTAACTTTCGTCACACAAAGGAATCAATTAAGTTTTGTTTTAATTAAAGCCCTTAACTATGTACCATTTTTTTTGAAAACGACCCTCATGACAATAAATGATTAATTGAGTTTGATTCACGCTTTCATTCCTAGAGTGGGGTAGGCAGAGCTACAGAAATACCAACAACTCTAAAAATACTTGTTTATAATTCTGTAACCACATTTTGCAAAATCAGGCACAGAAGTTTACCAGTGTATCAGTGACAGGTTGCAAGCCCATCGCCTAACAGTACTAGAAGCCCTTATTCCCTTAGTCGCCTCTTACGACATCCACGGAAAGACATGGAGTGGCACTATTCTATCCCGGCAACAACACTGATGTAAAGCCTTGATATGTATATCTATAATCACGTCACACTCAAAGCCTAGCTAGAGAGCATTCTGTTGAAGTGATTTTAAAAAGTAATCTCTGTAGGTCTCCGGAGTCCAAGCTATCAGCAAAATAAATTTCATTAAAATGAGTTTAGTGGTAAGCTCTGAAAGCATTAAAAACAAACAGACATTCTCATTTATAATATTAGTACAGAGACAATGATCTCTTCTTAACCCATCTTATTTTTATACATACATACATAACATCACGCCTTCATTCCCAGAGTCGGATAGGCAGAGCTACAGAAATACCAACAACTCTAAAAGCACTTGTTGATTATTCTGTAACCATATTTTGCACAATCAGGCCAAGAAGTTTACTAGTGTATTAGTGACAGGTGGCAAGCCCATCGTCTAACAATACTACAAGCCCTTATAGAAAATAGAATACGTTTCAGTGTTAAAATGCCCTTATTTTTATATTGTTATCATATTCTTAATGTTAAAGTTAAAGGCTGGTATTGCCAAGCGTAAATAAGACTAAGAGCATTGCTTCAAAGAAATTAAGAGATGTTACCTCTGAAACCAGTTCTTCTCATCATTAAGAAATATAACCTTCTCTTTTTTACTTATCATCGCTGTATCCTCTTCTTGGGTTTGAGGTTATAATTTGTACTGGGATAACAGGGGTCATCCTTAAAGTACGTCACATTAATTTCGTGTATTTTAGCCTTCCCCCGTCCTTGTTAAAGTTGGTTACATTTGTGAGGCACCCCTCCTCCACCTCCCTAGTGTGACGTCAAATATTTAGCAATGTTACATCTAGAAATTATTAAATTTAAACAGCAGTTTTAAAATTAGTTTTAATTTCAATTTAATATTTATTAATTATAATCAACATCAAATCAAACATGTGAAAAAATTTACAGGACAATAAATTAGTAATTACTAGCGACCCGCCAGCGGCTTAGCCAGCTGCAATTTTGTTTTCTTGTCAATTTTTTTTTATAAAAAGTATCCCTTGTTACTTCTAGTACCTCCCAGAATATGTGTACAAAATTTCATGATGATTCGTCAAGTAGTTAAAGCGTAACAAACATCCACGCTTTCACGTTAATAATATTAGTAAGGATATTAATCGTTCATGGACGTTTAACCCACTTCTTCAAATTATTTACAATTTGCATAGCAGTCACTTCGTTCTCGTTTAGGTTCAAATTTGGCATTTTAACACTGAAATGTATTCTATTTCGAAAAAAGAATAAGAATAATTTATTATCCAAAAGATTACATAACCGCAAATTAGACTGAGCTTGTATCTTGGGCATCCCAGGAGTGAAGTTAACACGTAGACTTGACTTTATTATTTCAAATACGGACTAACTTTTTCTAAATAAAGATACAACTAAATAAACGTGACCTCACGGAACTTAGGACCCCTCCCACCTACAGACTGTCACACTTCCACCCCGACGACGTATTTTTTGGATAGTCCTCAGGTGTTAGAATTAACTTCCTATCTTTCTTTTACCACAGAGCAAATCATCCAATACAGCGGTGACCCGCTGAAGGACTTCGCCGGCATCAGGTTCCTCGACCGGTTCGTGTTCAAGAACCCCAAGAAGAGGGACGCGGAGGGAGAGGGCAAGAGGGTGAGGGGGTCGCATCCTAAGTTCGCGGTTAGGAAGAATTATACCGCGAAAGGTAATGGCTTTTCAACTTTATCCTTGACTATTGTTACGTACGTGGAATAGAAATGCACAAATGCACAAAGACGTATAATTTATCGCACTCATTTAACCGTCACAAACAATTATCGCACAATAATCTTTGAATAATTAAGGCGCGTACAAATTATGCGCGGCTGCCGCGCGAGCCAGTGTTCGCGTGAACATTGGCTCCCGCGGCAAATGTTCGACGGAATTTAGGTAGACCGCGGCTGCCGCGCGCGGCAAGCGATCCACCTCGATTAACTCGCGACACTTGTCGTTGTCCATGGCAAACGTTCATTCGTCGTGCACAAACAACCGTCCAAAACGCGCGCGGCAGCGACTGAAGCTCCTTTGATGCGGGCGCGCATAATCTGGACGAAATGTTCCAAAATGCCGAGGACGTTCGTTACTGGAAGGTTCTACACATTGCGACCTTGTATTACAATAGCGATGGCCTTGGCCTTGAACTCGATTAACCCCGTTTACAATCGCGACGTGTTGGTTCACGTATCTCATGTCTAATCTACCTACAGCCATCAGCAGAAGTAGCTACCGAAGAGCTCAAAATGATCTGCACCCGACTCTATTGTCAAGAGAATACCCTGTGTCTAGATCATTTTGAGCATGTTATTCTGTTTAGGTACTTCTGATGCTGGCGGTACCTAACCTAACCTACTAACACTATTAAACGAGCAATTTATTGTATGTATATTTGTAATCATGTTCTCAAAAATGGCTCTGACTATTTCGATGAAAATTGCGGAACAGGGGTTCTTCGTGTCAACAAAATCGATCTGTCAACTGCATCTTTGGCAAAATTCGGGTCACGCTGAAACATCGGGATCCGAGTAATAGTGTCTTAGTTACTCATAAATAAATGCGTCAAACACAGACTGTTCAAATAGCATTACATTTGCTTGGAATAAAACGACACAAATATATTTTTCAGGAATAAAAAGTCTTCGAGTGAACTCCTCGTCCTATCTCAATGAGGACGTTAGCAAGATACCGGTTGACGAGAGGTTTCTCTACGAGTAAGTATAATGCAGGGACCCGCCCACCCATTCAACTATAAAAGCCTTTGAAAGACTAACCTCTCAATAGAATACCCCACAAGAATAACCTCTTGGAACGAAATATATGACTAAGTTATTTGTTAAACTAACCATTCACTATAAGGGAAACCTTAACAGCTAAAGCACAGATAACCCTTATAAATAGCGCTTTAAAAAGCGTAACGAACGGCTTTTCTAAGTAAAACCCTTATAAAACCCATTCGAAACCCCTTGAATGAGATAGCGGGTTTTGAAAGCAAATCGAAAGGCTTTTAAGCGATACGATTTTTTTAAGTAAAACCCTTATAAAAACCCATTCGAAACCGCTTGAATGGGATAGCGGGCCGGTCCCTGGTAATAATGGCAGACGTGTGCTAAACTGGCAACTCGGGGCGCAAATACTATTAATAATAGTAATAGTGGTGGTAGGACCCTCTGCAGGCTCCGTCCGGATCGCTACCACCATCTTATCCATTAACCACCCGCCACGCAACATTCGCATTGTTGTGTTCAAGTGTGGGGATAAGAAAACCGGTGAAATTACTAGCATAGTGACATTACATCTTAGTCCTTTTTTTTTATGTTAAGGAGAAGGCACACGAGCACTCAGGCCACCTGATTGTTAAGTGAAATCTGAGACCCAGGATTATAGTCTTGCGAATTCAAAAGTCTATGGGTCTCAGGTTCCCCTTACCATCAGGTGGCCAGTGCTCGTGTGCCTTCCTTAACATAAAAAAAAAACCTAAGCAACTAAAAATTATATCGATGTTACTTTCAAGACAAAGCATAGGAGCAGTAGTTCATCCTCAAACAAAGACATCGCGAGGCTTGCATGTGTGCGTAACGTGTCCGTACGGCTGCGGGACCACTGACATACTGCCCTGCTAACACAAAAGGCAGTATCTCAGACAAAACTCCTGTAGCAAATGCAACCTTATTACCAACAAGATAGGATTGAATCTGCTTTGACCATAGAATTTGAGATACTGCCTTTTCTGTTAGCAGGGCAGCATAGTTTTAAGTCAGTAGCTAGATGTCGTTTGCTCTTTTTTCTGTTAAATATTATGAACTAGCGACCCGTCAGCGGCTTCGCCCCGCTGCAAGTTTCCGACATTCCCGGTGAATTTTTCTTTCTTTTTCTTTTATAAAAATAACAAACAACAACAAAAAATATTAGCGAAATCGGTCCAGCCGTTCACGCGTGATGCCGTGACCAAGGGAAATAGGGATTCATTTTTATACATCGCACTTTTAGAATTATAGTGACTTAATTGTAACATTTTCAGTTTTCGATTTCGAGTCATAAATTTAGTACTATAGAGACCTAAATCGGAATTCCGAATATTTGGATTAGGTCACTATAATTCTAAAGATGCGTATATAGATAAATGAGTATTATGAATATACTTAGGTCAAGACCAGGATGTTTTTCAAAATTAATAAATAGTATTTTATCCTCTTTTATCCTTCTAGAAGGCCCAATCAGTTTGAACACCTAGGGTTACAATTGTTTCGGGGTTCATAATTGGTTTTTTTTTTTCAGTTTCCTCCAGAAGCGACGTCACGCGCAGGACGAATCGGATTCGGACAGCGACGCCGATTCCGTCACCAGCCACGACTTCGACAAATACCTGGACACCGTCACCGGCGCCAGGGCTGACGGTAAGGCTTGCGGAATACTAAAGCGCGTAAATTAGCCAGTTTTAGGAAGTGGATATAACCGGTTAAAACCGGTTATTAACCGTCTTTTGCTTGCTCAAATTCTGGTAAAAACCAGTTATTTGCACGGTAACTTCGTGAATTTTGAACCACTCCTGTCCTTGTTACAGTTGGTCACATTTGTGAGTGTGTTATTGTATTTTGGCGACACGTTGGCCTAGTTGATAGTGACCCTGCCTTCGAAGGTCCTGGGTTCAAATCCCGGTAAGGGCAGATATTTGTGCGATGAGCACGATTATTTATTCCTGAGTCTTGGACATCCCTAGTACAATGTTGTCGAATATAACCTCCATTCTAACTATACAATAACACTTGTGAAACATTGCAGCTGATTCAGACGAAGAGTTGGACTTCCTTGCCGACGTGGAGTCCACCAAGCAGAAGCGGCCGAAGAAGGGAGATGACGATCACATGGACAGCGGAGGTGATGATGGAGACGAGGATGATGACGGGGCTCATTTGGGCGGTGATGATGATCTAGGTTAGTGGAGTGAATTAGTTATGTATTTGTGTCCTTAGCTATTTCTTGGAAGGTGAGTAATGAATAAATAAATCATAAATGACTTATTGTATGTAGATGTGTTACAACTACTTACATTCAACAGGTAATTTACTTAAATTTTTCACCTTTAGCACGTCCTAAGCACTATCAAAAGCGCAAATTGGAATACTTTGGTCACTTAATGCAGGATGAAAAGTATCGACTTCTGCAACTTATTATCCAAGGAAAAATTCAAGGAAACCGGCCGATTTCTTCCCTAAAAAAACCTTAGAGAGTGTTACGGAATGAGCATGAGGTCGTTATTTAGAGCGGCGGAGGTCAAGGCCTCGATGGTCGCCAACATCCTGACACCTGAAGAAGATATTTCTCAAAATTCTAAGTCAAAATAATTATTCAGTATAGTGGTTTTACACGTCGGTTATATGGAGTAAATCTCTCCGTCCTAGGTTGTCTGGTAAATATCCCTATTCAGCGGTAAGACCAATTTTTGTTTTGGTTTTTTAGGGTTCCGTAGCCAACTGGCAAAAACGGAACCCTTATGGAATCGTCATGTCTGTCTGTCCGTCCGTATGTCACAGCCACCTAAACTATAAGAACTATACTGTTGAAAGTTGGTAAGTAGATGTATTCTGTGAACCGCATTAAGATTTTCACACCAAAATAGATGATAAACAATAAATTTTGTGGGTTCCCCATACGTAGAACTGAAACTCAAAATGTTTTTTCATCAAACCCTTACGTTTAGGGTATCTATTGATAGGTTTTTAAAAATGATATTAAGATTTTGAATATCATAATTTTTTTCTAAACTGAATAGTTTGAGCGAGAGACACTTCCAAAGTGGTAAAAATCCCCCCCCCCCCCCCCTTCCCTGTAACTTCTAAAATAAGAGAAAGATAAAACTAAAAGAAATATAATGATGTATATTACCATGCAAACTTCCATCGAAAATTGGTTTGAACGAGATCTAGAAAGTAGTTTTTTTTTTTAATACGTCATAAACAATGATAGAAATAGGTAGTGCAATTTCGCGAGACTTCGGTGCGTAAGTTTAGTATGGATATAGCTTGTAACCCCGGGATTACATTCGCAAAGTGTTAAAGTTTGTGTATAATTCAGAAATGTTATTAAAATATGATTTTAATGATAATTTTGCTGGCATAGAATATCGTATTAAACGAAATATGTAGACACTTGCAATGACAAAAAGTAAAAAGTATTTACAATAACATTTTTTTTTTTAGTTTTTTCGCATGTTCCCATTTAACTTCAATTAAGGTCATGTCAAGAAAATATTCTTTGAAATAATACGAATCCCGGAATCTGGGGTTTTATCCATATTAAGTATAATGTTTAAGGTCATTCACCCGAAATTGCACTACCTATTCCGATCACTGGTCATAAATTGTCTTGCTGCTACGGAACCCTTCGTGGACTCGCACTTGGCCACTTCTTTCCGCACGTGTATCAAACGAGGAAATGGATAAAACAAAAATAAAACAGTAATTAAATGAGACATTTTTTTTATTCTTACTCTGATTAATAATCATAGTGCAATTAGAACAATTAAGGGTAAAAAATAGAAAAAAAAACACTAATGCGTAATATCCAAATTTCCGCACGATATACAGCTACTATAAGTACTACTCTTTCATCATCATCATCAGCCGTAAGACGTCCACTGCTGGACAAGGTTTTCCACAACGACAGGTCCTCTTCTGCTATCATTCAGCGGTTTCCCGCGACCTTTATCAGCTCGTCGGTCGTGCTTGTGGAAGGCCTGCTGACACTTCGTCTCCCGGTTCGCGGTTGCCACTCTAGAACCTTTCCGCTCTAACGGCCATCGGTTCTATGAGCAACCACTCTTTAAGCAACTGTAATTAAAATAATTTAAGTTTTTCCCAACAGATGACGACGATGATGGAGAACTGAACATATCTGGTGACGAGGACGAGCCTGTGCTCTCCGGGGAAGAGGATGGTAAGGAAAGGAACTAGTCTAGTGAGAGTCTGACTCGCTTACTCTTTAATGGTGGCAGAACCATTATCCATTAACCTGCCGCCAAGCAGCATTCGCATTATTGCGTTTTGGTGTGAGGATAAGACAACCGGTGAAATTACAAGCATAAAGGCTTTCCATCTTAGTCCAAAGGGTTGGCAACATATTTGAGGTCTTAGGATTGTAGTCTTGAGAATTCAAATGTCCATGGGTCTCAGACTCCACTTACCGTCAGGTGGCCTGAGTGCTCGTGTTCCTTCTCGTTGGCATAAAAACTTGTAGTAAATGCCAAATAGACAATTGTTTCCAAACATGTGAGCAACGAGCATTTGTAGAATAACTAATAATTCTTTAGAGACTGCCCAATTTTCCGGGATAGAAAGTACTCTATGTCCTTCTCCGAGGTTTAATCTACGTACCTAATTCCATCAAAATCAATTTTGCGGCTAAGCCGTAATCAAACAAACTTGGCATTTTAATATGGGTTTGGACAAACTCCTCGGCGGCTAGCTCGTTGATCGCTCGGATATCCCTTTCTAACTAATCTGTTACAACAACTTGTGCTAATCGTACAGGATTTGTCCTTAAATATCCATAGTATTCATTATTTGTCGGCATTTCCTTAATTGTTATGTCATCAAATTATAAATATTAACCCATCTTCCCCCCAAATGTGTGATTGCCGGGTTAGAATAGTGCCACTCCATGTCTTCCCGTGGATGTCGTCAGAGGCGACTAAGGGAATAAGGGCTTGTAGTACTGTTAGGCGATGGGCTTGCAACCTGTCACTAATACACTAGTAAACCTCTTAGCCTGTTAGTGCAAAATGTGGTTACAGAAATATCAGTAACTATTTAGAGTTGTTGGTATTTCTGTTGCTCTGCCTACCCCACTCTGGGAATGAAGGCGTGATGTTATGTATGTATGTATGTATCTTCCCCGATCCACACCCAAATTTCAAAATTACGTGAATCTTCAATTTAATTTTATAAATCCTGCCCTGTTTCCTTACTTTTCACATTGGCAAAGTCAGTGGCACTATACATTCAATGTGCTTATTGCAATAAACGAAAAAAAAAAAAGTACAGGATTATGTACTTTAAGGTTTCTGAAATGTATAACTATGGTGTCTATGGTACATTGATGAGATCACAGTATTAAAAAAAAATCGATATATTTAAATCCAGATTGAACATTGTTCAGCACTAGTTACGTAAAAATAACCGCTGTCAGATATGTGTCAAGTTTATCGCAAGAAAAATAGGCCCGTAGATGTCTCAATCTTTGCCATCATTCGAATTTTAAATATTACCGAGTATTCACGAACTTTGCCGAAGGGTTTTAATTATTACCGCTGTAGTTTTTGATTATTGCGGTGATTATTGTTAATGATTGGCAAAGTAGTCATTAGGACAGGATTATAACTGGTCTTTCGAATTAGTTAAGCAGTCCATTATGTTTTAGCAATAACATTAATTAATACTTACCCGATGTTAATCGATGTACAATGGACGTAAATAGTTAAAATGAAATTTTCTTTTAATTTATGAAAAAAAAAACTAAATCGTATAACCGCTAGCAAATAGGGAAGTTGACAGTGGTAGGTACAGTTTTTTTTACACTTACCATAAAACGAAAATGCAAATTCCGAACATACAACATAATACCCACGTGCCTTATTTTTGTGTCATTTGTCGTTTTTAAATAAGTAGACTATGATTTTTGACAATACTCACACTCGTATTAATTTATTACACCTTCCTACCTACAAATCAAATTAGATTTAGGGAAAATATATAATCAGTGCAGAAAACGTTTGATCATAGAAGTTACATTATAGGTTATAGTTTTGACGCTGTTGATAAGAAGTTAATTCAATGTTTGTTTCAGAACTGCTGCTGGAGGACAGTGAAGATGACGATGAAATAGGCGTTCCGGGCGAGAAATCCAAAAAAGGAAAAATAAAGCTAAAACTAAAAGGTATTCACGTAACACACTGTTAGGGTGAAGCCAGACGAGCGTAATTTCTGCCTCACACAAGTCCAACTCAGTTTGCGTCGCCACAACTGAGAAAATTACGCTTGTGTGGCTTCACCCTTATAGAGCAGGCAATCTAGGATGATGCCTGTGACAGCTCACATAAACACGTATTGCACTTGTTTCTTGATTTTACATAAATACTACATTGATAGAAACTGCGTCGACGTTTAGTAATTTTAATGATCACATATTTTCATCACAGCCGTAACTTGGTATAATTCAATACCAAATTACGGCTGTCACAGGAATCTACATTGAACGAATTATAGTAACACAGTGAACCTCTTCAACGCCATTGACGGATATTTCCGTCTGGTTGACAGCACAAAATAGACCTGAGTATCTACGAGGCAAAGTTGACATTCGCTCTGGTTTTGTATTTGACATAGCGTTGTAAAGGTTAGGGGTCGTATTAAACTGATCTTGAGGGATGTCCGACCGTCCGACGCGTCAAACTAAACGTCAAGTCATGTAAACTGTCATTTTTGGCATGTCTACTCTTGAGACGGACGTCTCTTTCTAACTCCTTTTGCTAGAAAGAGAGTTCCGCTTGTAATTTGTAACTTGTAGCTTTGTGAAGCGGGCCTCTGAACTTGGCCGAGACGCCCGTCTCAAGAGAAGACATGTCAAAAATGACAGTTTACATGACCTAAAGCCAGTGTCTTTTTAAATACGATTAACGCCTTACTCTAACTAGTCCACAAAGAAAGAGTCGCACTAAGTGAAAGTAAATATTTTTCGTGTAGCAAGAGCAATATTACAGATTGTTATATTAATTTAATGTCACAAGTTTTATCTTTAAAAGTTACAGATTAGAATATAATTTAACGTGGTGAAGGTGAAAACACAATATTGAGAATATTTTATTTTCACCTTAATATAAACTCAACTTAGTATAAACTCAAGTGGCAAACACCACGCTGGCAGGTTTTTGGTACAAATTGGATCGTGTTGACTATTTCACTCTGAAAAGTGCAATGATTTTTCCAATATTTTAATTTGAAAGCCATAGAAACCATAGCAAACCGTCCATACCGTTTCGTAACAGTATATGGGCATTTCTCAGAAAGTTTGTACCATGTTGGAAAATGAACAAAAAAAAATTTTTTCTTAGAAAAGGGGTTTTTTTGTTTGATTCTTGTCCAGTATTTATTAAAGTTCAAGTTTATATAAAAGTCTCGCCGAAAAAAACAGCAATATTAATAATAAATTATATTTTTAGTAGGATTTAACTCAAAATAT
Organism: Acleris holmiana; assembly: GCA_949316455.1. Lineage (NCBI taxonomy): Eukaryota > Metazoa > Arthropoda > Insecta > Lepidoptera > Tortricidae > Acleris > Acleris holmiana. Next base: position 2,986,447 of record OX438787.1, read on the forward strand.
TCCACTGAGTTACAAATTTAAAATAAATCTACATTACAGAAACTGCAGATATATATAAAAACCAAAATATTTATCAAAACATTAAAGTATTCTCTGTCTGTTAGGATTAAAATATTTAAAATAAAATACAACAAATCCATATTTTTCATGGCTTCTTCGTCTACTGAGTTACATTTTGGCCATAAAGCCTCTGGAACTTTAACTATATGTATGAAATTATTTATGTTGCTGAAACAGTATTTTTAGCATAAAGAAGCAATTTTAATAAAGGTTTAATAAAAAATAATCATGTTTCATTATTAGTTGAAAAAACAATCTTAAATTGTTTAATTAAAAGCCTCAGAAAGTGGACAATCACTCAGTGGAACACAATAATCTCTAAGTGGAAAAGTAAAGCTCTGTGTACAATCAACGTAAATTTGCTTGAAAGATCACAAATAAAAATAATCTTTTTATATATTAAAATTCTGTAATTTTACCCTAAATGAATGTCAGGCAAAAAAAATGTATGCGTAACATTATGAAAAAAATAAATGATTTTAATAATCACGTAATACCCATCAAGGCTGAAATTACAGGATTTAATATCTATTGTGTAGATTAGTTAGGTTAGGATTGGTTAGTTTTACGATGATTCAGAAAAAAAATATTTCATGGAAAAAATGTTTTAATAAAAAAAGAACAAAGAACCATAATAGACTCATAAAAAAACAATATCAAATTACACTTCAAAACAGGTAACACATTTTAAGTTCGGACCGACAATAATTAAATGCGAAACAATATACATCGTGCCCGGGACGTACCCGAAGGATTTTACCCATGTAGTCTAATATCGAATAATTTCCGAGATTTTTATTATTTAAAATACAATTCCATGGTTAATTTCATTTCATCTCTGTCACCTTAACTTAAAGCATTATTTACTAAGAAATTGATTAAATTAATTTATGTTGTACGTTGATGATATTGCTACTTACAACATGAATCTTTCTTAGTAAATAATGCTTTAAGTTAAGGTGACAGAGTTCAAATTAAATTAACTATGGAATTGTTTTTAAAATAATAAAACAATCGGAAATTATGCGTTATAGGACTACAAGTTATACCACATTATATACTCGATGGTTAAAATCCTTCGGGTACGTCCCGGGCACGGTGTAGAACCAAAAAAAAATAAGTATCAAACAACCCACAAATAGGTATCACACATAATCAAGTTCGGGCTGACAATAATTAAATGCGAAACAATATAGAACCAAAAAAAACAAGTATCAAACAACCCACAAACAGGTAAGTATCACACATAATCAAGTTCGGGCTGACAATAATTAAATGCGAAACAATATAGAACCAAAAAAAACAAGTATCAAACAACCTTTCTAAACAGGTACACATATCAATTTGGGGCTGACAAACAATACAAAACAAAAAAAAGTATCAAAACTACTCTCCAAAACATGTATCACATAAACATTATTATAAATCATGTTCAGGTTGACACTAATTATGCGAAACAATATTATATAGAACAAAAAAAAAAACAAATATCAACTACCCTTCAAAACAGGTATCACATATAAAATCAAGTTCAGGCTGACCTTGGCTACAGGTTAAACATATATATTTTTTACATGCAATACATTTTGTCATACGGGTTTGGAATGGAAATTCCATCTTACACGTATCACATAACACTTTTCGCTTAATTATAACTTTAAGTGACTTATTTTCTTCGTTCCTATAATTCGAAGTTTTATTTTTACACGATTTGTTTTTCTGTAGATTATAGTCATAAGATTCAGAACTACATAGTTTTTTCTTATCTAAGTCAAATCGACTTGTATTCTGATATTTTCGTTTTAAATTTGTTGAATTTATCAAAACATCACATTTTTTTGGCTCATTTTGACAAATCGTAACTGCACTTTGAGTTGAACAATCTATAGCATCTGTCTTGGTAATAATATCATCCTCAACAGAGAAAATTACTGGAGAAACTATTGCTGTTGAGTTTAAATTGGTCTCTAAAGTGGTATTCCATACTAAGTCGTACTCTTCAACAACATTTTCTTCAGTAGTTATCTTCTGTTTGACAATCTCATCATCATCATCAATGTCATTATATCTGTCTGTCACTGGCCACTGTGAATGTTCTGTACATTGGTCGTCTGCCTTCTGCTCCACCGGTTCAATATTTATATCATGCCCATTTCTCATTCCATTTATTGTTTCTTCTCTTCTCATATTTTCAATGTCATCCCTCAATTCATCATGAATCTCCTTTTTTAATTCAAAACTGAACTTTTTTGGTGAAAAACAACTACACATTCCTCTTACTAAAGCGCAAAAACAAGAGTGTGTTCTGTGAATAATGATATCTCGAGATTGTGATGCAATTTGATGAACTTGCATCGTCCCTGGGAGTGTTTTTAAATTTTTGGGAATAATTTTGTTTATATTTTCGATATCAGCATTGTTAATAAGCAAACATTTGACATTTTTCATGCAGTTTTGCAGTAACTCGTAAGCTTCTTGCCCATCTGATATATCTCTGCCGTAGGACACTTGGCGATCTAAAGCTCTCTTGACGGCCCCCCCGATACCGTCAGCGACTCCTTTTCCGTGCCCACTTTCACTGAATGACCAGGTAGAGTAGTCTAACTTAAGTTTATGAGTAAACAAATTGTGCAGATAGAAGTTTTTTTTCTGTCTATATTGGCTGCTGGGACCATCTGAAAAAAAATGTATTACTGTTGTTGTAGGCTTTTTCTCCCTGATAAACTTTATGACTGGCATCAGATGAGCCCAAATTGCTTCAGGACCATGACAGTGGCTATCGGCCACAGTACAGAACGATTGACATGATTCCTTCCAGTAAATCATTCCCGTGTGAAGCGTTATCTGTGCTTTTGATGCACCGAAGTGCATAGACTGAATTTCACTTGCCAACTTGCATACATAATTTTCGGAAAAATCACATAAAATCAGAGTTTCATTTTCCTTCAATTCGTTTATGCATTTTTGGTATTGCTTTTGTTGGTGTTTCCATGTAAAATAATGTTTTTTAAATGCTGGTATGTCTTGTTCAAAATCACTTATCAATATAGAAAGAGTTCCAGTCTTTATCCCCTTTACAGTTTTTTTTGTAGATAATTTAGTTTCATTCTTTTCATACACTATGTCTATTCTCTCCCATTGAAACCATTTAACTATGTAGTCCTTTTGACCTTCCTTCAGCTGATAATCCAGAGCAACCGATTTACACGTGTTGCACGTACCGTACATGCATGCATATGATTTTATATCACATGTTAAATAACTTAAAATATCTTTCATATTAGGCATGCCAGTTAGCAAGCCATTTTGGCGAAGTGCACGTAATTTTAGTTCGATGTTGCTATGTTTTATGCATAGACAAGTCTCCCGATTTTGCACGTTAGGCGAAATGATGAAAAAGGGCTTATATCTGTGAAAGGTAGCAAAACTGTATTTACCGCCTTCTGATCTATATGTCTTGTACACATTTTGCAAAGTATCAGTAAGGTACCTGATTTGCTCTTTCTTTTTTCCGTAAGTGCGACATTCTTTTTTACCTGCTGTACATCTGCTGACGTCATCGCGTGTGAAAAATTTTTCTATTTCTAGACGAATTTTAATATTTTTCACTCGTTCCTTACTTTTCCTTACTTTTCCTTTTAGCCCCAATAGTTTAGTAAATCTATTTTTCATTTTAGATTTTCCAACCATCTCAGCTTCTAACATACTTTTAAGCGTCGCTTTCTGCTTATATGTACGACATTTTTTGTATGTAGTCTTTAAAGAGCTTTCCATTACCTCTTCTCTAATTTTCATTTTTGTTAGGCGTAGTTCTAAATCACTGATTTGTTTATTAAACATTACTTTAAAACGGTAATGTTTCTTTTTCATAGCTTGTAAAGCTTTTGTTAATGCATATATTTTTTGTAATGCTGCTTTATACTGCCTAGCAATTCTAGACCTGTTCCGTCCTTTTACTTTTGCATTTTTTGGCTTAGGGCTCTTTGCATTTGAAGAATTAGATCGACATAATTTATTTTCTTTTTGCTTTTTCTTTTGTTCTCTCCATTTCTTCCTTTGTTTTTGTTTTTCTTCATCGGTTAATTCTGTTACCTTCTTCGTCTTTTCCTTTACTAGTTTAGCGTGTTTTCTTTTGTGCTCTTCGTATTTTTGTGGATCTAATTTCAGTCTCTCTCTGTATTTCTTCATTCTTTCTGCAGCAGTAAGTGCCATAATGTTTAATGTGTTACCTATAAAAAACAGATTATTTTTTCCAGAACCATATTTTATGCATTTCTTAAACATTCCAAAATAATATGTTTTCTCAAACTAGCAATTATTGTTAAAATATTATAGCATAGCACACCGTTAACATGTATTGCAAGATTTAGAAACTTGATATTTTAACAACAAGCTAAAGACAGACAAGCAGGCAGAAAGAAAGAAAAAAAGGTATAAACCCTATGCCACTCCCACAAATAAGACAAATGTCAATGACACTATACTAAAATCCGTCAAGCCGTTTATCCCACAAAGCGTAACATACATACATACATACTACATAAATACATATATATATATATATATATATATATATATATATATATATATATATATATACACACATACATACATACATATTTACATACATAAGTAGGTATATTATCTCCAAAAACCAAAGGTAGCTAACAAAAAATAAAAATGCCTTCAAATTAATCTACTAAATCGCGTTAATGACATGAAAAATAACGAACACGTTTATAAATTTACTATAGCAATGTAACCAGATTCTTGCCATGACTTTATTTGACATGTCATCAGGAATAAGTAGGCTTAGGCCGGTCATTATTTAACGCGGCTTTAGTGGGTTTTTGGAGGCGATTTTATTTTTTAGTTATGTACTACACTAAGAAACAATAGCATAATTCCAACTCCTCATCAGTCATCACCATTAACAAAAATGTCGCTATCAAAAATGCAGGGACGTTAGTCATTGAAGAGTTCTCCTGGTACTTACTTTACCGTCAGTTCCACTTTGCTACATTCATTATGTTGAGTAAAATAAATGAAACGCGTTGTACAATGTCCCATGATCAGATCCTGATTTGGTGACAATGGAGCAAACTCTTTAAAATAGAAAAATAATTTTGAAAATTCGTCCTCAATTGATGGAGAAATCGCGTGACAAACGTACAAAAACATACAGACGAATTGAGAACCTCCTCCTTTTTATTGAAGTCGGTTAAACGAAAACTCTAATGTAAACATAACTTTACTCATCCACTGAGTGACGATTCCTTCCACTGAGAAACATTTATCATAAATGTTTCTCAGTGGAACGTAACGACTCCTCCGTGAGTAGAAACAACTTGAAATAAGTATTACATATTTTAGTATTACATCACAAAAATCATCACATTTCTCTTTTATATGAATAACACTTCAATAAGAAAACAAAAAAAGTTAGAATAGCTTACCAAATATCTGAGAATTGCGGTCAGTCAGTGGAAGTTCAAAAATGTAACGTAAGATCACTTGTGTTTGACGGCACTGTTCGCGGACAACTGACTCGAATATTCCAAAATGGCCGGTTTCGTTCGGGTATCTGGGTTGCTATCTTAATAAAATAATTACCATCGCGGTAGTAATATTATGCCAAAAGTCGAAAAATTACCGTAACTCAGTAGGAATTTCCACATGTTACCAAATATTGGACTCGATTTTAAATCCATTTTTCAAGCAGTTAGGGTTGATTATAGCATAAAAAAATGGTAAAAAAACATAAAGGATACAGAAATGTTGCCCGGTGCAAAAAATATAAACTCGATTTAGTAGTAGCAATATTTTTAAAGTTTGAAACATTTTGTTATTTCGATGTTGGACACGGTCAAAACAAGGTATTTTTTAAAGTTAAAAATTAATATAAATTAATGTAATAGCTATTAATTACAATAAAAATACTCATTAGTTGCCTAATAAAAATATCTATATTAAATAAATACTGACTTTGCGATAAAGTTTGTCATACATATTAAAAAGTTACGAAGAAATGTCGGGACATAAGAAAAAGTAAAGGTACAAACTTTCTGAGAAATGCCCATATTATACTTTTTATTACAGGTAAAGACGACCTAGGATCACTTTTCGCGTCAGCCGAAGAGTTCTCTACGCTTCTAGAGGAAAACGCTACGAATAAGAAACAAGGTTCCAGCCAAGCAGTCGCGAATACAGATAATTCAAGCGTGAAACAGCTAGCGTGGGAAGAAAAACGCGACCGCTGGATGAAAGGCTACAACAGAAAAGTGCACGGAGCCAAAAACAAAAAGTTCAGCAAAGGAAAACAAAATGGCCGATCCAATAAAGTGGCGGAGAAAAAGGGCGGGAAAAGAAAAAGTGACACCTCGGGTGGCGCTGGTGGCAAGAAAAAGAAATCTAAATAAGTTTTAAATAAATTTGTTTATCAATGCAGTATGTTTTATTTTCAATTGAAAAACACTGACAAAAACATTACCTCCCACTCCTTCGGCTTTCGGGTAAAAATCCTAAACGAGAAAGACCTTATTTAAATTACGGTTTTCCTTATTATTCCTTATGATAGGTATAATCATGCGCGCAGACCAAACCTGTTGCTAACACAACATGGCGGTATAATAATAACGTGAATTCCTTACATATCTCGGCATTTATGGGTAGAGTTCTGAACAAAAGAATGTAAAACATGGTCTAAACGTCTGACCCATTGAACAAGATAAATACAAGACTCGAATGCGTAAAAAAACCAAGGCTCGGCGAGCTTTATCGATCTGACCTTGAGTGGCCTTTAGCGTCCCACAACACTGCAGTGGCATATGTATCCCCTACGCATAGTCGCGTTTGCAAACCTGGAAGCTTAAATTTTAATGTCATTCGATAATATTTGTAAGGCTTCCGATAGATTTCGGCTTGCGTAGCAACTAAACGATAATTTACTACCGTCCGGGCAATGGACACAGCGCAACGCGCCGCGCTTGTTTGTTGACAACTATCGTATAGGTAGCTACGCGTAGTTGTGTCGGGTGCGCGACGAAACCGTATCACGCATTATAAAGCGATTCACGTAAGAAAAAACAGTGGAAACGACTAATAGACTGCATAGTTGAAGTTATTGAACATATTTACGAGCGTTGTGACTGTGGATATCGTGAATAAACAAAAAGGCGGGCAAAAATCAGTGCAAGTGACGATTACAAGGCTATTTATAGAGAGACGCAGGGCAAGATAAAGCAGTATTTATCGACGTGGGTGATGTGTGGTGAGGAATAAACATTGATATTGGTTTCCGTGACTGATTTAGTGTTCTTTGGTTTCCAATTAGACTCTTTTTCTACGAAGAAAACGATACCGCGAAACAAGTTTGACAGCTCACGGATACACACAAACGCAAATTGCAGCGGTGCTCACGTGTGGGTGTGACACGAATGTAGTGATGTGAAATTCTTGCGTTTATCGATTCAGCACAATTTGATTCAAGGACGCTTGTCGATAATTTAAACGGGATGTTTAACATAAAGAATTTGAATGATTATTGAACGCGAAAATTATAATACCAAGATCTTGTAAGTACAACATGGATTCGGCTAATGTTGAAAATCAAAAAGCTATTGCCCGTGCAAGAATATCTTCTTCTACGAGCTCTAACCAGCTCTTCATCGCTGATAGTTTTGATTTGGCTGATGACACATTCCGTATGAGTCTTGATAGTTATACTGTTATTGGAGAAAATGTAACAGTAAAAGAGCGGGACCCGTCCATAGACGGTGGGTCTGCTTGCATGGCGGCTGAAACTCCCGCGTCAACGCCGGTCGTTGAGACTCCTGAAACTCCAGTGGTTGAGCCCTTTACTCCGCCTGTAGAAACAACTCTTCCTATTGTGGACACGCCAAAACCGCCGAATTTATTGAAATTGTCTCTTATAAAGAATAATGACGATATTTTTGTTAGACCGTCTCCAGTTACGGAGGTCATGTCACCGGCTAGAATGCTACAGTTTGATGTAGACGCTTGTTCTACGCCAACTATGAAAAGGGCGGTTATAGATTTCGATTTTTTCAAACAAAACAAATTTAAAGAATATTTTGAGGATAAAAGTAAAGACGAGAAAGACAAAGAAGATATTCCTGACGAAGAAGCTATAGAAGAGTCCACAGATAAGCCGTTTGAAGAGACACCAGTCATCGTGAAGACCGACACCGTCCGACACGACATTGGATTCGGTAAGTGTTTATAACAAAAACCAACAAGTTCATTTAAGTGTACGGATTATAAAAAACCTCGCCATATTACGAAAAAGATATGAACTGTTTTTATCGTTGCACCGCACAAAGCACAGATAAAAAAAATATACAGGGGCGCATTTGAGGTTTTTTTATATTTCGGGTCAGGCTATAGGTATATATTTTTTTGTTTTTTTCAGCAACTGGTTTTCAATTAAATCATGTTAACGATGGTTTTGGTATGTTTGGAAAACCTCGTTTTGACTTTATCAGCCTTGCGGTGGTCCTTCCACGATTTCAGCGATAAGAGGCGACGTGAGAGGAAGATACGGTTAAACTGGTGATTGTTGTTATTAATGTATATTAATTTTACAATCAAGTAAGTACCAATTATTTTTAAAATTTTCATGAATTCACAGGTTATAACAAGTATGACATACCTATAGCGTAAATATTCCTCATATAACTGCCTTCGTGGAAAAATATAAGAATACGGCAAATAGTGAAATAGTAATAAAATTAATAAGAAATCAGTTTTTTTTTAAATCGGTCAAGATACAACATAATATTTCGTTGCCGTAAATAAGCTCTTATATCCTCCTTCCGAAATTGAATGTACGAATAACCAACCACCCTGTATATCACTCTTTTAATTTCTGTATATCATTGGTTCGGTTGTATCATTTAATAATTATGATGCTAATGCGTACTGCGTCGCTATTATTCGCGTAAGACAAGGCTTAATAAAAGCCAATACAGCCTCATTTCCGGTATTACGGTAAGGGTACGGCACTGATGTGAAAACGTTTTTTTAATAATACTACAAAGCCGTTTATTAAAAAAATACGCACACCAATTTTAAGAGTTTAAACAGTGTTTTTCGACTCGCTTACAGCTGTAGTCCAAGGTAAGACGGGATTTTTTATTTAATTCATGTTGTATCAAGTCAAAATTCGCTTGTTTTTTTTTTTATTACGCGTTTTCTCTCTACGTTTAAATGTCACAATGTGGACACTACTGGCTGGCAAAACAACAACATATATGGCTTCTTTAGATCTGTAATTGTTTTTGTATCCAAAGACGAGTGTCGACAAGCGCAAACATTTTAATTATCAGTGCCATTAACAACCGTTATCTTAATGATAACGCTAACTATTCGAAGTTCGAACTTCAATGTTCGTTCCAAGCGCGTGGTAAGTATTTTATCCTCAGTTAGTTTTATCAGTAATTATGTATGCATTATAAGTTGCAGCTGTTAATCGTTCAAAAATAGTAAAGTGTACTACTGTTTGCATAATAATAAACTCTTTTAATACGTTTAGGTTAAGTTAATACATAAAACATAGGTTAATACATGAAATGTTTTTTTTAGCTGTGAAAACCTGTAATTATCTTTGCATTTAAATATTGTAAATTAATATCATTGTTATTAAGAACTGTTGGTTTTCCGAATAAAATAAAATAAGATACTAAATAAAGTCTAGTTAATTAGCATTCGAACGCTTTATACCACCAAGATTTTGACATCCTAGACAATTTTTAGTGTATTATTGACATGATAAAATACTTTTAAAAAATTAAGAGCATTTTATTTATTTCTCTAACAATTCATTTTGATAGGAAAATAAATACAATAGAATTTAAAAGTATACTACTACATTTTACTTGTGGTAGGACCCTGTGTAGAGTTCGTCCGGATCGCTACCACCATCTTATCCATTAACCACCCGCCAAGCAACAGTGTTCGCATTGTTGTGTTCCAGTGTGGGGATAAGAAAACCGGTGAAATTACTAGCATAGAGGCATTACATCTTAGTCCTCAGGGGTGGCAACGTATTTGAGGTCTTAGGATTATACTCTTGAGAATTCAAATGTCTATGGGTCTCAGATTCCACTTACCATCAGGTGGCCTGAGTGCTTGTGTGCCTTCTCCTTAACATAAAAAAATCTTATTGTTAAGATCTGGTTTAAGTTCATCTTGATTATTTGATTACCCACGTAGGTGACGTCTCGGGCTTAGTAGAAGTTTTCTTTTAAGTTACTGTATCATGTGAAATGGGCCTGGAAATTGTTAGTCGAATTCATTTCTCTTTTAAGTTTTGCTAGCTTGCTATCAAATCGAATCAGTCGAATTTTAAATAGAATGCCATTACCAATAATTTTATCGCTTATCTACAATAGCTAATATTTTTACCCTCCTTCAAGAGCTTATCTCTCTCTTCATAGCCATAACACAAGAAAAAAAGTTATCTTTGTCGCCGAAAAAAACCCAAAACAAAGGCATAATACCCTTGCCCATTGCCCAACGCAGCAGGTAAAACTACTTTCGGTCGGTACTTTAAATAAAAGCTTTTTGAATTTACAGACAATAAGCATGTCTTTATTTAAAAAAAAATGTTATCTAATTTTAAAAATAATCATGTTATCTTATTTTTACTATTTAAGTTTACGGCTACAGATTTTGCATGTCTTGTCATTTCTAATCTATCTGCGGATTTGTTTTTTCATTTAGTATAGTTTAATGTGATGTGTAATGTTTGAAAATCGCCGTGATACCCAAGAAGGCAGCTAACTACAAAGTATAGTATAAGCATTTTAAATTTTATGTGGTTACCAATCAAAAATAAAAATGCTAAAAAAAAATATGTTAAAATGCTTTGCAGATTACAGTTAGCTGCCTTCTATGGTATTACGGCAGATGTATGCATCTTTGGTTTGAAGTGAGATTTTCGTGTTTAATTAAATCTATTATTACATAAAAGAAGAAACTAAATGGCTGAATGATCGAGCAACGCATAGTGGAAACCGTTGGACATAGGACTTGAAATTTAGAGGGGAGTACTAAGTAGGGAATCTTAGAAATGTATCCCCTAAGGGGCTAAAATAGGGGAGTAGCGGGAAACTCATTCTGCGCGTACGCAGTCGCGAGCATCCCCTAGAACGGCTAGAACCTACTAAATATGTACTTCCTTATCATGAGTTGCAATTACCGTTCTCGCTAGCGAGTCGAATGCTCTGTCCCTCACAGTATTGTAGCAGATTGAAAGGGACAGAGCAACAAAATCTCTACCGATTATCGTAACTGTAACTCATGGTAAGGGTACTGTTTTCCCCACAAATCTTACAACGTTACGTCCAAGGTCGGGTATAATACGTAAAGTGTAAAGACAGATAATTTATCATAGTTGTTTTCCTACTTAGAACTGATATGAATACAATAAAAACAAGTTCTTAAGAGTTATAAGGAACTAGCAGCTTGCTGTTCACTCTGTTATGTTTAAATAGTTTATGTATGATGTGATAAATTTGAATCGGCTCCAATTTTTTTCTGTAATTTTGGTCCTGTAGTTTAGCCGTCGATGGCCGTAGAGATTATATAGATAGACACAAGACAGACTCATTGACGATGTGGTTGACTTAGAGTCTGCCCAGCGAATCGTGTCACAAAAAAACCCCGGCACATTCAAAAAATCTGCAACCAATATTAATGTCCGTACACTAAATAAACGGATTTGATAGATAGAAACAATCATTTAACATTGCTGACAAATGAAATAGTATCAACTACGTTTAGTATCGCCTAATCCAGCTTATTCAACTGCTGATTTTTGAATTGCCGCCCTTTTTTTGTGACACGATTCGCTGGGCAGACTCTACGTCCTTACCCTTTTATGAGAAAAAAAACCAGACAAATGTATCTGTGGTTTCAAAATTGGGCGTTTATTGGTACTGACCCCGGCTTATTTGCTTTTTTTTAAATCATTTCAGTATATATTATACAACGAAGTGCCCCGCAGCGTCTGTCTCTCTCAATGTATGTCGCGATGGTCTCATAAATCACTCAACTGAAGTCAACTGATTTTAATGTGGTGGTCACTAAGGTAGATATTTTTTTACCGACGGATTTTATGTATAATACATAATTGTTTTATGTACGAGTGTTACAGAAAATGAGACGAAGGTAGGGGGGTCGCTATAGTATTTTTATAAATCGGTGCAGTTGATTGTGAATACAGGTTCATATATCAACGGCATGCTAAAAAGGAAAAAATGACAAAATCAGTTAACAGACTAGCTAAATTAGAAGGAAAAGCTGGTGGAGGATGCCTGTAAATAAATCACATGTGATTTAGCATCAGGCTCTGAGTATTGTATTGCACTGGTTAGAGCTTTAGTCGATAATAGGCAATAGAAAAAAATACCTTATGAGTGCATTGTTAAATCTTTTAATGACAATATAATCTAGCTTTACATATCTTAGCCTGACTGTGCAAAATGTCGTTACAGAATTATCAACTAGTTTAGAGTTGTTGGTATTCTGTAGCTCTGCCTCCCCCACTCTGAGAATGAAGGCATGACGTTATGTGTGTATCTATGTATAATCTAGCTTTTTAAGACGCATATTAGTGGGCTCTGTCTGGGCGTATTGAAAAAGAATAAAACTAACCATTATGGACGAACGTGAAAAGTGCGACATTTTAACCTGAAATTCTAAAATTCATCTCTATGAGAATTAACATTAAGTATATGAATATGAAATCTCGCGAGCACTTATCTCCGATTGGTAAGATAACAAACCAAAACAATTGCCGGTTACGTGATATCTGCTCGTCGCGAGGCCGCAGCGCTTCCGTGTCTCGAATAGCCTTCCTCGATATCGATAAGCTAACTACACTAATTACACGTCTGGCAGGGCAATTTCACAACCTTCCGATTAATCGCTAATTGGGAATCTTTAACTGATTACTTTTTTTACTGTGGCAACCTTAAGAGCGCGAGCTGGCAACACCTGTGTCAACTGTCATATTTATTGGCCCTCATGATATTATTTTATCTCACACTTACGCACTACTCCGTCCCTTTTGCAGCCCATATTATAATGGGTAATGTGTATAGAAGCTTTGATTTAGGAATTTCTCGATTATTCCATTAGTTTATTTCTAAAAACTAAGCTATTGCTCACGACTCCGACCGCGTAGAAACCGCCTAAGTTACTCAGTGATGATCCATCTACTGATGAAACAATTTTAATCATACATTCCTACGTACTATCACGCCTTCATTCCCGGAGTAGGGTAGGCAGAGCTACAGAAATACCAACGACTACTAAAAATGTTGTTGGTAATTCTGTAACCACATTTTGCACAAACAGCTACGAGTGTGATGTTTACCCGTGTATTAGTGACAGGTTGCAATTTTACTAATTATAAACAAAAACGCAAATCTTTTCTCTTTATAATATTAGTGTAGATAGGTTGATGCAGATGTTACTATAGAACATTATGGCAAATAAGTGTTATAAGTTTAAATTTTACAAATAAGTTTCGGGACAGTGTTTATATGAAATGAGCATCATAGATTTTGAACGTTATAAGTTATAATTAAATTACAGCATTTGATTTTAGATCAAATAGGTGTATACGAGATCTATGATCGTTTATCGCTATTAACTCAGGAACTGCCCAATTTATCAGGATTCAAAGTTAGACTGTCCTATTCCAGGCTATAAGCGGTGCCAAATTTCATCTTGATCTGTTCAGCCGTTCTGGCGTGATTGAGTATCAAACATCCATCCATCCAAACTTTCGCGTTTATAATATTAGTAAGATATACAGTGTGTCCCTGGATAAAGTTGACAGAATAGGGATGACTAGATGCAATATCACAAAGAATAATAAATTATGAAAATGTAACTTTTTCAAGATCTAAAAATAAATCATTGATTGCTGTCAACCCCATCGGAACAAAGTGAACCTCATATGAGGTCTATTGAGATCAAATAAACGGTTTTTTAAACCTAGAGCATTTCCTGTCAATGAATAAAAAAACTAAAAAATAGGTACGCCTAACACAAAAAAACTAGATTTTCTTCAAAAAAACGTATATATTTTGGCAAATTTCTGATAATTCCAAAAAAATACTAAAAAGTATGCCCATGTTACCCCATATTGCTATAATTTTTTATTGACTTATCATACATATTTTTTTTTAAATACTTGTCTAATGCAAACACGACATTTTTGATGAGCGGTCAAAAATATCCAATGCGATATGTGTTGCTTTTTTGTGCTTGATTTATTTTTTCGATTTTTTTCCTTTTTGTTTGTCACAGGATTATTACTCTAGGATTAAAAAACCTTTTATTAATTTCATCTCAAAAGACCTCATATGAGGCGAGATATTTCACTTTGTTGTGATAGGGTTGACAGTAATCAATGCTTTTTTTTTAAACTTTATAAAAAATACACTAATTTATATATTTTTGTTCGTGATATATTGCATCTAGTTCCATCCCTATTCGTTTGTGCACCTTATCAAGGGACACACTGTATACCTAGTAAGTTAAAGGTTGTCAACTAAATGACTTACCACCTGACTTGTTATATAATATATACCTAACTATAAAATAAGCACCGCCATCTTGAATTAAAGGTGCTAAAATCTCCTCAACGATTGCTTCTACGACTAAAGTCTATGAGAAGTATAAATAAAAAGACAAAATTGAGTACTAACTGTGTAGGTACATTTGATATGTTTTGTGTGTTTTTGTGTCTTCATTTATGAAAAAAAAAACGGCGGAAAAAAGATTTTTACAAAACATTTCTCGTTCTTCATTTTCCAACGCTGCGTTTCCAAATAAGGGAAACAGCAGAATCCTGCATTTTATGCTGTGACGCGATGATGTCTACAATCATTTTTTTACAGTTCTATTTTAGTTCGTTTGTATGTTAGTGTGAGCGTATGAATGGATCATATTTCACAAGTCAACTTTGAACCGTAACGGTTATTGGAATGGGTTAAAATTTGGAATACATATGTAAACCTGATAGCAATGAAATATTATGAAGTCTTATTAGCAAGATAGATTAAAAAAATCTATTCTACACCTTTTGTGAAGCAAAGGTATTTTTGGTCCCTACAAACTAGATTATTATGTTAATAAATAAAATAGTGTAGAGGAGATATCTTTTGATTTTATTTTAGTTAGCCTTTGGTAAGTATGTCGATAGATAAATTTATTACGGAAAAGTACTTACTCTGTTATCCTATTTTTTTAGAAAGGAGTCTATCAAATGTTTATAAAAACTTGCACAATACAATATGTATGGAAAAACTTTATTGTACAAAAAACTGAAACTTAAATACAATATTTACAAGATAGGAATGCACAAAGGCGAAATTATCTATATATTAACTTTGTTTTTACATAAAAATATATGTGTGTCAAATTATACACCCATGTAGTACCTACGTTAACTGTATATATGTAATGTAAAATTTGTAACAAAGTATCTTCAGCTTGCAAAGTTAATTGACTCCGAAATCTACATAAAATAAAAGAGCCATGAAACAATCATTTTTTTTAACACATTTTTAACTGTTAAGAAACCACACTCATGTTGCTGGATTCAGGATTCAACAGAAAATCAAACTTAAACAATAACGGCATCTCTCACGTAGGCCCGTGGCGTGGCGTGGCGGGCAAAGTACAAACACATTAAAAGCCTTCTCTAAACGTACCTTTTTCATTACCAGGTAAGGAAAATGAAACATTTGGATCCAAAAAGTTCGAATGAAAGCGAACAAAATGTTATAATGACGTTATTCATATACATTCTAATGCTTTATTAGCTACGCTGGCCGATAACCCTTTTTTTTAAATAAAAAATCCAATTAACCAAATATAAATTGTCATTATTTCAATCTAAACACCCTGTTAAAAAGCTACGCCGCAAAGTATGTAGAAAGAGACAAGGCGAGTTTCGTCACTTGCTTTACTTTGCATCTCGCTTGGTATTACAGATAAGCGATAGCTTTGTCTCTCTTTATTTACGTCCATGAAACGGTGAGTTCACAGTATATGCTAAAACGAGCGAAACCTCAAACGAATTGCTTATTATCTTACCGGTATATTGTTTTTAGTGAAGTGTATTTTTAAATTTAAATAAGTAGAATCTTAATGAAACTTATTGAATCCACATTGATTACAAGAAAGTAAAAAAAAACATGACTAGTGACATAAATGTCATTGTGACAATTCATCGATTGATGTCGATGTTTTGCATGCACTACTTGGCCTCGTAAATCGTGGTGGGGGAAGCGCTAGCACGGTTTCTATTTTGCTTTTCTCGATTAAATTCAGTTATTTTACCGCGCTGAGTGAGTCGACATCTCATTCGCGCGGATTTTTCTAACTTATTTATAATATATCAATTAAGTGTACGTTAAGTAAACGTGGACGGACGAGTATAATAAGTGGTAGTGAAAGGTTACAAAACTGATTTGGATTGTTATGTGGTGACGGACTGTGCCGACAGTGTAGTGCAATTTTTATACGAATTCTCATATGGATTGTAGTGAATGTGTAACCCCAAGTAACTGGACGACGAAAATGCTGTGATTTTGTTAAGAACGCAATACAAAGAAGTAAAAATATTAGATTGACGTTTGAAAAGTGTGAAAGTAGACGCAAGTGAAATTCCTACTGACCGGATTGAAGCGCACGCTTTGCGCGAGGGCTCGCCTGGGGTACGGAAGCCTCCCTAAATCGGGCGGTTAGTAGCGTCGCTGCTGCGCCATCTGGGGACAGTGTCGCGTCAACGCGGACCGAATAATGTTCGCAAAATTCGACGTGTCGTGTACTTTCGCTGACAAAGTTGAAGAGTTGTAAATAGTTGTCGAGGTTCGCATGAGCGTCGCAAGCGGGCCGGGCTACATGGTTCTGGAGAGCTGAGCCATGGCGACCGCCGAGATGAGTGTGCCGGACAAAAAGCCTGAGCACGAGTCGGGATATTACGAGGGTAGCGACCAGGAAGGTAGCATGGAATGCGGGTGCCCGAGCCCTGTGAGCAGTCGGAACAGCTCCCATTCCACGAAGCTGAAGCGGCGGCACACGGGTCAGAAACATAAGAAGGCGCCACCCAAGAAAGTGAGGACTGAACCTGATAAAATAGACAAGAGTGTTGAGATAGTGGAGTGTTCTAGTGTGGTGGTGGCAGAGGAGGAGGCGGCCCCCGTGCCCGGGCCCAGCTCGAAGCGCAGCAGCTCTGTGGAGCTGATTGGGGGCACAGTCCCCGCACCGGCCAGAGACTCCATAGATTGGAATCTTGTGGACGCTAGTAAAATTAGGAAAAGATATAAAGGTTAGTTTCTAAATTACTCATACATACAAGACCTTATAGAGAATGTTGAGTATTTAATGCCTTGTCATAATGAACTTTAAACTAAATGTAAGTACAATGACTAGCTTGGATAGTTTAGTCAATGAGTTTTATAATGATAAGGTTATAACATGCTTTACATTTTTATTAGTTGACTGTACATAATCAATACATGTAACTCATACAACATAGCACAGGTGTGAGGTTCTCTGCTAGTCCTTGTATAGGATTGTACACACATGTTGTTTAATTGAGCAAACAATGGAACAAATAGTTCTTAATTATAAAACAAATAAGAGAAGACTAGAATTTGGGGACTTACTCATTGTAAATAATTGTTCAGTTAGTTTCATTAAAATTTTTGACCTCTATAGCATTTTTGGGCTAATCATTGAGCCAAAAATAATGGTAATGCATAAAGATATGTTTAAACTGTTTGGAAATCAATTTCAGTTTTCTAAGACTTAATAATGATAATGATGTTTAAAACAATCTGTATATTATAATATTTCCAAACAATGACAGTCAGATCTTGCTGAAATAATGTATAGATTGTTTTAGAGATTAGATTTGATTATTTATTGCTCAATATAAAATTATGTTACAAATTGCACATTTCAAGTTCACATTATGGTTGCCATATACAAAAATAAAAAATTACAAAACAATATTTACATAATACCAAAAAAGTGAAAGGGTTAAAAAAAAAATGAAATTGAAATCATACTAAAAACTATTTAGAAGAGGGTAATGTTATCAGGTTCCATGTACCTATGTATTATTTTTGCAGTTTAGATTTAGTTTAAAAAAGTTTCTGTCAACATTTTCATGCATTTTTTTGCAAAGTATTGTATTGCTTATCAAGGCCAATCTAATGAGTCCAAACATGGTGGGTCCACTTTCAAGTATAGTGAAGATCCTGTCACCACCTTCTGACTCCATCTTGCCATACCTACATTATATTGTATTGCCATTGAAGTTACATAGGTATACCAAATTTCAGCTCAATCGGTCCCGGGAAGTGGTTCAAATCTTCCTTGCAAGATTTGACCTGAACAAACCAAGAATGCAAGTTAATAAAAAGCTTGTAAAATACCTAATATGAGTTCAGCAGGTGAGCCCCCTGTTGGGCACAGCCTTTTTTTTCATGTTAAGGAGAAGGCACACAAGCACTCAGGCCACCTGATGGTAAGCGGAATCTGAGACCCATGGACATCTGAATTCTCAAGACTATAATCCTAAGACCTCAAATGCGAGGTCAAATGAAAGATGGAATGCCTCTATGCTAGTAATTTCACCGGTTGTCTTATCCCCACACTGGAATACAACAATGAAAACACTGTTTTTGGCGGGTGGTTAATGGATAAGATGGTGGTAGCGATCCGGACGGACCTTGCACAGGGTTCTACCACCACTAAAATTATTATTTCTTGACCTACAATATATAGGTTTTAAAAATCTGAATTCAACACAAATAGTATCTGATATGTAGGTATTAGATTAAGTTATGTTATCCAAACTTATCTAATGTACAAAACCTTGGTCTACATTTAACATTAACAGTAATTTATAACTTACTAGCGACCCGCCCTCACTTCGCTCTAGATTAAAGTATTATACATATAAACCTTCCTCTTGAATCTATTAAAAACAACCGCATCAAAATCCGTTGCGTAGTTTTAAAGATTTAAGCGTACAAAGGGACATAGGGACAGAGAAAGCGACTTTGTTTTATACTGTGTAGTGAAAATTAAATAAGTTGAATTTACTAAACATGTAAAGCATTCAAGTTTCTCTAATAACCCTATTACTATTAGGGAATGCTAATAACCGGTTAATAACCAAATTTAGTATGAAAAAGACGGGTAATAACCGGTTATTTGCATTCCCTGATTACTATCAAAACAAATTAAACTTTGACTCTTAACTTGAAATTGTCTCCTAAACCAACAAAATGTGTAGATAAACATGAATTTGACTAAAATAAATAAATATCAAGGGACAATCTTACACAAATTCACCTAGTCCCAGACTATGCTCTAGGCTTGAACTATCAGTACTAGCATACATCTAAGACTGTAAGAAATAAACTCACTCGGCATACAAATATTTGTCCTCAATGGAAAGCTAACTTAGGACAGTTAGCTTTATATGTTGGATACTACCATCTACGCTAAACATTAATATAAGATAAGATTCATTTTTTGGCAAAAACTGTACATTAGATCATCATGTTATATAAAAACATCCAACAGCATGCCCATTTCATCAAAACATTGAATATTTGCCATTTTCATAAATGAGGAACCACCAAATTGATACTTTAAATTTCAATTCCTGTAAAGCACAAATGATGAGTACTCGATTTTAAATTTTAAGTATCCACCTTAACTTTCAATTCACCTTAATTTTGCGCTTTACACAAGTTGAAATTCAACTTAACAAAATGTAGATTATAATGACTAGACATTGGCCTAGTTGGTAGTGACCCTGTCTTCAAAGCTAGTGGTTCCGGGTTCAAATCCCAGTAAGGGCAGATATTTGTGCGATGAGAATGAGTATTTGTTCCTGAGTCTTAGATGTTTTCTATGTATATAAGTATTTATTTCTCTATACAAGTAAGTTAATCGTTGTCTAGTACCCATAGCACAAGCCTAGAGCTTAGTTTGGGACTAGGTCAATTTGTGTGACAGTGTGATATTTATTATTTATAAGAGAAACTTTCTTTTTTTTCACAAGAAGGCACACAACAAGTACAACTTCAGTTTGCGTATGACTGTCTATTGGTAATAATTTATTTATTTGCCCGCAAGTAACAAATTGATCTAGGTTATCTGCTGCTATTTGTATCATAACCCGCTTCATTTTCCTTATGGAATTTTGTATGATTCTGGTAATTTCCTTCATGTTTTATGAAGGAAAGTAGTTATTTATTTAAGTAGTTACCCTGTAGTTATTACAGTAATGTAGACAATTCTGCACTTTATTTCAAAGGGGTAAAGTGCAAAAGTGCATTAATATCTAAAAACTCTACTGTAGGTACAGTCAGCTTCAAAGTAACTGATCACTTTAGTACTTTGTCGCCTTACTGTGTAAATAGGATGTTTGCATTTTTAAATGGCAATAACTAAAAAATAAAACTGTCATAAAATATCATATCTGTGTCATTATAGAGATTTAACTGTAAATTTTTTTAGTATGTGGGTCTGAATGAGTATAAAACAATAGTACTACTGGTAGGACTACGGGCCGTAGTGACTACATGCTGAATTTTTCTTTGGGCCTTAGTTGGATGAATGATTATTTTAGTTCTTTAATAATATTATATATATATTTATATTTATATTTATATTTTTGTGCAATAAAGAGTTTACATACATACATACATACATACATACATATTATAGCACTTTGAAAGCTTCTTGAAAGTCAGCAACTTCACTGCTTACCCTGTCTTCTATTTCACCATCCTGACTATACCAGGTGACAGGTGACATTTCAGCAAAGGCAAAGCTTATATTTATAAACCCAGTGATGTTTCAGCGTGTTAACTTTGCCATGTATACCGAATTGTCACGTATCATTGTCACAATGGTGAAATAGGGGGCAGGTGGCTATAAACAAAAGCTATGTACTGTTAAATTTGACTAAAGTAGACACCTCAAAGAGAATTTTAAACAATTTAGTGCCTTGTTACAATTAACTAAACCTTCCTTCCTATCATTGGATTTACTTTAGCATATTTATTCCAAAATTCAGCCTCTTTATCAACGGGAATTGGTCCAAAATTAACTTGCAAGATTTGAACTAAACACAGTAACATATCAAGTTAATAACATACATACATACATAACATCATGCCTTCAAACAACTCTATAAAGATTTGTTGATAATTCTGTAACCACATTTTGCACAAACAGGCCAAGAGGTTTATCAGTGTATTAGTGACAGGTTGCAAGCCCATCGCCTAACGGTACTGCAAGCCCTTATCCCCATAGTCGCCTCTTACGACATCCACGGGAAGATATGGAGTGGCACTATTCTAACCCGGGAACCACAAGGGGTGGGAAAAGTTAAATAAAAGCTTGTTAAATTAGTTACAAAGTCCGATTTATTCAACGACAATAACAATGACATGGTTCTAAACATGCTTAACCCTTTTTAAATTCAGATCAATGACAATAAAATGAATGTCTTGGTAACATGTTTAGCGAATTGATGGTTAGCCATTATCACGGGCCTTGACGCTCACCGCGATAATTCTTATCAGCTATATGGTGACCAGCGATTGGCTGGAGCGGCTTTATGGCTCGCAGTGTTGCCATCGTGATATCGTTACAAGATGGTAATTATTTACAATATTTTTTCCTGTTTGCATTAAGGTTAGGTAACCTGATTTATTTTGCTGTGCCATATGGCTTTTAATGACCAATTATTTAATTAAAATATTCATTAGCTACTATTTTATTTGACTTATAAGTACTTACCTGTTACAAAGAAATACACTTCATAGGTATTATGGTCATGTAGTTTCACATGAATTGAATTAATTTTTAATACAATACAGAGCATGAAATACATGCATTATTGAATAGAATAGAATACTTTATTTCTCTCTTGTAGACATACTTACCTGGTCTTAAATATCTTACAATCTATAGCACAATATGACAGTGGGCTAGGGGTACCTATTGCAAATCCTAAGACGAAGGACATAACATCTTACATAATCAATCAGATAAAGAAATATCGTGAAATAGAAATGGATTCGAATTTCAAACCTGACTTCTGTTAGTAGAATTTTATTTAAAACTGAATTTGGTTTTGAGTTAATTCTTTTTTTTATTAAACTTGCGATAGTACGAAAATACTACTTAATCTAAGATTTACACGTACCTTGATATTATCTAATAATAATATTTGCTAAGGATATCAATGGTATCTATTTGGTTCTCTATTTAATGGCATTATTTCTTTACGCATAATGTATATTTTCGCATAAAATCGTTTGGCCGAAATCGGTTTATATGATAGAAACGGTTTTATTTTAATCATTATAAAAAAGTAAACTGACCTAACGCAACCTAATCTACACAAGACATGTTTATTCAATTCTGCAAACTCAGCCTTTATGCGAAAAGATACATTATGCGAAAATATTTTATGCATTTCAAGAGGATCCCTATCTATTTACATTAAAGAAGTCTTTCAGTAAATAAAAAATAATTATTAATATTTTTTTATCCTGCGGAAACAGGGCTATGTGCAATTGTGCATTATTAATGTAATCTTACATCATCATTATCAAGTGAACTTTTATTTCGCTCATTCAGTTAACATTTGTTATCAGCTGCATAATAAAATAAGGCAATGAACTTGTTGACCTATTAACTAATTATTGTTGATTACAACATTTATCTTCTCTTTACATATTTAATTCCAAAAACCAAATATCGGGTTACGTTTGTGGATGGATGGACGGCTTGGCGTCTATTGCATGCTAAGTCTTGTTTCAAACACGCATATTGACTTATTGGTGCATCAGATTTGTTATTCATTGTATTGTATGTGAAACAATGACCAAGAAAGACTAACAATTAAACTTACTTAAATAAGTATTTGGTGAACTTCTTTTCTGTAAGGTAATTGAGACCCTTAATTTACCCGCATAAAAAAATATTAATTAAAACAAACAAAAACCGGCCAAGTACGAGTCGGACCCACGCACGAGGGGTTCCGTACCATTATCTCTAAAAACGGCATTAAAATCATGTCTGTTGTATGGGATATTGGCTCCCTTAAATATTAGTTTTATTTTAATTTAATTATTTACTAGTTTCCGCCCGCGACTTCGTACGCGTATAAATCAGTTCCCGCGGGAATAGCGATATGAAAGGTACCCTATGTGTTAATCCAAGGTATAAGCTGTTTGCATTCCAAATTTCACCAAAATTCGTCCAGTAATTTTTGCGTGAAAGAGTAACAAACATCCATACTTACAAACTTACGAGTTTATAATATTAGTAGGATTTTTAAAGTGAATATATAACTAAATATTCTGTGAATATTACAACTGTCTACCTAATGCCGTTATCAATATCGAGCAAAAACGAGCAAAGAAATCACGTTTGTTGTATGGGAGCCCCTTAAATATTTGTTTTATTCTGTTTTTTAGTATTTGTTGTTATAGCCGCAACAGAAATACATCATCTGTGAAAATTTCAACTGTCTAACTATCACAATTCATTAGATATAGCCTGATGACAGATAGACAGACAGCGGAGTCTTAGTAATAGGGTACCCGATTTAGAATCAGAATCAGAATCAGAAAAAGATTTATTGCCACACATAACACATTAGTTGTACAAATTATTATTTAAAGTAAGATAAAATATAAAGTATTAACTACAACGAGTCTCATAGATGCTACGGCAAAAGGTTCAGAACTCAGCGTATGCTGTGAGACGGGGTCTACACAGCGCTGTTTTTCAGCCTGCACCTCCCACTCAATGTGTGAATGCTTAAGCCTTAAGGGTACACTGCATTACATCACGATATTATAATTTATAAAACAAAACATATAACAAAACTTAACACAGAACAGGAACTTTCTACAAGGACAACATTCAGGTGTCTTACTTTTAATACAAAAACAGGGGTAATTATATTACATAATAATATCGTTTATTAATTAAGTAGGTAATTAACAAAAAATCAAACAGTCAAACAGAGTATTCATTTACCCTTTGGGTATGGAATCCTAAAAAGTGAACATTAATGTATTGTGCACTATGGTGCACACTGTCAAGTTAAGGGATGACCACCTGAAAATTTAATAAAATGATATCTACCTACTTTGTAAATTATCTTTATTAGGTCATTCCGCAGAGGAATATTTAGTTAAGCAAGGTTCACTGAACCATTGTCTTTGTAAAGGTAAAAAAATACGTATATTCTTATCACTTATGTACCTATATTGCTATCAGTGTACATCTGTTATTAAAACAAACTCGGCACTTCTGCAAAACACAGCGCACCACATTATTTTGTATGTTATTTGTTTATCTTAATAATTTAAGGTAAATATTTTGAATTCACTATGTTACGAGTACATGGATAATTGTTTTGTTTTATGAATTCAATTTGGGTGTATGCAATTGGAGAGATGAAATAAACTAGTTTTTTTTTATGGTAAGGAGAAGGCACACAAACACTCAGGCCACCTGATGGTAAGTGGAATCTGAGACCCATAGACATTTGAATTCTCAAGACTATAATCCTAAGACCTCAAATGCGTTGCCAACCCTGAGGACTAAGATGGAATGCCTCTATGCTAGTAATTTCACCGGTTGTCTTATCCCCACACCGGAACACAACAATGCGAACACTGTTGCTTGGCGGGTGGTTAATGGATAAGATGGTGGTAGCGATCCGGACGGACCCTGCACAGGGTCCTACCACCACTAGTGCATTCACATGTAAATAGGAAAGAGAAGGAATAACTTAAAGGGTTGAAACTAGTTGAAACTTTATACCTGAATGCTAGGCTCCAATTTGATTGTTAATGTATGTATTTAATTTGAACATGGTTTGTTTATAGTAAGAAGGGCGAATATTGTCATGCCTTAGGGGTTTTATAAATTAACACTATTTTATTTTAAAAAGAAATCCTGTTTCATCACGTTGGTTCTAAGATACGTTTCAAGAAACTGTTGGGCCATTTGAGCCGTCTGCTCTGAATATAGGATCTTAATTATTTCAGTGGGTTTTTATCTATTTAATTACTTGTATCTAATATAGTGATCCCGGTTAAGGTAGGTATTTGTGTGATGAGCGGGAGTGTTTATTCCTAAATCTTGGATGTTTTCTCTGTATTTCTGTATATAAGTAAGTATATGCCCGTATGTATAGGCCCGTGTGGTTGCCGGGTTAGAATAGTGCCACTCCATGTCTTCCCGTGGATGTCGTAGGAGGCGACTCAGGGAATAAGGGCTTGTAGTATTGTTAGGCGATGGGCTTGCAACCTGTCACTAATACACTAGTAAACTTCTTGCCCTGATTGTGCAAAATGTGGTTACAGAATTATCAACAAGTCTTTTTAGAGTTGTTGGTATTTCTGTAGCTCTGCCTACCCCACTCTGGGAATGAAGGCGTGATGTTATGTATGTATGTAAGTAAGTATATCATTGTGTAGTACCCATAGTAGGTACAAGCCTATCGATTATTGATATCGACATCATAAATATTTTTACCCTCGCCTAAGAACGAAGCTACCAAATTTCACCTCCCATAACGGAGTCTAGTAATGAATTGATATTCACATAGTAGAACCTCGTACGAAACGCAAGCCCTACAGTTATTTTATTTCTCACACTCAAGCGCATTATGTATTTATTTTAATTACTCATTCTTGTCAGCCCCAAGCGGCCATTGGGTTGAGGAGGGAAAACGTTACTGTATTTTAATATGTTAACATTTGTTGTAGCTCACCTCAAGCTTGTAGGAATAAGATTGATATTTTTTTGCACAGACTTAATTTACTTGAATCATACATTGGTACATAACATGTATTAAATATCTTTATCGACTTTTTATTGTAATTTCATTGGTAATTTTTAGTACTATTTAACTGCCGAAATAATCTTCTCATAATATAAGTCAATAAAATTAAGCAAGTAATAGAATAAATGATAAATGTATGTATATGAGTTCATTAACATTCAATTCGGATTTTGCAGTTTCTTATTCGCAAAAGAATGAATGAATCAAGTGACTTACCACATACCATTTACATACATACATGACATAACGCCTTCATTGATTTGACGACACGGTGGCCTAGTTGGGAGTGACCCTGCCTCCGAAGCCAGCAGTCCTGGGTTCAAATCCCGGTAAGGGCAGATATTTGTGTGATGAGCGCAAATATTTGTTTCTGAGTCTTGGATGTTTTCTATGTATTTAAGTATGTATTTCTCTATATAAGTATGTTTATCGTTGTCTAGTACAAGCCTAGAGCTTAGTTTGGGACTAGGTCAATTTGTGTGGGATTGTCCCCTGATATTTATTTATTTATTAACCTGTCTGTTTTTGTTTCAGTTAATCTAAACGGCCAATCAAAAGTGGACATATCACATTTCGACTTGCTCAAAGTACTTGGCACTGGAGGTAAGCATTTTCTAATTTCTTTGTTATTTGTGTGAGATTGTCCCCTGATATTTATTATTATTTTGATTTACGCTAATACCTTCCTGTAATAAACTCTATAATAGTTATTAACTTTATATAATAACTTCTATTTTTTTTA
Organism: Acleris holmiana; assembly: GCA_949316455.1. Taxonomy (NCBI): domain Eukaryota; kingdom Metazoa; phylum Arthropoda; class Insecta; order Lepidoptera; family Tortricidae; genus Acleris; species Acleris holmiana. The sequence goes on from OX438787.1 coordinate 3,013,203, forward strand.
TTCATATCTTTAGAGGTATGAAAAATAGATGTTGGCCGATTCTCAGACCTACCCGATATACACACAGAATTTTATTAAAATCGGGCCAGCCGTTTCAGAGGAGTTCAATAACGTACACCGTGACACGAGAATTTTATATATTAGATTAGATAGTAATGATACATAGCCTGCGCCTAATATGGAAATAACAAGAACCATTAATCGCACTTTTAGAGTTATAGTGACCTAATTCAAACATCAAGCTTTCGATTTCGAGTCATAAATTTAGTAATATAGAGACCTAAGTCGACGGAAAAAATGGTGTTTTATGTGTCTTTATCGACTCTTTATTGTAATTTCATTGCTAATTCTTAGTACTATTAACTGCTGATATAATCTGATCATAATATAAGTCAATCAAATTAAGCAAGTAATAGGATTAATATAAATTCTCTCTTATATACAGGGTGTTTGGCAGTCGGGTGTAGGGGTTTTAAGGGATGATAGTTAGGGTCATTCTGAACATTTTTGACCACATTTACTATTATGCTAAGTGTCACGGTTTTTGAGATATTGTCATATTTATTTATTTTTTGAAAAATTACTCTGTTTGCCAGTTTTTTTTTTATTTAACACCCTGTATAGCTTGTATTGAGTTAATTTTTAGTGTTTTGCCATTGCTACACCTTGGTTCTTCAAAATCAATTCAAACAATTACCTTCTACTGCTACAATTATTAATAAAACCTATTTAAACATGACGATAAAGTTTTTTTTAGATAATTTTACAACTTTGCATGTCTACAAAAAAAAAAGTAACAGCGATTTACGCGTAAAAAATACTTAATAAACTTCTTTAATTTACGGGCTTTCTAAGCATGTGCCATTTAAAACCAGAAAACTAAAAAAAAATAAAAAAAAAAGGTATTTCCAAAAAAAGAGACCTCACTTCCATACAGTGCAATTGTGTACGACTACAATGGTACCTGGCTATACAACTACAAAGATTAGTGTTTTCTTGCTTTTTGATTAGTGCATCTCTTTAATTTTTGATAGAAGGGAATTATTGATCAACAAACAAATTGTGTTAGTCTAAAAAACACGTTTTATTTTTATCTATTTTTCATACCCCAAAGTGTCATAAAAAAAATGCAGCGGGCGAAGCCGCTGGCGGGTCGCTAGTGTATGTATACTATGAGTTCATTAACATTCAATTCGGTTTTCGCAGTATCTTACTCGCAACATGTGAATCATGTGAGTCAGTGTGATCTTCATTTGATTTAATTCTTTACATTTAAGCATGTTTAGGTGTGAGGATTTATTATGAATAAAGCGGTTAAGTGCGAGTCGGACTCGCCCATTAAAGGTTCCGTAGCAGCAAGACGATTTATGACGTATTCAAAAAAACTACTTACTAGATCTCGTTCAAACCAATTTTCGGTGGAATTTTGTATGGTAATTGTACATTATATATTGTTTTAGTTTTATCATTCTCTTATTTTAAAAAATATTGTTAGGCGATGGGCTTGCAACCTATCACTAATACACTAGTAAACTTCTTGGCCTGATTGTGCAAAATGTTGTTACAGAATTATCAGCAAGTCTTTTTAGAGTTGTTGGTATTTCCGTAGCTCTGCCTACCCCACTCTGGGAATGAAGGCGTGATGTATGTATGTATGTATTTTAAAGGTTACCTTTTACCACTTTTAAAGTGTCTCTCGGGCAAACTATTCACTTTAGAATTTTATTTTATAAGAAACCCTAATATCATTTTTGAAGACCTATCCATAGACACACACACGTATGGGTTTGAGGAAAAAAAATGAGTTTCAGTTCCAAGTATAGTAAGGAACCCACAAAATTTATTGTTTCTTTTTTCCATTTTTGGGTGAAAATCTTAATGCGGTTCACAGAATACATACTACTTACCAAGTTTCAACAGTATAGTTCTTATAGTTTCGGAAAAAAGTGGCTGTGACATACGGACGGACAGACAGACAGACATGACGAATCCATAAGGGTTCCGTTTTTTGCGATTTGGCTACGGAACCCTAAAAATTACCATATGTTTAATTTACTATGACTATAAAGTGCAAAAACGTTATTGTAATTAGCTCAAAACAACGCATCGCAACGTATTATGCTGTATTATGGAAATTTGCAATAAAACTGTAGGAAGTAGACCAGTCAAAGTTGAATACCCTCCCTGACCACCTGGTGGATTGCCTCCTCATGCACGCTATCCATGCATTGCAAATCGTCAACACTGAACAAACCTCGTATCTCATATTTTGAGACGTACGATTTTAAGCTTTAACTAGAAGAAAAATAAGTTTAAAATCGTACATCACAAAAGATGAGATACGAGGTTTTCTTAAAGTAGTGACGAAATGTCATTGCCTTGCAAAAAACTGAGGTAAGGTCACACTTGCGAAGGTTTCTGGGCATAATGGTTATTGAACCTAGGCTATTCAGTTTATTGCGTACTAGCTGTTGCCCGCGACCCCGTCCGCATAGAAGTCGTGTTGGGTTCAATGTATCTCCATACCGAATTTTATTAAAGTTACTTTCGCGTGTATAATATTAGCTTGGATAAAATTCGCAACTTTTCAATTATAATTTTAAGTAATCGAACACTATCGTTTTGGAAGTATTGCAAACAGTTTAAATATTAGTTTAATATTTGAGCTTGCCTGACTGTTCATTCATTGGTTTTTAATATTGACTTTAAAGAGGTTTGGAGGACTTGTTTTTTTTTTCCAAAGTTTCAATTGGAAACTATTTTGGGAATATACAAATTGTACTTATCAACTTGGATTAAACTGTAGCTTCGACTACCAGGTTCAAAGCTCTCTCCATCGCACTACGGAAGTTTTTCTCTAAATTATTCCAAACTTCCGACATGCTTCTCCACGGTTCACGGGGAATGCACGTAGGGATCATAGAGTGGGGTCGACGACTCCGAGGGTGCTGATTGGTTAATTGTTGCGTTAAAATAACGCTTACTCTTCACGGTCCGCTGATTTTGTACCGAGACATATGGGTAGTGTAAGGCCAGTTTTGAATGTACTAAAATTGCGAATTAGAAGGTCGTTTTGTCCCTTGAAGAGCTGATGTGTCGCTAAACCTGTCGATTTGCATTTGCTTTCCTTTGTCATACCTAATACCGGGTGTTGCCTGTAACAGGAGCAATAAATTGAGGGATTGTTTCCACACCACAAACGTAACAACATTTATTCTACAACTTTTGAAAATAACATATTGTTAACTAAATATTAATGAATTTAGATTTTCTAAGCAAGCAATGTATTGCGAAAGCTACGAAGTTGCTAGGCTGACAGAAGATGTCAACTAGACTATTGGATGGAGTACAATGAAAATGCTATTTAGTTTGTTCGAAAATATCCCAAATAATAAATTACATATTTTTTTAAAGTTGTAGAACAAATGTTGTTACGTTTATAGAGTAGAAGCGATCCCTCAATTTATTGCTCCTATTACAGGCAACACCCGGTATATGAAAAACAGGAGATAGCTATGACACATGGAGATTGAAAAACCAGCCTTAAGTCGGAATGATGCGCTCATTGTGCAAATACCAGAATTTTAAAACGCTGCACTTCTCTTTACCAGATTTGAAATATTGTGCCCAGGGCTTGATACCGGTATTCATTACAATAGAAAAATCTTCCTCAATTCGCAACATTTCCTTGTTATTTTCGATTGTAATTTAGATAATTACACTATACGATTATATAAACTCATTGAAGGACAAAAATATTTCATAATAAGCGAGGTACCGAAATTGAATACCGGTATTTTTGTATGAAAATAATACCGGTATTCAAGCCCTGATTGTGCCAGGTTAATAAACAACACGCTTAATTTGAATGGTTAGTTTTGGCATTTAAAATTCCTAGTATTTTGGGAATTAGCTAGAATTTCAAGAAGCAGAGAATAACTCGCTGCTTTTATGCAATAGTGCCACAAATCAAAATGAGTCATTGTTGCATTTTAATTCGGAACGCAATTTACTTAAAATTTTAAATCAAATTGTATTTGTTTTTGATTTGTGGCACTATTGCATTAAAGCAGCGAACTAATGATTCTCTAGTGTTTTCTAGGCAGCGATAGTCTTATTTTCAGCTTCAAAATGTCTAATTCGTTCAATAACTTCAACAATTTTGTTCTTACACGCAAGCGTGTTTGGACCGTCGTCACCGCTCAAAACCTCAACCAATCTACATAAAATGTGGTACAGAGATAATTTAACCAAGAGACGACATAGGGTACTTTTTACCTCTTAAAATTGGATACTTCTCGAGGAAATAACGATTAACGACATACGTGGACGGCGTCTTGGACAAAAGCAAGTTTTTTTTATGGCATACCACCACCTGATGGTAAGTGGGATCTGTGACGCATAGACATTGTATTCTCAAGGCTACAATCCCAAGATCGCAAATGTGTTGCCAACCCTGAGGACTGAGATGAAATGCCTCCATGCTAGTAATTTCACCGGTTGTCTTATCCCCACTCCGGAATACAACAATGCGTACATTGATGCTTGGTGGTACGCTAAATAATAAGTATTGTCCTATTAATATCCTTCTGGGCTCATTCTCTACGTATAACCAACCCGAAATTGTAAGCGTTCATTACGTTTTGTTCGCTCGTTTTTTGAGTGACCTGTGGTAGGGGAGTGGATCAATTGTTTCTTTTCTAAGTCTGCCCCCTTGGTTTATAACTTGTTGAAAGTACGACCTTTCTGTGTATTGGAAAGGCAGGTTTTTAAAATGCTTATATAACAAGTTTAACCAGTCCAGACAAAATTCGTCCAATTCAATTATAATTATTTATACCATGTATACGCCTTCATTCCCAGAGTGGGGTGGGCAGAGCTACAGCAATATCAACATTGAAAAACATAAAAATACTTGTTGATAATTCTGTAACCACATTTTGCACAATTAGGCCAAGAAGTTTACTAGTGTATTAGTGACAGGTTGCAAGCCCATCGCCTTATACAAGCCCTTATTCCCTTCTTATAAACTAATCAATAATTATTATCTTCCTTCCAAATTTGGGTAACTATACTTGAGAGCAATCAAATCGAGCCACTTTCTATGGAAATTCAGTACTAAGTGGCTCGATTTCTTTGCTCCCATGTGTGCTAACGAATTTAAATGCATCAACTCCATACATATTCTTTAGAAAATTTTCGATCCTACCACAGCATTATCTACAGTACATCATAACGTAATTGAATTCAAAAGTAATAAGAGGAGATTTTGAATGGCTGCTCAGTCGTGTTACGATGCATCACGACATAAAGCTCAAGAAGTGCAGTGACTCATGCTGCCGCGGTAAATAAGAAAATACCAACATTCCTCGTGGTTACTTGGAACAGTTCTCGTCTGATGCGATTGATTTTCGCGAAGCCTTCTAGTAAACAAGTTGTTAAACCGAAATACCAAGAAATAAGTTTATTACTGATTAATTTGATTACCCATCCTAAATAAATATGTTGAGGAATCTACGTCTTGCGAAATATGGCAAATGTTCCAATCCGTCTTCAAGTGTTTCGTCCCTGTTTAAATATAGATTTAGTGTTGATAAATGTTAAGTCTACTCGTAATCAGTAATTATCACTTGGTTATAAGACAGGCAGAATTGGCAAGTGACGATACGTTTCGGTTTTTCATTAAGTTTTCTTTATTTTACGGCATATACTAGCGTCATTAGATTAAAAAAATATCTGCCAGGTTTCCATGTTCTATAGTAATCAAGTCAATTTATGATAAAGTACGTGGTTGCGTCAATTTCGACCAACCTCACGAATCGATACCTTCAAAATAAACAAAGCGCCATAGCCACTTATGCTTGTATAATTCTAAATTTTAATGGTGTTCATTGTGATTCACTTATTGTTTACGAATCAACAAACAATCATCTTAGACCGCGTAGTGGACTACAGTGGGCGGAGGGCGGAAAGCTATTTCACGTGCGTTTTGGAATGAATCTATTAGTAGGGTACATACGTTACGTCCATATTTAGTTCTTTAATGGACGACGTTGGCGTTTATACACATTTTTGCAAAGAAAATTTAGAACAAAGAACACCTGACCGAATAAACTTAAATGTTTTCTTCGTATTACGCAACCATTTTCTGGAAAGTTCTGCGACAGAATCCTTAACAATTACCGTCGCTTTGTCGTCAAAAAATCAGCAAATTAAGTCCCGGCATATTCGGACATTAAAACAACTCTGAGTATTATAATATAAATAATAAGGAGCAAGAGGCATATAAGAATAGTGGTGGTTGTATTACTTTTTGTCCTGGAATGCGATTGACGGAGAAATGGCCATCTTTGTGTTCATGTTTTGCTGTTACTGACTACCATAAGCTGCGAACCAGTTGCTAGGGTGCCCGTTCTACTGTGAAACGTTACGTTATACTAATAGTTAAATTATGCTGTTGCATAACTGTTGGGATAATTCAACAAGGTGTAAGCATTAACGATTGCTGATATGATAGGAATAGTCCATGTCTTCTTTTTCGATAAGTGTTCTGCTATATGACTTAGGAAACTCTTTTTGTATCAAGTATTTTTTGCATAATTCAATCAATATTCAACCCCACTTTGTCAAGTAAGGTCACAATGGTTCATTGTATCTACTTGACTGATTAACGTTAGGGTATTAAACAATCTGATTTGTAAATAAAATGGTTGTTAGTATTGTTATTTACTTCATTATAAATATTACTTTTGTAATCCTTTTTCCATAATGGTAGACACTCTGTAATATTTTGCTCAAGGTTAGGGGCACATGTAGAACACACGCGACAAACGTGACTTGGTCCCGGAAGTTTTGGGGAAATCTGTGAAATGCTTTTGTTTTTGTCGACTATATAATCGCCGTTGAACAATGGACTTTTCTTTGATTGTTGTTAAGTACAGTGTTTTTGGGGGAGCAGTGTGCCTTCTGTCAGATTTTTTGTAGCTGTTATTCAGAGCAATGAATCAATTAGTATTAACATTTTAATCCTTGCTGCTTACGTTATATTATAACTATTTAGAAAAGATTTATCCCTGTTGGTTCAAGACATGAGAAACCTAATATAGTTTTGAAGATAGTGAGTTCAGTCTATGATTGAGTGGTTATAGTCTATAGTTCTACTGGTCGGACAACATACTATTGATGTTTAGTTTTGATACAACGGTGAAAGTTTCCCGAGAATTTCTCGATAGCGATCTAACGTTGATCGTGATCGTTTAATTTATTTGATCGAGAGTTTGAATTACTCCGATAGCGGATACTTTGGTTCCTTGATTGGCTGTAATTGCACAATCTTTTGTCGTGTTGGAGTGTAGATTGGGCAGTTGTCTATTAAATGGGCTCACGTCACCTGTACGTTTTATTACGTATTTGCGTATGTTTACGTTCTGGGCTGTCAACATGTTTACCATCTTCACGCTTGTTGTCTCAGTTACACAAATCCTCTGTATCTACAATTATCTTCTTGCAAATTACTTGTTTACATATACTTGAATAAGCTTCTGTGAATATTGAAATGAGACTAACATGTTATATTTCCTCATCGGATAAGTTTTCTCTTTAGCTTCCATAATGTTGTATCACTCACTGCCGATTCTGTTCCATTACAACCATTATTGTTCTAGTTTCAGATTTCTTAAACACTTTGCTTATGGTAATTAAGTTAGATAATGCTCGTGTTACTCATAATTCATAAACTAATGCAGCTATTGCTGTCGTAATTTTATTTTATTAGTTTTTTGTTTCTTTTGCCATCTGCAAATTGTCAGTGTTTTCACAATACTAGCAAGGGTTGTCACTATCGACAATTTTTTGTGCACTTTTTGATTAGGGTTGTCTAGTTTTATCTTATCGATGTCAAATATTTCGTCATTCAACACGTGGTCAATGTGGTCATTATAAACAATTGCCCCATTACATTTCCCTCACTATGGTTTGATAAGGTTCTGTGGTTAAGTATCAGGCTACTATTTGAAATTGTACAACTGTTTTCCAGTAATATCTGCTAAAATGCACGAGTTAATCAATTATCAATTGCGACTTCGATCAGAACAACGTCGTCAGAAAGTGATAAAACCTCTGTTTGTATTAAACAGGATCGCGTCAACGTGTTTACGGTTATTACCAAGCGTAACGTTGTTTATTGTATTTTATATATCTAAGTACACATAAAGTTACGCACTTGTGCTGCCTCCGCAAGGTGCTATGCAATTCCTCAATGACCTTTGACGATAAGCGTATAGTAGTTACCTAATACATACGTCACTTGCAAACTGCGAGTCAATGATGGAAATCAATGCACGTCATTCCTCCAGTCATTTTGTATGTGCCGTCACGTCGTATCTCCTCGGGTTTTAATGACGCACTTTTGTCTTGTTCCACAATAATAATAATTATTGTCTGAATTCTATTTCTTTGTTTTCTAAAACATATACTTATGTCTGCTCAATTAACTTTACGTCTTAATAAATGTCGGTTGTGTTTTATTATTGTCGTTGGAATTGTTCAATCCACATTGGCGGCTATTAACCTGTGGTGCTACGGTTTTTAACCTGTGATTCTCTTACCGCGGCTGAGAAAGAGATAGCTGCATAGAGAAGCATAAAAGCGAAGAACTTGAGGTAAAAAAAAACATCTTGAACTCTGAGATGATTTTGATTCTTAAGAAGCAACCATAACGATCGATCCGAACAGAATCGTGATCTTTACGATTTTCCATGCAAAACTAAAGCATCTGGATGGTCATTGGTCTCTTTGTACAGTTATGAAGAATTAATTTAACTTTGAATCCGATTAATCTGGTCATCGTTTTAATGTTTAACAGAATACGACAATGACTCTCTTTGAAGGAGTAGAGGTAGTAAAACTGTATGTTTATAACGACAGTTGTTTAAAGCAGGCTTAGTTTATTTGTTGAATGCGAAATCTGCTCCGGTACCAGGGCGAAATGTAAACGTAGGAGGTTGTCTCAGGACGTCGCGGCCGGTCGTCGACCCCCAAAAACTGGCGCGTAGCGGTGCCCGGTCGTTACCCGGCCGTCCTTACGCTTGTGACCTTATGAGGCCCTGGTAACTTTGAAAGCGTTAACATTTTTTTTTAATACTTAATAACAAAAAATCTGTAATTATCTGTGTTAGTTTTTTATTAATTATTAAATAAATCCTTATTTACCATATTTAACCTATTTTTATAAGCAATGGGCCAATAATATTTACCTAATTGATAAACGAGCGTACAAATCACCTCGTTATAAAAATCTGATAATGGCGACCGGAACTCGAGGTTGTTACTCCCTGTTCTAGGTAATATGAAAAATTATGTGTTACATAATTTGATCCAAGGGGTTTATGTCAAAGGAATTCTGTTTAACTGGTGTCAAATGACGTATTTATTAAACTATTAAAATGGAACGACTTTATTATTTTATATTGTAAATAGAACTGTTGTTCTGACGTCAAAGATTGGAAGAAAACACGACTAGACGATTTGATATGACCACTCGTCTTAATAACACATTCATTCAATCATGAATTTTAATATTGCTATCGGAATTTATTTCAATAATGCGAACGATAAACGGGTGCATTGTATTGTAATCGTTATTGTTCAATGATAGTTCTATCTTTAAGCGTATCAAGTAGCCGATCAATGCTACCAAACATTAGATGAAGTGCATTAAAAATTTATTCGGAGCCCGAATAATTGATTTTTCTATAAATAGTACTTGTAACACAGTCCCCTTGTCGTTTCTGAGCGGTCTTTTTTATTTTTCAAACTTACCATAGGCAAGGGGGCGTAGTGCGTTGACACCGGTGTCAGGCCACCCATATGCCGAGATAAGATTGTTACTATCCCATCGAATGTGTTTATTTTCAATTTTCGAATTTCGAATCTTTATTACCGGCGTGACTTAGAGAATTCTGTGTTTAAAATTATTATGTTAATTTTGAACGGCAGGATATCGATGTCGGTGAACTACATTTAAATAACAGTTCAATTTAAATGTTTAATGCGATTTGAACTTTAACGTGGACAATCTCGCGGTAGTCGATTGTACTAGAGAGTTGCGATACCTATTTTGTTTTATTGAATAGGTAGTGCTGTTAGTTTCTAAATACGCCATAAAACGAGGGCGATTTATGTATGTCTGCTTCGTAATTGGCTGTAAAACTCATTCGATTTAGCAAGAACAATTAAAGTGTGTGTATGTGTTTCACTATCTATAAAAACAAGCATTGTTATTATACAACTGTTTATATTGTAATATTATGGAAGTGAAAGTCAATTATCGTCTGTATAAGATAGCGATCGGACCATACACCACGACACATGCTAAAAATTCGCATGCGAGAACCGCCCGACATCCGCCCCGTTGCGTGTCCGGGCCAAGAATGCACCCGGGCCACCTGTGCACGCGCAGCCAGCGTAACCTGACCCGTCGCACTAGACGTTAAACGAGATGATTGGCTTTGTTACTATGCTGACTTAGTTTCTCGCAGATGCGAGGTGTAAGTGTCAGGATGGTCGTGGTTTAAGTTTAATAATTATTATTATTACTCGCATTATTAAAAAGAAGGGGGAGACATGCTTACGATTATTATGAATGTTGCTGTATTTATTACTGTTAATAATAATAATAAAACATTAGATGCATATTTTTACATACATACATTATAACATCACGCCTTTATTCCCAGAGTGGGGTAGACAGAGCTACAGAAATTCAAACAAGTCCAAAAAAGACTTGTTGGTAATTCTGTAACCACATTTTGCACGATCAGGCTAAGATGAGAGACGCCTCTTACGACATCCACGGGAAGATATGGAGTGGCACTATTCTAACCAGAGACCAACAAAGGAACAGAGACACGAATTAAAAATTACACTCGTTACATAAATTTTTACATCGTGCAGTAATCAATCAATAAATCACGTGTATGCCAATTGATATAATTATAGACTAGTGAAACATAAATATAACGTTATACATGTTATTCTTGAATAAATTCAATCACGGAAACCCTAGCACGTAGGTACATCAAATTCAAATGTAACGGTTCTTGAAAAACAAAAACCTGTCGCATCACCCCACCGTGAATTCAAACTTCGTTCCAAAATCCTCATCGAAACTCCTTCGATCCATACATCCCAAAGTCGATCTTGATTGAACAAATGACTCGAACGTTGCGAACTTGCTACTAGAGGTCGCTCCCACTCCGCCCGACTCGCTGCCAGGTGGTGAGTTTTTTTTAAACGGGCAGATGTTCAATGTGGGCATATACCTTCGTGTGGATTTTGTAGACGCGTCGCAAACGACCCTAAATTAAATGCACCCCAGTGAAATGAAATGTAGGATGAAAGTAGTGGTAAAAGCAAACGTTCTGTTTCATATTCTTGGTTAATTTCACCTAGCTCAATACGTCATTTGTTTGTTAATTTTGATGCTTAGAGTCTGACAAGTTAGGTTTCATAGGTATATTGTTGCCATTAAGAGATCAAAAATTACCAATAAGAATTTTGACACGATTCTCTGGTCAGACTCTAACTTCGGATTAAGGACGTGAAAGATTGTAGCATTGGTTTTTCTATTAAATTACTCGCCCTAATTCATTGATTGCCTTATTCATTCTGGCCCTGTCTTGAATTGTTTTTGGAAACCTGTAATGAGATGATTTGTAATAATATTGTAATTAATGCGACATAGAAAATTATATATTAGAATTCCGTGCTCGAACCGTCAGAGGTATTTGTTGATGCGAAAAGGAAACCAAGAGTAAGTTGGCTAAACAATTATAGGGAAGACGAATAGACACAAATAAAACTAAATAAAATGACCACAGTAAAACAAAAAATGTGAGTATAATACGGCTGTGAAACGAACACTGGCTCTGCATTATGTTATGCTACTTATTTACATACCTATTCTATTCTGCCCTCATAATCCAGTATGCAGTATCTGCAATTCTATTGAAGCGGATTCAATCCTACCCCGTTAGTAATAAGGTTGCATTTGCTACAGGAGTATTGTTTGAAATACTGCCATTTGCCTTCGCATGGCAGTATTCTATTCGGTAAATCATAATGCTTCTGACATGTTATCGTATTGTTAACGTAGTAAAAAATGTTATTTAATGATAATACAAAAGCATGTCAAAAGCTAAATAGTTTTACAGAGTAGAATAGGGCCCTTGCGCTGATTTTTAGCCAGTATCTTGTAATAACGCGATACATCAACTACGAGGATACGTAAAATATATGATACAGTAGGCAGAAACATATCATTGGGGCACTACACAGGATTGACAGCCTGCTAATTATAAATCGATGCTATTTATACTTTCCGGCCGGCTCCGATGCATTTTATCTACAATTACATTTACTTGCAAATATTTTACAATGCGTTGGAGAGTTTTAAAACGCTTACACGTCATGTTATTGGCTGAAGCGAAAACATGTTGAAAACGAACCAATCATGACTTGGGAATTTGTAATTGAACGCGCTTTGTTCAATGTTCAATTGGGCTGGTCTATCCCTGGATTAGGTATCTACATCAAATTTCATGTTGTAAATGACCTACGGGCTAAATACATTACCGTAATTTAATATCCTTGTATTATATTTACATACAGATAATCATGTATAGTTGTGGAGTTTCGTACGCTTTTTCGGAAGATTAAACGGAAATCTGCGGAGATGTGGCCATGTATTCAGACTACGTTGACTTCAGGAATTGAAGTCGAAAAAGTAATATAAACGATACGGTAAGTTATTACTAGCTGTTGCCCGCGTCTCCGTCCGCGTAGAAATCGTTATTTGCTATTCCCTCGGGGACTGACAAATTTTCCGGGATAAAAAGTATCGCATGTCCTTCCCGGGGACCTTAGTTAAAAATCGGTTCCGCAGTTTTGCCGTGAAAAAAGGACAAACAATCAAACACACTTTCGCATTTATTATATTATAAACAATAAGTATAAGTATTTTAGTATGTATTCGATATTATTCGACCCTAGGTTTCTTTGAAGTCGGTATGTTAGTAACATTGTATTTGCAACCCTGTCGTCGTAACTATAGGGTGCTTTTTAAGTTTGCTATTTATATCCTCAAGCGATAAACCTGGCGACTCGGGAGGTTTGATGGCCACGATTTCGTTGGCTCAGAAATTCCTATTGTTTTTTTTTATTTTTTTTTATTATTATTCATTTAAAATATTAGTATGATACAGAAAGCTTAGAGGCCAATTACGGGTTTTTCTTGTATAAAAACTGATCAAGAAGAAATTTAGGGAGGGCATAAATATGTATCTACACCTCCTACATAAAATATACAAAAGTGTGAACAAATTTGCCATAGTATTGCGTTGTGCTTGTGTGTGTGTGTGTTTTTATCTATATCTGTCGTGTTTATGACTGTTTTTAAGCTTATTGCAACTCTTGTGCTGTACCAGGAGAGTATTAACGTATTAATAATGTATTATTTAAACAATTAAAACATTAAATGTTATTGATCACCCCAGTCATTGTTCATTCTGTACGTGAGTTCAACGGCCCGACAAAACACGAATTTACATTTTATCAGCTACCTCAAACGGTTGACATGCCACGCAATGGCTATGGTTCAAATATCAATCGACCCAAGTTATACCAACTTAGCTACTTTAATTTATGAACACTGAAAACTAGCTTTAATTAGAATGAACGACGAAAGGGCTTCAACAACTCGTGAAAGGCTTACCTTTAGTTTTCATGGAATTCAATTCAACATAATCTTCACCTATATCTTAAAATAATCATTTTATCTGTATCTTTAAGAGAAGTAGATGTTAATATTCACGCTTATTTACGGTTATCGAAATCGCCAGTGAATCATCCGCGCTGAATCATATTAATAATCAAGTAAACAAGACTGAACTAAGTCGATCAGTGTCATCATTAAAGCTATAAAAATTCATTTCGTTAAATATAAATCATCCTTATATCAACCGTCATTTCAGTATTCACTCCTTGATTTTTAAATCGCGCTGCATACATTCCATCCATCTCTACTAAGGTCTCCCATTTCCCCCAATTCTAGCTTGATACTAATAATATAAAGGGAATTGAATTGAGAGGTTCATCGTTCGTCCTAGCCGAGTAAGTAGGACGTAACAGCGCGTTACCCCCTGAAGGTTAGGATTCAGTTCGGACAATAAAGAGCCTAGAATCCTGGAATAAATTTGTTTTGGAAGTCGTACGATGAATGTAAAGACGGGCATATTAGTAATACGGGATCCTATCATTTCACAACCTGTAAATAATTCTGGATTTATTTCAGGTCCATCGTGTAGAACCCTATAGGTTAGGTTAGAAGTCCTGAAATTATTGTAGTTACAGAAAAAACTGGGTTGGCGTATGAATAGCTTGCGAAACGATGCATTTGTCAAAGATTTGTTGGCGAAAAGGCAGAGAACCTAGTAATACAAATTTATTGAAAAGCGTTTTAGTAATGCATGTGTTGCGTTATTCTCTCGTGTATTTCTAAAATTAACTGGTTTTGGTTTGTTGATGTCAGTAAAGATTAATTCAAGGTCGTCTTGAAACATATCTTGTTTCAGTTTATATCCTTTCCAGTATTATCCAAAATTGCTAGTTCATTCCAGTGCGCGAGCACAAAGTACATTTGCATTTCCGCCATCACTATTTTTGGCAGCACGCACTGTTTTTTACTTGGAAAATTCGAGAGCATCGACCGGTCTAGGTCGTTTCAATGCACTCCTGCAAGACTTTCACAAGCGAAGCGCTTTTTCATCCTCACACCTCGTTATGTAATTAGTTTTTTTAGGAAAAGTTCCAGTCTTTTGTAAGGTGATCATGTGTTTGTATGCGACGATCGTTTTCTTTTGTATCTTTTGATTAAAGTTCTAGCTTCAAGTTTTTTGGTTTCTTTTTTGATCTCTACGAGGACACTAACGAAGTGCTGTTTAAGGGTGCCTTTCTACCAGAGATGTGCTTTGCAGTTATGCTGCGAGGATGTGAAAGCTGTCAGTGTCCACCAATGCTATGCTATTTGGACCATTGAATATGATTGGTGGATTTCGTAGCGGGATGCTGTATTTTCATAACAAACATTTTAGAAATGATTCATTTCACAAACATATCATTTGCCAACCCGCGTTTTTTCCGAAACTGTAAATGATTCTGGATTTTTTTCCCGACCATCGTGTAGAACCCTATAGGTTAGGTTAGGTTAACTTATAAAAATCCTGAAATATTTGTAGTTAAAGAAAAAGCTGGTTAGCAAATGAATAGGTTGCGAAACGATGCATTTCTCAAAGATTTAACGGCGAAAGGGCAGATAACCCAACGTAGCATAGCACACTGGTCAAAGGCACCCTATCCACCTGTGCGCGATAATTTTTCTACTTCAGATAAACTTGAAAATATATCTTTTAATAACAAATGTAAACAGTCTTGCCTACCCGTTAGTTCAACCTCATCGATTATGATCTATTAAATTAACCCGCTGCCGGCGCCTCGCCGGATATATCAGGTTGCCTCTAGAGTTGCAGCTGTGCCACTGGCTCCTACTCAGAAACACCTGGGCTATTATGTGACAGGACTAGCTTTTGTACTTATCCTGACCTATCTGAAGCTAATTAGTTTGATGTATCTTTTATCTCTGCCTCATTGAAAATAATTCTTGAATTCATACGATCAAAATATACTCATACACAACTTATTTATTTAGTGCGCAAAATGCCAGTTGAAACTTGGTTGCCAAATACATAATTATGTTATGATACTTTAATTCCAGAATCATCGATTTTTTTTTATAAATGCGTTCAATACTGTGAATTACGAACATTTCTCATTCTCATTTCTCAAAATTTGTCTCTACCAAATACACCTATTAATGGCAGTTTTTTATTATTCGTCACGCAAATACCTTTTAATTTACTCCGTTTACTCGACAGGAGTTACAAAACCGTAAGTATAAACTTGAAAAATATCTCAATTGGCGTGAATAGCGTGTTGAAAATTCGCCACTTATTTTGCCATTTGAACAATGCTCGTCGAGTAAACATCCTGGTGGCCCCACTTAGTTCTTGATACTTTTTTTAGACCTTTCTACGCATAACATCAAACAAATTCGCTTTCAAGGCCATTTTTGTAACATATGTCACCTGCGGCTCGAAAAATGTAACAAAGCTACTTTGTTCGATCGACTGCTGCCTTTTTTTAATAGCCCATTGTTTTACCACAAAGATCCGACGTCTAACTTCCTCGGTCGAAATGGTTCAAGTTTCAAGTGCATCGCATACTAATTAAATTTAAAAGGCTTATCGTGACTACTTTGAAAAACCTCGTATCTCATATTTCGTAATGTACGATTTTAAACTTATTTCCCTTTACATTTAAGTTTAAAGTACATCACGAAATATGATAGAGGTTTTTTCAAATTAGTGACGTTATGTCGGTCGTAGTTTATTATAGTCTAGGGCTTGAAAGCATGCTACGAGGGTATAGGGCAATAAAGTGTATTACTCACTTCAAGTAGGTTAAGTGTATAAAATAACAGTTATAATTTGAAGTAGAACTTGCACCATAATTAAACTGTTTTATGCCTGGTCTTGACTATTACTTACTACTTGGACGATGCTTTGACAGTTACTAACTAAACTAACGTCTTATTTAAACGCCTTGCAAGCACAGTCTTTCGGTATAAAAAGCCTGCACCAGTTCTTTAACCACCGTTAACCTAAACATCACTTTGAATTGTCTAGTCGTTCTTAATTTGGGAGAAGGTCCATGCTGTCATTTACAAATATGCATTGGCTCTAAAAATATAAAAAAAAGTGTAAATATTGGTAAAATGCAACAATCCGCGTCATTAATTCATTTTTAATCTGTGTTAAGGAAAAGAAAGTTAATATTAAAATGGCCAGGGGTTTTTTGTTTATTGTTAACTTAAATATTATGTACATATTTGCATTAAAATACAAAAAAAAAAATTACATCCCAGAGAATGTTATATTTTCTGCGGTTAATACATACATATACAGATACAGAGGAAGGAAACAACACATTCTTTTAAAGGAAACAAAATGTGATGTCAACATTTATCGTGTGTTTTATTATTCGTATTTCTTTATTCATATCATACCTACCTAATCGATTCTGTCAAGTATGTTGCCCTCGGTTTAGTTACCTTTGATTATTTGAGTATCGAAAAGGTTGTTTACCCACAGGAAAAATATTATCAGTCACCGAGAGTATCAGAGTTCCATCGCAAACTTGCTATGGTAGTTCATATTATTATGTTATATACAAATGCAACTGCTTATCTATTTAATAAGTCAGTGTTATCAAGTTCACACTGCCATTAACCGAGTAAATATTAATGCTGTTAGATTAGCGCGTAATATTAATAAATCGTATACATACATTCATTTTGTGGGTTAGGATAATTGGTATACATGTATGTAAAACTCTTTATTACACATAAAACGAAGTACAAAAAAATACGTACTCAAATTTAAGATTAACGTGTACAATGGCGAACATTATCCCTTTAAGGAAAGTAATTGGATGAATAGGAAATTAATTAATCGTTTGAAACGTTTACATTTGGTTTATGGGCAAACCAAAACATTGCTTTGTCGTTTTATTTAGGAATAAAATAAAAGATATTTGACCAATGCTATCTTATACCTTCCCTTTTATAAAATCTTTTACTTATGATGTTTTTTTTATTGTTACAGCTTACGGCAAAGTGTTCCTAGTTAAAAAGAGATGTGGCGTCGACGAGGGCAAACTATACGCGATGAAGGTGTTGAAAAAGGCTTCCATAGTACAGAAACTTAAGACGGCAGAGCACACCAGGACAGAGAGACAGGTATGTTTTCTGATATTTTCACTTAGCACAAGATTCTTGATAAACTTACGATTTCCCTGATATTGGACAATACTTTGCAATCTGTTGGATTGGGCACCACCTAAGAGGGATAGAGCTAACAATCTGTTGTCTAGCTTCATTTTGTTGATAAGATAATGCTGTTTCGCTTTGCGGCTATCGCTAGACAGATATGAGTGAAAGAGAAGAGTCCAAAACTAAATGCAGGGAAAAACTCTTTTCTGAAGCAAAAACTGATGGTGTGCTTCAACATTTTTATTAAATCCAAATGGTGTTCTAGGTCCAAATTATTCTAGGTAATCATTGGCTCGTTAGTTTTGCAATTCATTGATATATCATCAACGTGACAATATTAAGATATTTCTTCTCTAGGTCCTGGAGGCGGTGAGAGAGTGCCCGTTCCTGGTCACGCTACATTACGCCTTCCAGACTGAGTCGAAACTACACCTAATACTTGGTAAGTCGATTACTACGAAAGTACAGGCAGGGGCTACCCTTTATTTAGAAATTTGATTCTGAAATGGAGCAATTATTCGGCATTTCTATCAGATTAAGGGAATTATTCCATAATTTAATTCGGGGTTTTATAGAGGGGTTATTGGGCTTATATTTAAAATTAAAATAAAAAACCCTTTCAATGACAGGAATGCTTAAATATTCCTACGCAAAAACTTAAATTAAAGTAAGAGGGCAACCTATGCTTCAGTTTCATTTATTTTAATTTCGAATTCTCTGAATGTAATGTCTCTAAACATATCAAATTTACGAAATGCCTTGAAAATTTCCCTACTACGATCCATTAAACCTGAAATAGCTTTATTTTGTATCTCCAAGGTTATTCTGCCGTCTAGGCCTACCGATCAATATAATGTGACCCTTAGACCGTTGAACTGGTAGACCTTTAAGGTCCTTGGTGCCGAACTCTGAACCTTCACGTGGAGACACGACGGGGATTGTTGACCGAGTGATGTAATTGGGTTATCCCATAATTTTGTAATGTATAGTGATTCAAAAACCATTTCGAGAAAAAGGGTTGTAGAACCATTCCCTGTTATCAGAATATTTTACAAAATTAGTATTAAATAGTTATTTCTAATTTATCATTTGACATTATTTGACCTGTAATTTAGTGACGTCACGATCTTCATTGGTAAGTTGTGTCTAATCTGTGATCAACCATAGTACTGCATATAATATGAGTCCGGAATGCAGTAATAAATAAATAATGTATATCGAATTTTGTCTTATTTATTTATGTTTTATTTTAACGCTTATTAAAATTAAGACGGTCAGATCTTTAAAAAAATGGTATGATTAAAATACAAGTCCGTTTTGAAACCTCCGCCCGTAGGCTAGTCTGTGGGTGAAATTGTCAAACTCAACGAACTAAAAATAAAATTTCGGTTTGTTTGGTGTGCAACATATAACTACTCGTTTTCTGATTTTCTGCATTTTAACAACATTGCTTCAAATTCTACGGAATCTGACGATCCTGCTACACATATTGACCATCGTCAGATCTTGGATACCGATATTCTTGCTTATAATGACGATCAACGCTGTACTTAAACATTATTAAACTTTGTAAGGGCTGATTCCACTAATCTACCCAAAGTGGATATAGTCAGGATATTGACATACTTGGGAGACAGCTCCAATCACAACGTAGCTGAAATACGTGGAGCTAAAGCTCTAATGTAAGTATGATTTAGGTATAAGAATATAACGTTCACAATACCATTAATACTTTAGTTTACCTATATTGACATGACTTGACATTGACATTTTAC
Organism: Acleris holmiana; assembly: GCA_949316455.1. Lineage (NCBI taxonomy): Eukaryota > Metazoa > Arthropoda > Insecta > Lepidoptera > Tortricidae > Acleris > Acleris holmiana. The sequence continues at coordinate 3,032,922 of OX438787.1, forward strand.
GTGATCTGACAGAAACGCGTACTCTCAAACGGATTCAATAGTTTTAAAGCATTTCTCAAACAAACCAGCTTGTATTGACGTCATAAAAACATTTTCTTTAAAAATTAAAATAAATTAATATATTGATTTAAATGCAAAAACCGTGAAATAAGTGTCTTCAATTAGTCTATTTTATCGAAAAAAAATTTAAAAACTAGTGGTAATTTTTTTTGGGATAACACAATTGGGGTATTGTGAAATTGCAGTCTGAAGATTTCTTTTATAATACGATGAAAGGGCTTATGATGATTGTGTTTCAAGAGTAACTCGAGACGTTTCTTTTTAGCATTCTTCTTCTTTAACGAATTGCTGATTATTTTACATCAGAAAGCAGAAATTTTAAAGAGTTCCAAACCGAACCAAGTGAATGAATTGATCAATCATAATGGATCACAATAATTTAGATTACACTGATTTTAGGGATTATCTTTGTGATATCTTGAACCGTCTCAAAGATACCATGAATATATTTCCAACCGCGTTTCATTGTTTCATCTTATCGTAGGATCTTCAAAAGCGTTAACATTTGCGTCTAAAAGAAAGTAACCTCACAATGCAAAAGATAAAATTAAAGTTGAATCCACTTATATAAAACGTTTAATCAATCTCCGCGTTCAAATAAGGTAGAATTCGATTTGTCCTCTCACAAACGAGAAAACAATCATCTTAATGAAATGTGGAATTATCAGAGCAAAAATCTGCGCTCGGGGTGCCTTTCACTACTTTCACCCGTGTTGAGGTGTGTCTCTAGAAAAGGAACCTTCTGGATGTCTTGTTGTCCTGGTAGCATCAGTTTTATTGGCATGCCATTTATATCGGCTTGGAGAATATATGCAAAACTGGTCACTGTGGTGATTCTCGTTAGTAGACTACTATGACTACTATAGAATATAATGACTTCCTCCTTTCTATGATGCGAAAATAACCTAGCTTGGATCTTGCTCCACGTCACATTGATTTCTTGAAAGATGACCATTAGTTTCATTAGGATTTTGAAGGATTGGCAGGCTATTTAGATTATGAAGGTCACTAGCTGCGGTTTCATTTACAAGCATGTTCTATCAGTGGGTGATTTGAAGAGAGTTACACCTAATATTACCTTTAGCTTAAGCAGGTTTTAACGGAGCATCCCTGAAAACTGTAATAAGGTTTAACAAGATAACTTCGCGATCCGTATCGCAACCTTGACCCACTAGCCTGCGTAACGCGTTGATCTAAGCTAAGTAAACTATGCTGATCTATGCTCTTTACTGTGTTCAGTGTCAGGTTTCAGATTTGTATAGAAAATTGACCCGATTTCGTGTTTTTGGCACGTTTGCAAGGTTGTGCGAATTGGGCGAATGAGTTTGATTCTACCCAAATGTGATAGCAAATCATGTTTTTGAGGCAATTTATGTATTTAAACAATTACCAAATTCATTTCAAGTATTCTGGTTTGGGTGCGCGAAAATAATCAGGAATATATAAGTTGCTAAGTTGTACAGTTTTTCTTATATTAGAAATGTAAGCTCAAATTCAGTCGGTATTTTGCCTTCACCTTTTTGGAGCACACAGTCTTAATTTAACATACTTTCATCAGGAACTATATCATCAACGTATGTAAATTAAACACATAATGCGTACCAAACACGATCATTACATCGACTGCCATTACGTCGTGTAATGATATGACTAATACTCTATAAGGGGTTCGATTTTAGTTCAAACCGAACCACTAACCAGGTCAAGGGGACAACTGGTGCCTTGCGCAAATGATGCGGCTGGAAAGAATTAGTGCTTTATTATGTTTGAAGTAGAGTTCTCTTTTGGTGCAGTTTTGTTGATAATTGCTGGGATGTGCTTAGTGTTTGGTCTAAGGTTCTTTTTAGTGCTTGCTTTAGTGTTTCAGAGCTACAATGTTTACAATGTTTTGCTCTCTTTGGTTACCTAGTTGTTTTTTAATATGATAATGGAGACATTCTCAGTACTACTATTAGTATTTACTACTAGCTTTTACACGCTACTTTGTCTACGTGTAACATCTAGTTGTTTATTTCCTATGAAATTACCTAAATAACCGTGGAGAAATACAATTTCCTTATTCAGGTAATGGATCACCTTTGTGCCTAATTTCATTTGAAGAGAATCATTGTTTTATTTTAGTTGTTGTTGTTGTTTATTCGGCCTATATTCGCATGATTTTTAACATCAGTATCACTTGTCACAAAATTATTTTCAGTGTAATGCTAAATTTAATCTTTGACTGTATTGTGCATTTTGTGTTATACTTAATGATAAAATTGAAATATAAATCATCATTCACCTAGAAACGACCTGCCATGGCAGATGAATATAATTTTAAATTACGGACTCGTCCAGTTTGACTCCGCAAGGTGACCGGTACATTATTTTTTGTCTCTACAATGTACAAGTTTCATACCTGAAGTCTTTACAAATTCGTTGTCTCTTTCTTACTCTATTATAGTGACAGAGATGTGTAGTTCTAGCCAACTGTTTTTTGATATTTTGTTAATGTTATATGAAGGTGAACGTTTAATGTGTGTGGCTCATTGCCCTTTTCTATCCTTGAGAACCTAAAAACTTTTTGATATCATAGTAGTAGGTTTTTTTTTAACAAGTAGGAGTGCCTTGCGATAGTGAAACACTTAGTATGTAGGAAGAACACCTATAAACAATTTGTATGTATGTCAATTTCTGAATTGACAGTTATGTCGGAAGTGGATACTATTACGACTTTGGAGTAGCGTCCGAAATTTGCAAATGTCTTTTTTATGCAAACCACGTCACTATAACACTAACACTTTATAGCACCTAACTTTAGTAAAAACTTTACCGCTTTTGTGTGCCACAGATGTTCTATCCTACTTCTACACATCTACACAAAAAAAAACTTACTTAGCACATAATTTGCGAAGAAAACAAACATTAACGATCAAGTTATGAAAACCTTGGAAGTATGTTGGTATTTTAAAGGGATCTAGACTAGAGACTAATTAGTAATTAGGCATGAGTAGTCTAACACCGGAGTACTTTCTTTGCTCTTAGATCCGCACGTTTAAGCCAGTTTATATTGGACACACATACTAGCAGAAGCGGTTCATATTCGTAATACATTGCAGCGTCTACATAGTCGTTCAAGTTGATTTGCGTTAATCGCACGCCAATGTACTACAACCCGGATCTTTACCGTGGGCCGTGATATGCGTCCCTAGTATGGAATTTACTTAACTCTGGACGTCTATGTGTGTAATGTTTCCGTACAAAGGCTCTTTCCTACGTATAGGAATAAACGCGATTGTTAGAGACGATTGTAAAGCATTTCATCCTCATTTGTATCTGTACTGATATTATAAATGTCTGTCTGTTTGTTACTCTTTCACGCATAAACCGCTGAACCGATTTTGATGAAATTTGGTACGACGATAGAGTCCCGGAGAAGGACATAGGGTACTTATTATCCCGAAATAATTGATGGTTCCTGAGGGAATAGCGATAAACGACTTCTACGCGGACGGAGTCGCGGGAAACAGCTAGTGACATATACGCGTATGTTGCCTTGATAACTTTCTCCTTTTCATCTTTGAAATTCTACGCTTTTCCGTAGAAAACATTGTCAACTTGTACACTTGTACTTACCTAAAGTTTTGTGGAACAAACCCCTTCGCAAAAAGACATCTTTAGTAAACATAACATTATAGGACAGTCTTATTTCATGATGAGCTTAGCCTTACAAGTTGTTGACTGGCAGTATCTCCCTATTTTTTCCAAATTGGAGACCAATAAGCCAAACTTGGTCCAAACAACGGTACCCATTAATAAACGGGCAGGTGTCAAATGCTTCTCAATTGCCGTTGATGAGTCACGGAACAGACCGACCTGGTTCACGTTCGGAATGCTTAATCAATAGTCGAATATTTAGACGGTGACTAAAACAGTTTTTTAACCCGCAGTGTTGTTCCAAAGGGGTGCATATTTGTGACTCAATCGCCATAGAAGATTCGATGTTGTAAGTGATGTAAGGTTGCAACTGTTGTGTGGGCTTAAGAAAATAAACTGTTAGGTTATAAATAGGTTTTCTGCTGTCTCCGTACTATTAATCCTAACTAGAGTAGGGCGATAAGTTAGCGATGAATGTAGTTATGTAGTCGGATTTAATAGGTTTCGGGAGATAAGTGAGCTGTAACATATGTAATACTAGATTTCTCCCGCAAGTATGTTCGCGTAAAACTTTATCGCTCGAGAACTGTACAATTTTCTGGGATAAAAACTATCCTATATCCATCCCCGGACTTCAGTTATCTCCGTACCAAATTTCATAGAAATCGGGTCTGAAATTTATCCGTAAAAGTGTAACAAACAGACAGACAGAATTACTCTCACATTTATAATATTACTTTGGATAATTCATATTATATTGAATGATCTTTTCGTCACCTTTTGCCAGTCCTTGCCGAAAAGCGGTCATATGTTCGACCGTCTTTTTTAAATGATTCATCTGAACTGAACCCAGTACTTTTTTCAACGGAGCAAAAACGAGCAGTTTTCTTATCCAAACTATCCTCTTGTGACGTTTGAAATGTTACTCTACACGTGTTTCCAGAAAACACGAAATCTTCTAACAGTCTAGAAAAATGAACGCTGCAACATGTTTACGAGTTTACGAGCAACTTGACATTTTGACGGTTGCAATTCAAAGCACTTTACGAAATGCAGTATTTTCATAACCTCTGATTCTTTATAAGTTTATAAATGTTATATTTACACGTGCCAAGTTTAAAAGTTGTTCTCAACTTGACCCACTTGAAATATTGCAGTGCTGGTTGCGGAGACGTTACTTATGCTAATCTTTGTTAGGTTACGCTGTTTTCTTTTGTTAGGTTTTGGCAATTGTTTTTTTATAGTCACTTACTCAAAGTGTGCCAGCAAAACCCAAACAGTACATGAATAAATAACAACAATATGGCTAAAACCCTTGAAGCCTTGAAAGTGAAAGAAAACGGTTGATGATGTTAAATAAAAAAAAACAAGTCACGTTTTGCGAGATTTTACCTTACGCCGTGATATAGATCACTTCCTATTTCGCATTCAATCGTCGTTACCCTCACGAACGATACATTTGTCGTTTTCTCATGATAAAACGCAATTTACCTGCAGAAGTTGCCAAATAAATGGCAAAACATTCGGGGACCTACTTCGGCCGCCTTGACCTAGTGCGCCTACCGTAAGAGCCTCCGCACACTCTACTGTCTGTTCTGAAGCTTCTCTTATCTGCGATCGATCCTGCACACAACTAAATGTGCGTTTTGTTAACTGCAGCAAAGTTTTTTGAAAGATTTGAAAGACTGTTCCTGATCCAATCTTGGTCAGTTTACATCATAAATCAGGCACTGGTTTTCTATTCTAGAAACTTATTTTGTGGGTATTTCTAGGTGTCCTATAGATAATTTTTTCGATTTCAGGAACCAAAACTCGTTATCAAAGGCAATGGTCATCGGCTTCCGGTAACCTTCGGGGAGGGAAGATGGCCGATTTAAAAATGTCCGGCTTTTACTTTTGATTCAGTCTCATGAATTACTCTACTCACTTGACATTGGCAAAATCACAGCGGAATATCGCGGTAGACCGCTATAAATAAAAAGAAGAAGGAGAAGACATTGGTCATGCAGCGTTTGAAAATGCAGATATTGATTGCTTTCAAAGTCGCTTGTAAAAGTAAAGTGTTCAGAAGCTCATAAATGTACCAAACATTTATTTTCATCCGTATCCCTTCATTTTACATAATTTCATTTGCCATAACATAATGGTCACTGGCTATAACCTTTTTTTTTAATCTCATTTATTTTACAAGCCATACATCTTAACTGGCTTATAACCTTCTTTTTCCATAATATCACATACCATAATTTCACTTGCCATAAATATTTTTTTTCTGAAATCGTAAATCTTTCAGGTAATTTTTACATGACATCGTGTAGAGCCCATTAGGTTAGGTTAGGTTAGGTTTGTTATATTACAATTCTTAATAGTTCACGGTTTCAGAAAAAGTGCCTTATGGCAAATGAATGTATGGCACATGATTCGTATGGCGTATAAAAATATGTCATATTAAATTATTGCATGTGAAATTCGGTCAAACGATACAGAACCATTTTCATCATCCTTCTATTATAAACTGTTTTTTTTTTCAACTTACGAAAAGCACAATGCGGGAATTAAACTTTTGATAGCAGTCACGATTCTGTCTGACGCCCTTGACTTGACGCCATTTTGGTATCTTACTTACACGTGCGTATGTTATTTCTCAACCCACATTTAATTTTCTATACAGTGTTGACATACAAACGAGTTATAGTGTATTTTTTTTTAAAGCGAATTTAACTAAATTTTCAGCAGCGACGTTGTATGCTAATTTCAAGGTTCGCTTTTAATTGATATTTGGCAAGTCTGCCTGGGGAGTTCAGTTCAGTGAATGTCTAAATTTCTGTGTGTCGGTCTGCCATTTAAGCATAACTGTGTATTTGTAATTTTTGTTAGTAACGCAAATGATAAGTTCATATAAATAAATAAATATCAGGGGACAATCTCACACAAATTGAGCTAGTCCCAAACTAAGCTCTAGGCTTGTACTATGGGTACTAGACAACGATAAACGTACTTATATAGAGAAATAAATACTTAAATACATAGAAAACATCCAAGACTCAGGAACAAATACTCGCGCTCATCACACAAATATCTGCCCTTACCGGGATTTGAACCCAGGACCGCTGGCTTCGGAGGCAGGGTCACTCCCAACTAGGCCACCGTGTCGTCATATATCGACGCGTTTAGCGTAGTTAGTTGTGACTCTGCCTACAGGGTATGGGTACGGGTAAATATTTGTGTGATGAGCGTGAGCATTTTTTCCTGAGCCTTGGATGGTTTCTACGTATTTAAGTATGCATTTCTCTATAGAGCTATCCTAGAGCTTAGGTTGGAGCTAGGTCAATTTGTGTGAGACTGTCCTATATTTATTTTTGTATTTATCATCGTAAGGCCCACTGTACTACAAACAGGAAGATATGTGAATTGGAATTTGTATCTAGAGCAACAAGGAATTAAAGTTCAAATACGTTTGCTCTATAATGACAAATTCAATTTTTAAACAAAGAAAAATGGACTTTATTCCAATGATGTAGTTTAAATTGAATGGACTTGATTCTGTTCATCCTAATGCACATTGGGCCTTACGATGTTATCTTAATTTCGCTCAGTAAATGTCGCTCATGTTGTTTGTGTATATACATAGAGTGCAGTTGTTGGAGTTACCTCATCTAAACATATGACCTACTAACCGCATTTTATCATTATAATCCATTCATTCGAACTTGTTTTATGCAGTTAACAATATCCTAACTTAAAATATAATATTCACTGCGAGAAATGTTGGGAAGATTATTCCGTAATTGTGTAGCTGTTGTTTTTAGGTATTCGGTAACTACGAAAGAGTATCAACTGGAGTGATCCCTTTACTTACTGATCAATTCAATGGTTGGCGACCGGTAGGTAATATGGATAAGTCCTTAACCAAATATATTTTTTTACTCACTGATTTAATTTGTTTTAGTAAATAATCATATATGTTTCTATGTTTAATACTGTCAATCGATTGCTCTTGAGAATCCATTTATATAAAGAGAATGACCTTTGAACATCAACAGATGTGAGAGGTGCGTAGTTGTAAACTGATATTTAGTCGTTATCATTTAAGCTTCCAACAAAAGTCATATCCATGTTATACTTTCATCGAAGAATTGCTAGCGGTCGCCGATTATTAGGATCATAGATTATACCAGCCCAAAAGACGTCCATTGCTGGACATAGGCCTTCCCCAAGGTTCTCCACGACGGATGGTTTTCTGCTACTCACGTCCATTGGTTACCTGTGATCTTCGCCGGTGCTTGTGGGAGGCCTGCCAACACTTCGCTTTCGGTCCTCATTGACTACTCTACAGCGATCCCGCCCCAATGGCCATCAGAATTAACTGATCGATAAAATAGTTAATCAATTGAAACGTTAATTCCGAAATTGCGTTAACATTTCATAACGCTTTCCGCGCTCGCCTTGACCCGCCGGACGAGGCTTTTTCCGCTCCCGCCATTGTTATAAGTTGTAATACAAGCGGTTGCACGTGCGTTTGAGCGATTATGCACTTTACAAGTTATGAGAGACTAGCGTGTGGTTAAAATTTCAATAATAATACGTACGTTTACATCCTTACTAATATTATAAATGTGAAAGCGTGGATTTTTGTTACGCTTTCACGCAAAAACTACTTGACGAATCATTATGAAACTTTGTACACATATTCTGGGAGGTACTAGAAATAACATAGGATACTTTTTATTTACTCTGCCATCTATTTGATTAAGTTTACCCTTGCTTAACTTGTTTGTCGCTCAGTTTTCCCGCCCTTGTAATATTAGGCTTCAAACTGAATATACAATGACAAGTGCGGTCGGCTTATGTAGCTGCACATTTAAGCGCTTTATCACTTAAACGTCATGTCTTAAATGCTCCATAATCTGTCAAACGCGTTAAAGCGTTAAGGTACAAAAGTGTACAGCTACTTGGAAGGCCGAGTTAATCTACAGTTTAGTCACTATGTTCTCAACATTGTTATTTATAGTCTATTCTCTTAGATAGTGTCGCTACACCCGCACGCACTTGTGGTTATTGTAATAAAATACGAATTTAATTGCGATGTAAACTGCCAACGGCTCCGCCGCTTGCATTCTTTGTTTACGCGGCGGCATCCATTGACAAAAGACGGCACGTGCCAAGGCGGTGCGATACATAGGCATCAACACCTAAGCTAATGGATTAAAGCTTATGCGTTGGACCACATCGTAAGCGCGGCTATACTAAGAGGTTGGGAAACACCCTACAGAATAGGTGCCTTTATAATGCGCCAGAGATAAATAGATCCCGCATTATACTCGTACTAACTTCACACTTGATTGTGTCCTGAAATTGCCTGTTTGTGCAATAAAATTAATTTTACACGCTCCGTACTTAATGTGTAATTGGCATTTATTGGTAGCGTTACTGCGTTGTTGGTTAAATCGGGTCCGGCGCACGCGTCGGTAAGATGACGTCGCGAACTTTGACAAATTTTCTCTAAATTCAAACCATTTGACAAACGTACGATTTATTTATTTCCATACAAAGAAGTGGAATTAACATGAAACTTGAGTCGGTTTGTTAAAAAATGTATTGATAGTCAACTTTGAAATGTATAATGTATATGCATAAAAATATTTAATTTTATTAAATTATACGAACAATTAGCACTCTACCAAAAAAGTTACAATGGCAAAAAATACAAAAAGAGCTACCTAATAGTTTTAACACAGTTTTTCTTTATTTACGTTGGTTTCGTATATTCCCATACAGTCCCAGCAATAAAAACTATTTTGTATGTTTAAATGTAGCTTTTGAGAGCACATTATGCTATTTATGCTATTCATACAAGGACGTGGACGAACCTAACACTCATGTTGATTGGCACGAGAATGGGCTGCAAAAACAGACCAACGGCAACAATGTCTATTGTAGCTAGCATTTTACTACTCAGGTAGGCACTAATATAAATTTGAGTTTCTAAACAATATAAGCGATTTTATTTGGCCCTGATTTAGGAAAAACTGTACAACGTGGGTTGGGACCACATTCATTTGAGCCATAAAGAGTTTACAAACATACCTATGTACATTCTACTTAAATATGTACATACATAACATCACGCCTTCATTCCCATAGTGGGGTAGCCAGAGATACAGAAAAACCAATAATTCTAAAAAGACTACTTGATAATTCCGTAACCACATTTGTGCAAAACAGGCTAAGATGTGTACCATTGTATTAGTGACAGTTTGCAAACCCATCGCCTAACAATACGACGTCCACGGGAAGACGTGAAGTTTCATTATTCTAACCCGGCAACTACAGTATATAGTGGTGGTAGTGGTGGTAGTGTATAGTGGTGGTGTATTTAGTGGTGGTAGGACCCTGTGCAGGGTCCGTCCGGATCGCTACCACCATCTTATCCATTAACCACCCGCCAAGCAACAGTGTTCGCAATGTTGTGTTCCGGTGTGGGGATAAGACAACCGGTGAAATTACTAGCATAGTGGCATTCCATCTTAGTCCTCAGGGTTGGCAACGCATTTGAGGTCTTAGGATTATAGTCTTGAGAATTCAAATGTCTATGGGTCTCAGATTCCACTTACCATCAGGTGGCCTGAGTGCTCGGGTGCCTTCTCCTTAACATAAAAAAAAAAAAAAAAAAAAAAACTCGTCACATTCTGTATAGTGAAAAAAGGAAACTAACCTGATATGTCCAGTCAAGGACTTTAATTGTTATGCCACTACGGAACCCGGTCATAATGACAGCGTCAAATCACATGAAAGAAAACTAAAATTAATGATTAACGCTGTCATCATGACGGGTTCCATAGTGGCATAACAATTAAAGTCCTTGACTGTCCCAAAAAACATGTTTGAAGAACGGAGATGTCTGTGTCCATTATTTCCAAAACATATTCCGGTAACTAAATGGATATCTCTGAAAAAAGGCGAGTCTCTCCAACTCTCCATTTACACTAGATTTCTATTATTTCTTTATAAAGATTAAATATATAAAAGTAGGATTTTACCAGCAACAATATAAAATAGAAGAGGAACAATGATAGGACACCTGCTACGACACGACATTTTCCTTAAAAACATCATAGAAGGAAAGATAGAGGGCAAGAGAGGCGGAGGAAGACCAAGAAGAAATTATTTGAGCAGATAAAAGAGAAGGTTAAGGTTCGGTCGTACTAGTAAGTCAAGCAGTTGACGGAGCACCGGAGCCGTTGGCGATTACTCTACCGACAAGAGCATTGTCTTAAATAAAGAGAGTGAAGGGATGTAAATACTAAATATAGGCAGGGCTTGTATGACATCGATTATGCGTAATCTTGAACTACAACCGAGGCTAACACCGTATGTACACAACGCAACGTTTGTCACTTGTTCGGTGTATAATTATTACTTGTACAACACACCTTGAGAAACGATTGGATCTTTACGTATTTTATGGGTAAATCGGAATCGCTCGAGGGACGCGCTCTACGTCTGTGGTGGTAACGAACGACAATGACGTACATGCGTCACAGTGTGAGGTGTGTTTGTCATGTATTAAATACGTAGACAAACATAAACGAACGCAACGTAGGAGCGATTGAGCTGCGAGAAGTCGCTATCGCTACTCGCGGTAAAAGTACCCTATGTCCTCGGGGTTCAAGCTATCTCCATACCAAATTTCATCGAAATCAGTTCAGCGGTTTAGCCGTTAAAGCGTAACAAACAGACAGAGAACTGAATTGAAAATTAAGTTAAAGATAAATAGGAGTGTTGTCGCGGGCGTGCTGCCGTATAATCCCAAAGAAATTAGCTAAATGTATAGTAATAGTATAAGCAATTTAAATTTAATGTAATTTTTAATCAACACAAACATTATAAAGAGGAAACATTAAAACAAATCAAAGACTACTGGACCGATTTCAAAATTTCTTTCACCACTAGTATGCTACATTATCACACATTAACATAGGCTATGTTTTATTTTTTACGCCGATGGAGTCGCGGGCAAGTTAGTAAAATTATTATAAACAAGAAAGAATTGTATTTTTGTATGTTTGTAACGCATAAACTCAAAAACGACTGGACTAATTTTGTTTTTTTTTCACCGTTACAATAATATTTTATGACGGATTAACATAGGGTATATTTGTTTAATGATGAGATATTTAAAACGTAATTTTTAATAATTCCACAGATGTATAATTTGCATACAAAAGTTGTTTTTATCAAGAAATCTTTGAAGATATTATGTTTTATGTTAACTTCTATACATTTCTGTACACGTGCCATTTGTAAGATGATATGATATATTATTATAACAATCATTGACATTATAAATGCAAAAGACTGTTGTGATTTTTTAAACTAAGCTATTGGATCGATTCAATTCAATACACCTGGTGTGTTACCACAGGATTATCATCAATATCGATATCAACTTAAAATACAACACTCCTAGGCACCCTTTACGGATACAATTTTTCTTTATTTTACCTTAGTTAAGACCATCTTGCTTCGATGTCGTAATCGTATGGCCATATAAATAAGAACTGATATGATGACAGCATTACAATTACCATTATCTTCAAAACGAACTTCATGTCAAGTTAAGATATTATTACTGTTGAAACTTCCTTCCTTTTCAAGAGCATATCTTGGTATTCACCATTTGCCACAGCTACTTGACACCAATTACCTCTCCCACTGCAATAATGTTAGCTATCTAGGACAACCAAAAAAGACTGTCCTCATCTACTTTACTATCATATAAACGCATTAGTGCATTTAGGCCACGATGCTTCGACCCAGATACGCCTAAATTATACGTCGAATCTGTTTCAAGATCAATAACATTAACTTTAATGCATATTTCGTACAATTTCGTGTTTGCAATGCTAAGTGCAGCCTTCGCTGTGTGCACTTTTTACGTTATGAAAACGGAAATCCTAATAGATGCGTGCTGTCTGTTGTCCAAATCGATTGGAAATCTGCTTTTGCGCATTTAGTTGAAAAATGTAATAAAACTGGATACATTTTGTCCTGTAAAGACTGACAAGATTCTATTTAGCCCTATTTCAATACAAATTTGTATTGAAATAGGGCTAAATAGAATCTTGTCAGGCTATAGCTACGATTACACCGAAATAGTTATTCCGCGGTGACCACTACTGATGCTCAACACGTTGAAGAATATAGATGACAGCATCAACTGCTTTGGCAACTAAATAATTAGTGGATTTCGTATTTCTTTGAAAGCACATTATAATCATATCCACCTAAGGTCGTCCACTGGTGGAAATTGACATTTATAACGTGTTTGTGATTAGCCCTTAGTTTTCTTCCCGTTTATTTGTTCAATTATGCATTACATTACAAATAAACTTAGTCTTATTGTTGTTGATTCTAAAGGGTGTCCCCTTGTTTCATCGACATTCATAGAACGTATCACTTCGCAGAATTTTCAGATTACCTTAAGCAATTGTTAAGTAGGTTAGGTTAGGTAATCACCAAAAAATAATCTGAAAACAATAAGGTTTCAGCAAAAACAAGCCTTCTATAAAATGAGTGTCGTTGAAGCAGCGTACAACCGATTTTAAATATATAGTACCGATTTCTTCATCCAGATCCTTGTTATTGATGTTTATTCTGATGAAATATTGTTTATTCCAGATTACGTGGCCGGTGGGGAGCTGTTCACACATCTTTATCAAAGGGAGCATTTCTATGAAAGCGAAGTGAGACTCTACATAGCCGAGATCATCTTGGCTCTCGAGCAGTTACATAAGGTAGGCAAAAATACGTTTGATAATTGAAGTTAGTGTCCTTTCTTTTCGCCACAGGTTTCACAGTGCTCAAGTATATTCTGATAACGATTTCTTTTTTGTCTGTTTCAACTATTTTGCTTCTCTATTCTTAGCTAACGATGCTTTATTTTTACTATGCTCCGAAATATTACTAACGTAACAAGTGACTCAGAAGAATGCTGTACTAATTTGAGTACAGTTGACATTGACAGTTCACTGCCAAGCCATTCAAATCTTTTGCAGTCATAAGAGAAATTTTATCCTCGGCTCTTCTTTGCGTTTTCTCAAGTTAGGGGTTGATTTTCTAGAAATCTTAATGGTGTAATGTATATTTTTAATGTTATGTGTCCGTTTTGAATTCTTCAACCATGCAGACGGTTTGGTGTCCATCAGTTAGTAACGGCAAAGTTTTATGCGTCTCTATAGACTTCGCCTGCGGTTGAGTCCTAGCCGTGCACTTATCTCGAATTTAATGTGGTAGGTATCTTTGATAGTGAGTGATACTACTTTACCGAATTTCTTATACCTCAAGAATATTTTTACATGCTTATTTTTATACTTACGCTCTCTGGAAAGTACTTTTAAATAGAGGAATAATTGTATAGGCGAAATAATTGTCTTGTAATTTATGCATAAGATATGAAGTTTTAAAAAGTTATAGGCCGGACTCCCTGCAAAAACACTCTATACAAACTGGACGACAGAAATGACGTCACAGATGTTGTTCCATGTTTAACATATAAGGACCTTATAAAGAAATTTGCATTTGATTCGAAAGATCCTATGTTTAAGCCAATATCGTTGTTATCGTTTATATTACGTAAATAAAATGAGGTTCCCGAATCTAAACATTAAAAGAAGATTTAAAATTTTAACAAGTTTTGATGCAAGGGTCAAAACATAGTGATAGTGAATCAATGAAACTCAATTCTGATTTTCATGCATGTTCTCTACTGCAACAGTAAGTTACTTGACATAAGTATTACGTCTGTATTCCCATTATAAAGCAGAAAACGACTGGTATGTTTAACGCTGACAACTTGCCAAGCTTTTCAACATTATCAAGTGGAAAATATAAAACTCATTCTGGCCGAGGCTTACAAAAAATTGGCGACTTTGCTTACGTTGTTTCATGTTGAGCCGTTCTTTTTGTGAATACGACATTGACTGCGAAAATTCATTAAGATGCCAAAAATATGAAAACATCAAAGCTATTAACTACAGATGTTGAAAGTAAATTACAAGTGTTTGGAATTACGAACAACGGAACAGAAATGACGAAGTGTCTGAATTTAATTGCATTAATTAGCACGTTGACATGGTCATTTGCAAGAGCAATTAAAAAGGAAAAGTTTTGTTTAACTTCACCGTATTCAAATTTTAGTCATGTATTTTGGCACCATTCTGGTATTTCAAGGAATCTTACGTTTTCCACCTTTTGTTATTCACGTTAAAACAATAATTTCACCATACTGAACGTGTTATTTGTATATGTATTAATTTCGTTCGTTCTTCTCACTTGTATAAGGTTTTAATAATGCTAGTAGTTTTGTTATTATGTCAAAGTCTACATTTATTTTTATCGCTATTTCCTTGGATACTTTCCTTACTGAACAAACGTTAACTTCCCACTTGAGATCACACCAGAGAGTTTCATAGCTTCCCCTTCATTTTAAAATTAAAAGTCTCCGAAGCGTTGTTCTTTCTTAAAATACGAGGATATCACCATCATTATTATACACATCAATAACCATTCTATCTTCCTCCAGCTCGGTATCATCTACCGCGACATCAAGCTCGAGAATATCCTCCTGGACGCCGAAGGTCACATCGTGCTGACGGACTTTGGTCTCTCCAAGGAGTTCTGTGGCGGGGAGAGCAGGGCGTACAGCTTTTGCGGTACCATCGAGTACATGGCTCCCGAGGTCGTCAGGAGTGGAAGCCAGGGGCATGATATTGTGAGTACTTAACTTAATTTAGTTATTTCTATCAGCTGGCTGTACATCAGAAACCGTCATAGGTAGACACTTGAAATTTTCACAGAGTGTGAATACAAGCGTACCCTACGTATGCGAATCGGACTCGCACTTGACCGGTTATTATTTGCTGTCGTGCAATTTGACTTCGCATGACAAGAACGTCAAGAACATAACATTTCATTGCATTTAGTTTCACATTATGTCTGGGTGCTGTTTCATGTCGCCCAAATGCGGCTTCGTTTCGACAACATAAAAACATGACTCACTCATACCGCGGTATCTGCTCGGTTTATCAATAAGCAGAACCATGCGAATACGTTATTAGTCGGGTCGATTGCACAAGGATGGCAACAGTATAGCAACAAAGTAAGTTAAATAACAATGTTGCAACTAAGTTGAAAGATTAATCATATGAAAATAGGTTACATCAAGAGTACCCAGAAAGAAACTCTTATGAAAGTTAGGAACTATTTAACATCGGACGTAATTTTCGTGTGGTTTTTTTTAAAACGTGAAAAACTAATAGTTTTTTTTTAGATTTATATCTGTAATTGAGTGGTAAGTAGTTCATTTCAGTATTTTGAACTCTTAACAGTTATTTTATACAAGCAACATGACGTACGATCGGTAATATATTTAACGCCAGGTTGTGGATTTAACTGTCCGCTTCGAAACTTGACTGGTATAAAGTGGAAAGATATTTTCGTCTGTTACTCTCACGACAAAAAATATCAGTTCAGATTTGACCCACTTTTTATAATTATTTCTTCTTACGTTTTAAAATTCCTAGCGAAGATTGAAGATAATAAATGCTTTTCATTGTTAGAAATATATTGTTATTGTTAGAAGTGTTATGATGCTTTTCATTGTTCGAAGAGCTTTATATATAGCTATAAAGTTCTAAATTAATACGAATATAAAGATTTAATACATTGATTTCCAGAAATCCAGGAGATTGCAAATAGTTCACACTGCAATTGACGTTCAGAAATTTATTATCAATTAAAAACTAAATCTAAATAATAGATATTACTTTGATTTTTGCTTGTATGTTGAATATTTTACATAACAGTGGGGTTTTTCACTTTTAAAAGAAGACAATACGGCAAAATTCAGTGGCACAGGTAAATGTCATTAGGGCCAGGCTATTCTTTGATGTTGAATGCCTTCCACTTTTACTTTCATTTTTCTTTACACTTTTGCTCTGCTTGTTAAAATGATATTGAAAACCAAAGACTAACTTATATAAAGGCTATTTAGAATATAGATTAGATTAAGGACAAAATAATTATGCCTCTCAAGGTAGGACATACTTAAGAACGGCTTTGCAGCAGGTAAATAGATATGAAATGACCGTGATTGTGGCTTACTGTGGGTTGACTCTCTTCACCCACTTTTATTTAGCTGGTTGTTTCATGACAAATTAGAATAACGATTCTATGTCGAATCGAAAACCATGCTACGAATAGTTAAGTACTTCTACTCTCCCCATCTATCATATCAGGGTTCCTCCTCCATTGCATCGAAACATAGAAAGCTCTATCCCTAACACTCTCCAGGTTTGACACAGTCTATGTAAAGTTACAGTGGTAAAGAATGTAACTTGAAACTTTTAATTTTTGTCAAGATCTATACTTGTCAATACTTGGGCTGAACGTCCTCAATGCACCGTAGCGAAAGACATGCTCAGCTCTTTTTACAACCATCCCAGCTGTTATGCGGTGTGAATGAAACTAATCTGTTAATAGAAAGTTAACAATATACGGTAGGCAACAGCGCGAGCACACAACTTGACACTTTACTCGCTTGGCTCAAGCATCTTTTTGGACTGTTTTTTTGCATTGTTATGTATAAGTGCAGATGAATCACTCAAGTGTCTGTAATTAGATATAATCGCCGGAGAGATAGTGGAATCTTCGAGAGTGGGTTCTAGTGGTTTTGTTTAAGCCTATTTTAGAGTTTGAGTTCTTTTGCCGGTGCTGCAGTAAAGGGTTTTAGATTTGTATCAGGTCCTGGGAAGTGGAATGGATGCGATTTTGGATTTCGGGCATTGGATAAATGTGAGTGGATGATAAAATTTTATTCTGCAATTAAAATGTCGCAGTTCAGTTCCACATGGCTGTCTTTCAGCACTTGCCCAAGAGAAGATCTCTATTAAGAGGAATAGCTTCAAGAAACTGAACAGCCAGTTTGTCAACTGCTTATATTTGGTCGATATTTGACGTTTTTGATGGAGCGATGTTGCCATTCAATGACCTAAAGTTAATTTCAATGACTACTCGACATTTACATTGGGATAATGCCAAAGGCTGACTTTTTTTTTACAAAGAATCTCGATTCAATTGCTACGAGTTTCAGGCTTGCATTAAAAACGTTCGTCTCTCTCTCGCGGCGCGGGCGCCGTATCCTTCGTCACTTGCACTCGGACCGTGACCTACATGACGCCGCGGTCGCCGGGGCTAATTCTGGTACTATCTCCGAATACATAGTTATAAAATATTGTTTACAACGCGTTTATAAAAAAAGCTCTCGAATTCCCAGACGTAGAGTTGTCAATGAGATTTATCGCGCGTTGACTTCGGGATATCGACTTTTTGTGATAGGAAATAGTTTGCCAAGATACCTGCAGATGTCGCGGTTTTAATCAGTCGAGTTAAATCAGTGCAATATTTTGCTTTTTTATTTTTATTATTATGAATGAGGCTGTACGTTTAATATTATTTTAGCGCCTCTCAATGATTTTTGACCGTGTTATCAAAATGATAGTATGTCACGACTTAGCATCTGCATATCCCCATTATAACAATGGAGGAAAACCTTGTCAAGAAACAACTTGTTAAGTTGGTACTGAATTGTTTCGTGTATGTATAATACCCCAAAAAAACAAGTACCGTTAGCTGCTTCACCCACTGCAAATTACCCTTTTTTTGTTTATACTATAATATTATAAAGAGGCAAAGTTGGTCAGGTTTTAGGGGGTAATCCCTGGATCTACTGAACTGATTGAGATGAAATTTGGTATGGAGATAGTTTGAGTCCCGAGGAAGGACATAAGGTACTTTTTATCCCGAAAAATAGGTGAGGCAATAGTGATGAACGACTTCTATGCGGACGGAGTCGCGGGGAACTGCTATATGCTTATAAAGGTATGGTATTAGTGAATACTGCATTGCAATTTACATCGCAGTGTTTGAGAGCATAAAAGATACGTCTTTTTTATGTAGATTTGTATAAACACATAATCCTTTTATTTTAATTGCAAGAGGCCTTGTCCAGTCACGGGTCTCGTTTATAATTAGACTCTGAATTTTGTTTATGATGCCGGACGTTTGGCTCTAAACGGGTGATATTTGTGATTTGTGTGTCGTCTACTGGGATTTTATTATAATTAAGGCAAAATGTTGGAATCTGTCGCATATGTAACGTCATGAAACGCAATTTAGGTAGTTTCATACCTTAGGCTCCAAAACAAAAATAACGATTTAGTTATGTGTTTAAACTATATCTTACGCCTTCACGACTAAACCGCTGGACAGAATTTGATGAAATTTGGTTTGGAGATAGCTTAAGCCCTGGAGAAGGATCAGACGCACGTCAAAAAACTCTAAGTATTAAAAATATCAATACAATTTAATAATTAACAAATATCAAAATAATTAAGCCAGGGACATTTTTGATCTGTCTATACATATACAACAAGTATCCCGAAAAATAACGATAATTCCTGATGGAAAATTGATCAACGATGTCTACGCAGACGTAGTAGTAGGTTGATTTTAATCTAGAATTATCAACGCTCCGTTACTTAGCTGTCAAGGTCGTGAAAAATCTGTAACCGTTGAAGGTTACTATAACTAACAAAAACGTGTTCATGTTAATCTCTAGGTCATAGTGGTTTCCTCAAAACAATGCATGGGGATCAAGGTAGCTGCCGACCTGTGCAATATTCTAGCGCTCGGCCTAGACCTGTTTCGAGGGTTCTATACGCGCTGGTTGAAAGGTCATGATTATTCTCCTACCCTTATCCCAACTTCTTTGGGGTCGGCGGAACATGACCTTTTCTTCCATACTTCTCTATTAGTCACCAACTCTGTAGTCACTCCCTTTCGAGCCATATCACCTTTCACACGGCCCATCCATCGTTTCTTCGGTCTTCCCCTACTCGTCTAGCCATCCACATTCATACTTAAAACTTTCCTGACGATATTTTTTACATTCCTCCGCATCACATGCCATTACAACTTTTCAATCACCGGTGTCACTTTCAGAATTCCTCTTATATACTCATTCCTGATTCTATTCATTCGCGTAACACCTATCCCCCTTAGCATTCTCAGTTCTCAATTCTCAGGCGCTGGTAGAAAAGTGATGAATAATAAAAGAAATACCAGCTGCTTCATTTTTTGCGAACTGCTAAAGAGATTGGCTTCTTTCGCTTGTATTTCCTGAGGGATATAATTTGTGTGTCTTTAAATCAGGAGTGAATGGGCTTTTACTGAACCAGCGAGCTTCATCCTAGACTTCATCATCATTTACTATTAGATGAGGTGAAGGACAGTAGGTTCAGACCAGAATAAAAAAAATATAATCTAGTGACCTAAAATGTTAAGATTTAGATTTTGGAGTCAGTAATGTGTTATTGAATGTCGAATACACGTTTTTTCTACAATTATTATATTAGTAGGATTTAAACACACTGATATTATTATATTAATTAAATTCGCCTTTTATGTACCGGCAATGCAGAATCATTAATAGCAATTTACTGCTTCTTGCTAAAGTGCTGATAATTTTACTTAAAACCATTTACATCTTTGGCAACCACTAAAGCACTGATCGAGGTTATACCTCCATGTGTTTATCTTTTAAAACCCCAACGCAAAAAGAGTTTTGTTATAAATTCAACGTGTGTGTGTCTGTGGCACCGTACTTCTGTAATACCAAAGAAGGGGGCTTACTGCCATGCAGTAGTCAAAGCATTCTATACTCTATGAGTAACTATTAAGTTTTAAATACTTATAATATTACTATGTACTTAGCCGCCTTCTTTGGTAGTATGGTAGCGTAGCTCCCAAACGGGTGAACCTATTCGCACCCGTTTATAGGGTTCCGTACATCAAACAGAAAAAACAGAACCCTTATAGGACCACTTTGTTGTCTGTGTCAGTCAAGACCCTTTTTCTCAGTAACACGTAGAAATTAACAGCAAAAACTTAGCCTGCGGTCACCGCCGGTAGGTACTGGCTGAAAATTAGCGCTGCAGGTGACTGACACCTCAGCATTATGCTGAGCCAGTGTCCGTTTCACTGCCGTGAGGACACTTTTCTGAGTGCCTAAATTTTCTTTAATCTTTTAAGTCTTTTTTTATATGTATGTGTGTCTTATGTTTGGTGAATAAATGTATTTCTTCTTTTTCTTCTTGAAGCTGTAAAAAGAGGCTTATAAGTCAACACAATCCAAAGATACGGCCATTTGAGACTTATTTTCTAACACTTCGCAGGGGAATCAAAACCTGTAATTCAAGAAGGTAGGTCTTACAGCACACGTAAAGGGAAATGTCCGAAAACTTAATTTGTAGTTATATCACAAAAATACTTAGGTACAAGTGGGACCCTTTTTTAAACAATTAGTTGGGCCGGTAAAGAAATGTATCAGCCTGCTGGTATACTTTTTCGTATAATTTTTATTGCCCGTGTCTTCCCGTGGATGTCGTAAGAGGCGACTAAGGGAATAAGGGCTTGTAGTATTGTTAGGCGATGAGCTTGCAACCTGTCACTAATACACTGGTAATCATCTCAGCCTACTTGTGCAAAATGTAGACCTCATATGAGGCGAGATATTTCACTTTGTTCCGATGGAGTTGACAACAATCAATGTGATTTATTAAATCATAAATAAATTAAGTAAAAAACACCATTTATTATTTTTTGTCGGTGTAATTGTATCTAGTTTCATCCCTATTCGTTTGTGCACCTTAGCCAGGGACACTGTATGGGGTTTTTGGTCCTTTAATAGTTATATCCATTATTTGTTAATCTTAACTAGTCCTTAACAGGTGTCCAAGGACAAAACACTACCTATCGCTATTTAAGTCCAGTTTTTTGCATTCCAAACCTAATATCGTATTCATTATGCCAACAATCACATAAACAATCTGCGTTCGATGACCTATGTGTCATAATAACGCTCAAATCAAAACACTATCTTATGCTTTTGTAATAAGGCATGCTTTCCTGTTATACGAAGTGTAACTTAGTTAGTTGTAAAAGCAAATAATTTTAGACTTGAATGTGAAAGGAATTGGATTGAAAATGGTTTGTTTGTTTTTGCTATGGTTCTTTGTTTTGTATAAGTCCGTTGAACTGACCAAGTCGTCCAATATGTATTATATGATATTTATTAAATACATAACTAAAGCGTTTTCGTATGACGCTTGTCATTTGAATAGTAGGTTTAAACGCATAATAAAAAAGTTTTTTGAGGGTGTTTGTTTTTGCTAAACGGATTTGGAAAAAAACACGGTCCATGTCCGGAACTAGCACATAGGATACTTTTTTGTTTTTGAAATAAAAAAAGGAGACGGCAGACGGATTCACGGGCAAAAGCTAGACATTTGTAATAAAATGCCTTAACAGCAATTTTTGACGATTTTGTTCTTAATGTTATCAATTTAGAAAACCGTTCAAACCGTCACAAAGGAGACTAGGAGGAAGTAGTGTTACTTAATTTATTTATTCACTCGCAATATACATGATTATAAATAAATAAATATCACAGCAAAATGTCACACAACTTGATATAGTCCCAAACTCGTGCTCATCACACAAATATCTGACCTTACCGGGATTTGAACCCAGGACCCCTAGCTTCGAAGGCAGGGTCACTACCAATTAGGCTAGCGTGTCGTCAAAATTGCTGAGAGTAGAGAGAGTTAGAGGACTTTGCCCAGCAGGGGGACACTATCGTCGGCTATATTATTCATGCGCAGACACTGTAACATCTACATATAGTCACTACTTTGAAAAAACCTCGTATCTCATATTTCGTGATGTACTATTTTAAACTTAAACATGAAGTTAAATAAGTTTAAAATTGTTCATCACAAAATATGAGTTACAATGATTTTTCAGCGTAGTGACGATATGCGTCTACTTCTGGTCATACGTGACCACGCCTATGCTACTTCCACATCGACCGGCTAATACATCCACACTCAAAAAGCAACTTAATACCGTTACGTTAAACAACAAATTCTCCTAAATAGACGTTCCTTTCAATAATTTACCATAATAACAACAAATAAAAACCAAATTAAAATTCTCAAATTTTTCGCCGAACTCGCTCAGCGTGTAACGGAACGCGAAATTGCTCTACAATTTTCATACAAATTAGCGTTTTACACACATTATCCTCTGCGGAGCCGGTTAGGCGTATTTAACGAGTTTCGACGATACTTCACCAGGGAAATGATAATTTTAAATATTCAGTGTCAATATAGTTTAGTTTAGATTATTCACCAATGTAATGTTATTATATAGATTGCATTGCAGGTTAAAAAATATGGAACTACATTGAGATCGTGTACATAAATACTAATAGAAACAGATATTATTTATTACGTTTATATTTTGCATGTTTACATTGCACACAATGGCAAAAAATAATAAATGATTTTTACAACTTGTATATAAAAGATTGCTTGAAATTTAAACGCGCGGTCGTGTACTGGCGCTGTCACGGACCCGCCACACAGTCGGCGATAATCGGAGATTACGAGCGACGCGTTGCGTTATTTCGAGTCATCAGTTTGCGTACAACTGCATCTCTTGAGCTCATCGCTAAATAATGCAGAAGGTTCATCCACACATATAAAACTTACATGACTGACTGACAACGAAAATTCTAAACCGGTGATAGGGATTTAAAACTCAGAGGGAATATCCCTTGGGTACTATAGGGGTAGACTAATAAAGCATTTTTCGAAATTCAAACTTCCAACGGCAAGAAATAGGGGAAGGAGCGGGAAATTCTATGCGTACGAAGTCGGCGGCGTCCTTTAGTCAGTATTTATTTACAAAAAAAATATACAACTACTTGTTTGATAGCGTGCATGATCGTGGTTATAAATAATGATTTATTTATTTATGAAAAGCCACTAGCTACAAAGCAAATTAGAAACGTAAAGTAAGCAAAAAATACAATAACAGGTTCTCACCGATAATCACGAGGTACGCTTAAAGATGTAATGTGGTTAGTTTTCATTTTATGTCAATGTTTAAGGAATTTAATGTATACATATTTATATATTATATTACATGAAAGAGTCACGGTTTGGTAGTAATGACTCGTTTTAAATGCTCTTAAGTGTATCACGGTAGTATCTACTTACAAATTCTAAACAGACAGATTCAGTGCTAAAAAAAACGAAAATATATACGTTTTACTTGGTCCCGGACCCCGATCGAAATCTAACGCAAACTAGTACAATACAGTAGCGTAGCAACTCATTATGAAAACAGTCCCGCTGACCCGGTGTAAATCTCCTTTATAGCCATGTCACCTTGCGCGCGCGCATTAAATCAGAGAGGGACGCTATTATTAG
This sequence comes from Acleris holmiana, assembly GCA_949316455.1. Taxonomy (NCBI): domain Eukaryota; kingdom Metazoa; phylum Arthropoda; class Insecta; order Lepidoptera; family Tortricidae; genus Acleris; species Acleris holmiana. The sequence goes on from OX438787.1 coordinate 3,057,014, forward strand.
CTCACCGCGAGACAGAAAGAGACCACGTTTGCGTAGGCGCCCCGGAAAAAGTTCACACCAATAATTGTTTTAGAATTTTCACTCAGACAGTGACGTTCGCTCTTGGAGCTTGTCTAAACTATATCGTTATTATGTATCTAAAAAATAAACGTTTTGCAAAGTTTGAATTCTATTTCCGAACTTTTTATTCTAGCTTCTATGATGGTCAACCTTTAATACCTGTGTAATATTATCTTAAGTCTCCAGAGATTTTGTTACTATGTTTCATTTTTATCACTAGTCACTCGACCATACATCAACATCATGGAACTTCATCTTCGAAGTTTAAGTTTGGAAGTCAACAGGTGAAATTGTTGCAGTATTTATTAGCTGCTTCTTTGACTCTTACACTTTAAAAACAAAACAAGACAGCGTAGACGACAATTGTGACTTCAATATTGTACCCATGACTTGAAATGATCGTTTAAGTTCAAATACATGTTTTGTCTTGCCTTTTGATGTACTTTATACGTAACCTCACGCCTTCAGTCCCAGAAAGGGGTAGGCAGAGCTACAGAAATCTTGTCGATAATTCTGTAACCACATTTTGCACAATCAGGCAAATAAGGTACTACAAGCCTTTATTCCCTTAGTCGCCTCTTACGACATCCACGGGAAGACATGGAGTGGCGCTATTCTAACCCGGCAACCACACGAGACTTATAATCATTCCAATTCCACTCCTATACGAAAGCAACCTTGCTCGGAACAACTGTGAACAAACAAAAATTCTCGTCGCGCGACGCAATGCAAACTTGAAGCGATTTCGGGTTAAAAATTCGTAAGAGCAGGCGCAGCGCTACTTGCCGTGACCTAGATGCGGCCATTTTGAATATTCGACTCGTGCGCCGGTTTTGGTGGCACATTTCAAACGTTCTTATCTGGGAGTTGTGCGGTGAAATGGTCGGAGGGATAGTCAAGTGGTATTTTTATCGTGTGATCTGACGTACAATGGTGTTCTGTTATTGGGTTGACGTGCCTGGAGGAAGGGGCTTTGCATCTCTTTTCATGATACTGAAGAACGGATGAAATGTGCCTCTGTAATTTCGTCTTCTTTAGAGTAGGGGCTCAAGCCTATTTTCTCTCTTTACATTGGTCAGAGTAACTATATCTCTAGAAGTCTTGATATTATCGTAAAATCCTTGTATCTCGTTCTTTGAAAAAAAATGTGAACTGATTGGTGGCGAAAACAAAAGTACTATAACCCCTATTCTTGGTTGCTGATAGAAAATAAGAAGGCATACCTGAAAGGTAATTGGCTCTGTTTAATACTGTTATAATAAAGCCTTTAAAAACGTAACCAAATGTAAACGTTCCATCCATCCATCCAGTCAGCCTATATTCACCCACTGTTAGGTATAGGCCTCATCTTTTTCACACAACTATCATTGGTCCTGCACTGATCGCATCCATTGTTACCCAGCCGTTTTTTGGATGTCGTCCACCCACCGGGCTAGTGGTGAACTCACGGATCTTATTGAATACCTTGCCATTCCGCCTTACCTATGTAGAAATTGTTGAAATGTTAATGAAAAAATGACATGCCCTGGTCTCTTCTATAATAGCTTTTTCACTTCTATTGATTGATCAAAAGTAGGTCATCAAATTTGTACCATTCCGATACAAAACAAGGACAAAGAAATAATAAGTGGCAATATTGATAAAAACACTGCAAATGTTAGTAGAGTCAATCACTCATTAAAGATTGTGCAATATTTCGTTTCACAACATAATTGTTAACTAGGAGTAGGGAAAAATCGGAATCAGGATATGAAAACTTAGTAAAATAAAATTTCAAATTGTGGAAAAATAATTTACCTTTTTGGAAGCCTTTGGAAAGTCCCTTAAAATTGCCTCAATTTGTTGCCCTGTTTTGACATAACGGAAGCACGAACAAGCAAACACGACACTATGATTTTTGCACATTTCATCTACAATATTCTGTCTTATTCCCATTGCGATTTGTTTAATTTTCCTTACCCAAAGGGTGACATCGGGACCCTATTACTAAGTCTCCGCTGTCTGTCTTTCTGTCTGTCAGCTAGTAGTATCTAATGAATGATCCGTTCCTCTTCACGGGACAGTGTCACACATAATTAATAGCTAGACACTTGATTTACAGAGTGAATTATAACTATGGCCGTTTAAACAACAAATAATAATAATAAAATAACGTTGCACATTAAATACCCCTTACAAAAAACTAGTTGTTTCTCGATCTTAATATTGTAAGGCCGGTATGGGACCCTTCATATGAATCCGACTTGTACTTGTCCGTTTTTAGTTAGTCTTAACTTTATATTGGCAGACATTTAAGAATTCACAAATACATTGAAATGGTTTAACATATCTGTCTATTATTGTTAGCCATATATGCGAAACATTTATTGACCCCGCAAAACAGACAGGTGATGTCGATTTTGCGAGATACTCGCTAATTTGTTTTTTTATTTCAATCCATAAATCATAGCTATCGGCTTCAAGGTGCAAAGGAAATGCTATAAAACAGTTCACATTGAAATCTTTTATCGCCCGTGTAAATATCGGCGAGGTTAACTAGGACATAAGCCACTACGTTTTTTGCACATGGCAACAGCTCGATTTTTCTCGTTTCGTCTCTTTCCTCGTGGGCTTGATAGAGGAGGACGTATTGCGTGACTAAGTTTGGCAAGTTGTGCTTGCCCCCAGAACGGGTTGTGACTCTGATTTCCCGTTGCGTTGGATTCGGTTGAGAGTTGAGCATGCTTGAGTGTTTTCGATGGTTTGTTAAGAAAGGTAATGTTTCTTTATGAATGTTTGGAAATTTCTGAAGCTTAGTAATTTAATTAAGTAACTAAAGAAATAACATTACAAGTAGAAGCTACATTGGGTCAAAAAGGTTTTTTTGCGTTCTATGCTTATTTTAATTGCATTGACCTCGCAAGATTCATACTTAAACAAATAGAGTAATGCTAAGATCCGTTTTTGTTAATTTAATTTTGGATTTGATTTTATTATAAGTTTGCGTTTACTATACCATTGAACACTTTGGCTTGGCACTGGTAAAAGTATTATTCATGTTTATATTGATTCTAAACATCTTATTAATATTGCACAGTATTGCGAAATAGCCGAATATCACATTATCAAATAGAAGGGATTCCCACCGGCATTATGGCAGTGAAAGCGGAGTAAATGAATTCCGTTTCGCAACAAACGCCTTTCGTTCTGCTTTTGTTGGAATTAAATCTGCACCTTGTTTCTCTTACCACAAATTTAACTCTTAAGATTCCACTTTCAGCAAGGTTACAAATGATGTGATGCGACAATTACAGCTAAATAGCGAAGTCCAGAGTCTGCTAAAGGCAACGGTCTCGCGATGCAAACTTGAAGTTTACATACAGTTCACATATACACGATTTGGAATTAATCCATTGGCTGATATTAGTTCAAGGAGTGTGTCTTGTTTGGACTTTCAAATGAGGGGTTGAATACACTTTTTATGCTGTTTGTTTTGTAACAGCCGAGACGGAAAACTTGTGTTATGCATGCGCGGTTGCGAGGCTTGCGCTTTAAGCGACGATATCTCGACTATTAGGTTCGCATCGGTACATATGCATATGCACTAGTAACTCGTCTAAGCAGGTGTAATTGGTTATGTAAGACATCGTTGCCGCGTCTGTTTCCTGTAGCATGTTCAATTTGCAAATCCTTATGTATCAAAAAGCCATCTCAATTTCCAATAACGCCTTTATCGACGTAAACGACGCTTACAGTTCGCTTGTTATTCAATATCGACAAGGTACCTGCGTACTGCGATTCGATATACCGTTTCAAAATAGGTCTATTATATTTGCAATGTTGCCTTACCGCCTTGGAAGTGAAAGCCTACTTAATAATTACATTTAACAGAGCGGAACAACTTTTTTGTCGAAAAAGAAAATGTCCATTGATGGGCTTCTTTCAGACTTCACCCGAGGATGTTGCTTCAAGGAGCTTTATTAATAGAGGCGCTTACAAATGATTATATTCGTTACAAAACTAATTTTGATGATTTATTTTTGCATTGCCACCCGCCCGCTCTCTTGCGAAGACGCGTGTGGAATGAGGTCGTCGTGTTCCAATTTTAAATTTCGATTGTCAGTCGAGAGGTTTGATACTGGCACTTTCACTGTAGCTTACTTTTTTGGTCTTACTGCGTCATTAGCTACGTCTCTTACAGCCTGGGCTTCGTTTCTAGTTCCGGCTCGGTGAAATAAAATGCGGTCGGGGCGTTACTGTGGCAGAGTTCATTTAATAGTATCTTAATAACTATAGACCTTTTTTTTACCGATGGGAAATCTTTACAAAATACCTACGATGCCATGAGTGTTTTTTTCCGCACAAAGGCCCCCAGTGGCCATCCTCTGTGCTCGTTGAAGACTTTGTGTTTACTATAGAACTGGCACCTGTTGCGAGCGCTTCCCAGGTCACAGCTTTGTGTGACCTCAAACAGCGGGTCATTGTATTATGAGCGCGAGACTCCACTTCTTTATTGCCCGATACCCATGCAGAGGTAGGACAATAACACAGCAGCAATTTCATCCTGGGACAACATAAGTTACTTGCCACTCCTTTTCTGTCCTTCAGTAAACATTTTATTGATGTTTGCATTGTTTATTGACTATTTAACGATCACTTAGTATTAGCCTAACCTCAAACCTCTTAGGTCAGAAGCCCTAGCACCATTCGCAAACTTCCACATCTTAACACTGTTATCAAAGTAAACAGTAACCTCGATGACACATAGCGGTCCTGTTATTACGAACTCCGGGTATCACATCGGTCCAATTATAAATAGAGATAAGTTCCGCTACTCCGTCTGCCTCTGTCCCTCTCCCACTTGAGCGCGAGTGCGGTTAAATGATAAGGGTAAAGTTACTAGCGAACCTGTTTCGGTAGACTCGCGTGCCGCGGCTCGGGTTTCCCCGTATTGCGACTCCACTTTCCTTCGGCATGCGAATGTTGAGAACAGGGATTATTCTCTTTAAAATCATCGGCTTAAAGTTTAAATTTGATCAGCAGCGGCGGGGGTTGAGCGGATGTTCATATGCTCTTCGATTGAGGCTTGACATTGCAATTTACCGCAGGGCTTTGCCCTTTTTGAGACGTTGATTGTCGCCTTGAAATGTCGTAAAATGGTCAAGCATTAACTTTAACCGTATCAGATGATCCTATTTTGGATCGTAATTGTACTAATTGTACACCGTCTAGTATATTTCCTCAATGAGTACGTGAGAAAAACTTCCAGAATACTCTTTGCGGTCTCTCTAACTGTACCCCTATCACTAATTAGGAATTCTCTTGAATTTGATAGCAGCAAACGTTTCGATGACGGCCAATTTGACTGTCAGATATTGTATACGTATGAATAATTAAAGGTTATGATATTCGCAACATGTTGTTTCTCTGACCTCGATTATTCAAACGATGGTTTCTACACGCTGTAGAGTCGTAATCGATTTGTTTCTTTAGTTCGCTTAAACTATTAAAATCTTTCCTTGCGGCGTTAGAATTTTTCTATTTGAAATACCAGTAGTGAAACATTGTTTATGGAAAGCGAAACGCTTGATTTTTGTACCGTTCTGATCTAGTGTTCCAACATGGCATTAAGATATCGTAATGAATGTCCATTTGGCTTAAACCAATGTTTTGAAAATGTTTTATTATATCGTTAAAGTTCAACTTCTCACCATGGGAAAAAATATCTGAGTTATTTGAATTCTTTCAAAATACATTATCTGCCTTATCATTGATTTGATATCTTAGCTCGTTCTAGTTTCGCACGCATAGGTGTGTATGCCTTCAGTGCTAATAGCTATCTAGAAAACATCTCCAAAGGTCGACGCTATTTATGTCACCAAGATCGCAGCAATTTCCGCCTGCATCTTATTGTTATTCAATGCCCTAGTGCCATTTGTTTATTCTCTATGCAGGCGCCGTTGCATCATTTGTGTCTATTTGCTAATTGTTAGCGCCTTCAGCTATTTCTACTCTAAGGTCACCTTTATAATCCTTACCGACTACTAGTAAAATCGTAAAAAAAAAACAAGTTCCGCGACTTTGTCCTCATTCCTAAGGCAGTATCGCGAATTTAAATGGAACGCACCGGCTACGCAGTTTCGTAGGCATAATATAGCGGTCCAACCAACGTAACAAGAGTTTCACCGCTCTGTAACGGATGACACAAGCGGTTACGGTACCGAAGACGACGTGGTGGGGCGCATTCGACTTTCAAACTCACGCGCACGAGAGAGCCACTGCTCGAACGCTCGGCCGCCGCTCGGCTCCCCTTCGGCCATCTTCGGCACCGCCCGCTAACAGACATGAATAACCAGCGATTTGATCTTTATTCCTTTTTTGGAACGATCTCTTTTCCCTTAGTGCTCAATCACGAATTCTGGGCTTCGTTCACTCGGAAGATTGTAGCACGATACCGTTGCAATTTCAGGGTTATCTGCCATGATTTAAAGGCGGATTTGTCTTGCTCGAAGACGAGCGTACCGTTAGCAGTGAAAGTGCTCTGGCAAAAGTGAAACGGATAATTTAGAATGTCGCAATTCGCTCGAAATTGGCGTAAAAAATCGCGACCGAGGAAATACTTGAGTTTTAATTTTATTATTTTAAAGTTTTTCCACACTTTTAATTCTTCGCTTAAATCAATGTTTAGCAAAAATACGATCTGCTCGACTTACTTCCTGTGTTTAACCATCATTAGAATCACGATGACTTGCTAGTCTTGCTAACTCTCTGATTATAGTGCTGTTCTCATCGCAGACCGCGACATTGGAAACTGGCTCATTAGTAACAAGTCTTTCACGCATTATTTTTTTATTAAGTATGCCACAAGGATGTGCTCGATTGCTAATTCGTATTATACCTCCTTCCTTCGCATAGAGCCTATTAGTTTAATTGTAATCGCCCTGAAAGACGTGGGATGAACTGAGGTCGCACGCGAGGCTAACGGGACCCCAAGCTATTTTCATTAACCTTACGTTCCCTTTCAATAGCAAATGGTTTGAATACAATTTGCTGAGTAGCTTCTTTCTTGGTATTCTTGTTTGAAAACGCTGTATCATGCCTAATTATTCATACCTAGTTAATTTCATTGAGCGATACTTCTTGAGCTTGCCATGTTTGATTTCTGCTTTTATGATTTACTCACGCGTAAAAGGTTGAAGTCACGATATATTTTTATTTGTTGGAGATATTTTCTTTTCACGTTTGAAGTGCTTCCAACGAGATATATCGAGTAAATCGGGACGAATGTCTAACCTGCCTTTTTCTGCCTCTTCCAATATTAACGTACCGGCAATGCTTGTATTACGACAACATTGTTTGTTTTAATAGTCTTTTGTTATAATTGCTCGGCTATTATAAGCTAGGTAGGTACCTGGTACGTACTTCATATAAAAGGATGTTGCCATTCAAAAAAGTTGTAGCTTTCTAAATGTTTTTACTTTTTAAGTGTTTCCAGAAAACTATTACTATTCATGTAGGGTTTTAGGCATTATGGAAATGTCTTTTTTAGTGTTTTTTAAAATATATATGTATGTATATATATATATTTTTTTAATAAAAAGTATCCTATGTTACTTCTAGTACCTCCCAGAATATGAGTACAAAGTTTCATGATGATTCGTCAAGTAGTTTTTGCGTGAAAGAGTAACAAACATCCACGCTTTCACATTTATAATATTAGTAAGGATTTTCACACTATCCAAAAATTACTCAATAATATTCTGAAATCCACATACACATACATACATAACATCGCACCTTCATTCCCAGAGTGGGGTAGGCAGAGTTACACAAATACCAACAACTCTAAAGAGACTTCTAATTCTGTAGCGACATACATGTTATTGCAAAAAATCGCCACAGATACAAAGTGCAGCTTATAGTGATCTCGTTACAAGGTGCACCTGGGTTTGCAATCGCATTAACGGAACCCAACGAAACCGAAGGCACCTATCCGGGCCCCGCGGCCCGCTGGCCAACTAACCTACATACCCACGCGCGCGGTGCCAACAACTCCTGAACCTTCATACCATCCGTGTAGCTTTAAACATTAGTTTTATACCATAGTAACAGGGTTCAGACATTAACAGGCTTCCTTGGAATGTTCTAAAGAGAAAATTGATGGATAGCGATTCGCGATGTGAAAATGATTTAAACATTTGAATTCTCAAGACTACCATCATAAGTTTGCAATCCTAAGACCCCAGATACGTCGCCAACCCTGAGGACGAAGATGGAATGCCTCCTAGTAATTTCACCGGTTGTCTTATCCCCACACCTGAACACAATGCGAACCTGTTGCGTGGCGGTTGGTTAATGCATAAGATGGTGGTAGCGATCCGGACGGACCCTGAACTACACACTCAGCGAATCGAATGTGCAGGTTTCCTTACGATGCTTTTCTTCACCAAGTGCATCGGGAAATGTACTGAGGTTACAAAATCTTATTTGTACATGGTGATCGCGGTGGTTCGAACACCCGCGGTCACCATGCATGGTGTACCTACCAATACCTTTATCTAACTTAAGATGGTGGTGCGAACATTTATGCTTGGTGGTAGGTCAAAGGTGGTAGCGATCCGGACCGTCCCTGCACAAGGTCCGACCACCACTGAATGTTATTTTATAGATGTGCGCATCAGAATATTATAAATGACCGGTCAAGCGACATAGTAAAACGGAGCTCAATCATAATTATGTTTACGCGTCCGCTTCACGGAATTAAGTTACCTAGAAAACCGTCCTAAGGTAGCGTTGATGCCGGTTAGTTCGCAAAGGTCACGATAACCATGCGCGTTGACACTGGCATGGGTTCTGGCTAGCCACTGACGCGATTTGGCGTCAGTTTTGTAGAGAAATGTGGGAACGTGGCACTGGATAAACCATTAGTGAATTAGTAAGGTCGATCTGAAAATCTAATGTCGTCGAGAGTCTCGGGTCGGAACTGACTGCGACTGGGATATGGCCAGACAAGACGACAGCAATATGTCATTTGTTAGTCCTTTACCTCAAAAGCATAAATTTCTTGTAGCGATTTACCGATTCGCATTTCACCTCGATCGTTTATTTTATTTTCGCTTTGTGTCAAAGTCGTATTTTTTTTTGTTCGCTAATAGCTTTAGTCGCATTTTACCTCGATCGCTTATTTTACTGTTTCATTTGGTTTCGATCGTCAATTTTATTATTAGCAAATATTTTAAATCACATATACCTCAATCGCATATTTTGTAATAGCATATCGCTGCGATCGCTTAATATCATAGTTCGCCAATCTAATATAATTACCTCGATCATAAAATCTAATTGTTTTATTTAGTCAAAGTCTTCGCGCGCTTATTACGGCGCGGCGCGACGGTCCTGCTGCAGGAGACGCTCGCGTCGCGGTAACAACACGATGATGATAATATTTCAATGAATTTGATGGCATTTAAGACATGACTACAGGTACATAACACGTTTTTAAAAAAAATGATACAGAAATTTAGTGCGAACATCAATTAACGCGTCAAATTAAATAGAGTCCCAAACAAACTCCGATCGCGACGAAATGCGCCTAGGGTAAAATACTACACGAAAAATGAACTGCTACAAAATAATTATTCTAATGTAAAAAGCCACGCGAAAAATTGCTTTAAGTAAAAGATTCTATTGAAGTTTTGTTCATTCGAGGTGAAATGCGATTCGGTGAATCGCTACAAGGAATTTATGCCTTTGAGGTAAAGGACTAACAAATGCAATATGTACACACTAGCTTTTGGCCGGTCTCGGTTTACAGCTGGCATAAGGAAAGATAAAATGTGTAAGTGTCACAGGTGTTACAGAAAAGTTCAATTTTAAACCACTGCGTGTTTTTGTCATGCGTGTCTACTGTTTGCCTATACTAACTCTGCATAAGTTTAGTAGCTACCAAGCGGATGGAACGATTCGAAAGCGATTTTTACCTGATGACACTGGCCTAGTTGGAAGTAAGCCTGCCTTCGAAGCTAGCTGTCCTGGGTGCAAATCCCGGTAGCGGCAGATATTTATTTATTTGGCTTACGGAAAAAGTCACAGTTGAAATTGGAACGGAGTATCGATAGTGGTTAGTGGTATAGTTTAGATCTAGATTGTAACTCTTTAACTATGGGTGCCCATAATGGAAAATAATATAATGGAATAACATAAGTTAACTGTGTTAGTAAATCATGAGAAATTATTTAGTGAAAGTATGTAATAATAATTGTAAAAAATCGTAACTAAATAATAGGGCCTCAATTGTAATTTCTCTGCTTACGAATTAGCCACACAGGCTTCTGTAAGTAGAACACAATGTTAGTAAATTAGGATCTGTTCTAAATAAATTAACTAAAAAAAAAAAAAAACTTGACAGAGTTAATGTAATTAATTAGTAATTTTGTATTTGTTCCCGAGTGTTGGATGTTTTCTATGTAGGTATATATTTCTCTATATAAGTAAGTTTATATTGACTAGGTCAATTTGTGTAACACTATCCCGCGTGTGTTAAGCTAGTTCATCTAATCGGGATGGTTCTTAATTAGGGTTCAAGAGAATCGATTGGGCCGTTTAAGATATGATATTGTTTTTTTATTTATTGAAAATTACCTTACAGACATATATAACATCACGCCTTCATTCCCAGAGTGGGGTAGGCAGAGCTACTTAATATACCAACAAGTCTAAAAAGACTTGTTTTTAATTCTGTAACCATATTTTGCACAATCAGGCCAAGAAGTTTGTAAGTGTATTAGTGACAGGTTGCAAGCCCACCGCCTAATAATACTACAAGCCTTTATTCCCTTAGTCGCCTCTTACGACATCCACGGGAAGACATGGAGTGGCACTATTCTAACCCAGCAACTACACGAGGTTAAAACGTATTTTCACTAAACACAATAAAGTACCAATGGCGGACTTAGTGGTCCATTGGCATTATCTTCTAGTCAAACATTAGGCTAAGAAATAGCTTTGAAAATATCAGTTTCAATAAAATGAAACACGATGAGCATCAACATAGATTCAATACTGCAATTCTGCGATAGTATAACATGTTTCTTCAAGTATCCAGTTCCGTTATTTTATTATGTCACAACGAGTTCGTCTATAAAGATATCCAATATATCTTTCTACAAAACCTTCAAGGTTGCAACCCTACGCTATTTCCCTACTAGGGTTGTCGCGCCTCATGATCACAAATATAACATTTTGCTATTTTTCAAGTGCTATAAATAAAAAAAAATTACCTCGATTGGTGTACTATTTAATTAAGCGTGGCAAAACAACGCATGTAAACTGAGATAGGAGAAGATACGTCTCGTGTGTACCTACGGCTAGCATATGTTGTATTTTCTCGCTTGACGCTGTACGTCTCTATCGTTACAGACTACATAGAAAGGGAGACCTGATGAATAATTATTAATAGTTATTTCATCTGAAACTTAATATGAAATGATCTAGTGTGTAAATCACTGCAATGTCCTCACTTGATCTTTCAAAGTGCGTGATTGATTATCGAGTAATCATGGTGAATTAGTTCGTTTGATTTTGTTTACATATTTTCAAAGTTCAATTGACACATACTTTACCAAGTGATTTTCTATATACTGCTTTCAATCCGTCTCAACTCTCAAGTCGCTTAAATATCTTACACGTGCCACTTAAATGTGAACATAACAAATCTAATTTCAACAAAACTTTGTTTAACATGTATAAAGGGGTAAATTAGTCTACCCCTTGTTGACGTCACGGAGTGGATTCGGTGATAAATATAGACTCTCCCACTCGTGTACGCTGGTTACGTATGTCACAGACGTCTGTAGGTGCAAACGAGTGGATTTACGTTATTTTTTATGAAAAAACAACAAACTCGTTTTAATATTTACCATTTTTTAAATTGGTACGTGGTCCTTTTTGACAACCCTAATCGTTAATCAAAGTTGACAATATTTTATGGTTATACTTATAAACGAAACAGTTTTTGGAAATAAAATCACACGTCCTTCCAAAACGAGGAAAACCTCATAATAATTGAAAAACTGTCAAATCAATGTCATAGAGGTCACTTACCAAAACCTCTGTCAATTCAACATAAAACCAACTCCAACCCCTTACAACAAAGTCTACAACGTCTCAGCGCTAATAACAACAGCCAACTCAAACATTGTCAACCTTATTTCCAAACGTTAGAGTTGATTATGCGTTGTAGTGTTGGTGGTATAAAAGTGTGCCAAGCCACGAGGTCACGCGTAAGCGGGTCAGTGGGACATACAAGTGGGTGACTACGGTCCAGCATTGAACTTGGGAGTTATGTCAGATGCTAATGGCGGTAGTAGGCCATACGGCCTTACTGTACGCTCTAGGAGTTTGGGGTCCAAAAGTAAGATTTGTAACTCGAAGAAAGGGGGGATAAGAAGTTAAAGACAATAAAAATAAAAAATAAATAAATCACAGGACAATGTCACACAAATTGACCTCTAGTCCAAAAGCTCTAGGCATGTATATAGGTACTACAAAACAATAAACATACTTATATGTATAAAGAAATAGATACAAAACATCCAAGACTCTGAAACAAATTCTCGAGCTCACAAATGGTTGCCCATAACCAACGCATAAATACTAAAATTTCTAGAAAACATTCCACATTCAATTACAAATATAAGTGCTGATTAATACAATTTGCCGTTTAGAACCCGGGAGTTGCTAGGAGGGGGTAGGGAGACTAGGGAGTGAGGAGTTAAGTCAGTTGCTCACTGCGGTAGTGGGCCACGCGACAGACAGCATGCGGCATTCCGCAGCAGCAGCAGCTATAAAAGCCAAGCAAAATTCACATTTATGCGTTTAGGTGCGGAAGAAATGCAGCCGGTGAAATTACTAGCATTGAGGCACTACCTCTCGCAACATGGTCGACACTGCGCCAGCCAAAATTACGTAATTTTAAACAAGAGAGGCATATAAAGGGAGCTGATTAATCATGAAAGTTTTTGAACGGCCTAGCAATTAATGAAAAGTTTAATAAACAGTCAAAGAAACTAGTGAAATTCGTGTTTATATGAGCTGTCACAGAGACCGATCTAGAATGAGTTCGTTTCTTAAAATGTTAATAGCACCGATTTGACTACACAAGTATTAGGGCCCTATAAGGACAAGTGTAATCGCAGCAACAGCTAGGGCCCTAAGTATCGGAGATTGACGGGTCACGATCTTCCTATATCCCTACATAGGGACTGGATGTGAACTATTTTGGCCAGTGTAAACAGAACACCTTTAGGACGCAAATTTTTGGGCCCTACTAATTGTGTAGTCTAATCGCTGCTTATGTCTTTGGTGGTCGTCCAGGGCCACCACCAGGTTGCTATTGTGCTCGTTAGCTTTGCACTCCCCATGCCATGGGAAAAAAGATTCAAATGTTTTATACTATTTTGAAAATCATGACCTCATTGGTCTAACTCTAATCTTATCGATATCTCGTCACTAGCAATCAGATATCAAATTGAATGTGTTCAGCTCAAGAACAAAATCCGATACACAAGCATGGCCATATTTTATATAGGTAATACTTATTTATCTTTACCTTTGGACTGGTCAACGGTTTATTATTGAAATGATCTATTATTTAAATTTAAAACAGTTGCTATGGATTTCATGATATTTTCTTATTTAGGCGCACTTCTACAAGAATCGGCCCATGTTTAAAAAATATTATAAACCGTGCGTGCAAAACCATCGAATCTATAATCTACTCTCAATAATTGCTACATTCTATTATGAAATAGTCGATAGATTATTTTCTATTCGTTTGACGTGCGCCTGTCACGCTGTTTGACATACGCCTTTGTCTAGATTAATTACTTTTTTCAATCGATTGTTCAATCAAGGTAATTTATTAATTTAATTATATTGGATAAGGCATACGAAATAAACAAATTTTCCTAACTAGGCGGTTACTGGACTCTTATATAAGCGTGGCCTTGCCTTTCAGCTCGTAACGTACTCTTCCAGTAGCCGTTACATAATGGTCATTACAAGTCCCCGTGTTGAGTACATGCCTCCTCTCATGACGAGAGGGTCTAGGCCAGGGATCGTATACCGGTATTATTTTCATACAAAAATACCGGTATTCAATTTCGGTATCTCGCTTATTGTTAAATATTTTTGCTCTTTTAATAATTTATATAATAGAATAGTGGTATTACCTAATTTACAGTCGAAAATATCAAGGAAATAATGCAAATTCAGGAAGATATTTCAATTTTAATTAATACCGGTATTGATCCCTGGTCTAGGCCGTTGTCTCTTTGCGAGGTTGAATTAGTTTGCAGGTATTTCTTAAAACTAACATCGGAACGCATCGAATTATGAATCTAGTATCAACTCTACAAAAGTTTGAAATTACTTGCCCATTGTCATTACATTGGACCTTCACAGTGCTAGTACTTTTTACTCGACTAACCAAGGGAATTAATGTTTATCGGGTGTTAGTATCATTGTGACCTGTTCCTTAAGAGGCTCATGCTACCACGCCTACACAAGAATAAAAAAGGATGGCTTTATGTACTTCCGCGTTTAAAACTTGAGACGGAGATAGTTTGCGCGCGCCTTGACGGCAGCCTCAAATTTAAATAATTGATGTTTACTTTGAAACTACAACATTTATGAAAAAACTGATTACCAGGATTAAGAAGTTATAAATACTCTACTATCGAATCAAAAATCATCGTTCAAGGTTCAACCAAAAACATGGGAAAAAGGTCTCATGTTTAAAATATAAAAACTATTGAGGATTTTGTAACTAATCGTGTATTCACGTTTAACGTCTAAAAGCAGACGTGTTATGGTTAATGAGATCAAAATCGGCATTAACTAAATGTAAACAAATCTTACCACGTGGCTCCGTTAAACACTGGCGCTCGGCTTTATATTAAACATCGTGTCACTTTCTGACTAGTATGTAAGTGTGAGAATACCGCTATTAAAGTGACCATAATACAGGTATTAGTTATGTTAAAAAACATAAGGCATCTTAATATAATCCCTGAAATATCTAGATAAGTTTACTTACCCGCCCACCTCCGTTAAGTAGGTCATAACATTTTATAGATTCTCTTTGTGTATTATCTATCTTCATCCGTATTTCTCAGAAAGTCTAGACTACCTTATCTTTAAGAATAAACAAGTTCTAAATAACTAACCGTGGATCCTCGGGATAGTGTTTGGCAGAATCGATTTTCGCCGAAAGTTGGGTCTCGGCTAGTAATGACTACACATTGTCAAAATGTCACTTGAGTTTCTTTAGAGCTAGAACGGACTGAACACATATGGGTCGATTTAAAAAAAAAAACAGTTAAAGGCTTAATGAAAACAAAATTAGTATCGCGTCCTTTGTGTAACGAATGCTAGTCATACAAATTATATTTTATGGGTAACTTCCGTTACACTAAGGAATCAATTAACGGCCGAACCCTATATTCAAACCGCGGATAAATAAGGCTTACTTCGGGTTGAAATTTGACATTTGCCCATACAAAATGTGTAAAACTTTAATCCGCGGTTTGAATATAGGGTTTGGCCGTTAGTCTTGTTTCATTTAAACCTCTTAACTATGCATTATTTTTTTGAAAACAACCCATTTAAGTATATTTTTTATTAGGTCTATGGTATCTAGGATTACTATTATTATATTAAGGAGGATATGAGCATGTAATAAGGAGGAATGAAAGTCATGTGACGAGAGGTGTTTTGAACATTAATCTAAGAGGATGGAATGTGTGAGGAGCGATGTGAAAAATACAGGAGTGATTACTATGGGTTGTTTGGAAGAAATATACATATTACGGTATGAGCATGTAATAAGGAGGAATGAAAGTAATGTGACGAGAGGAGTTTTGAATATTAATCTAAGAGGATGGAATGTGTGCGGAGCGATGTTAAAAACATAGGAGTGATTACTATGGGTTGTTTGGAAGAAATATATTACGGTATGAGCATGGAATAAGGAGGAATGAAAGTCGTGTAACAAGAGGAGTTTTGAACATTAATCTAAGAGGATGGAATGTGTGAGGAGCGTAGTGAAAAATACAGGAGTGATTACTATGGGTTGTTTGGAAGAAATATACATATTACGGTATGAGCATGTAATAAGGAGGAATGAAAGTAATGTGACGAGAGGAGTTTTGAATATTAATCTAAGAGGATGGAATGTGTGCGGAGCGATGTTAAAAACATAGGAGTGATTACTATGGGTTGTTTGGAAGAAATATATTACGGTATGAGCATGGAATAAGGAGGAATGAAAGTCGTGTAACGAGAGGAGTTTTGAACAATAATCTAAGAGGATGGAATGTGTCAGGAGCGATGTGAAAAACAGTAGTGATTACTATGGGTTTTATGCCGACAGCAAATGATTGCAAGGGCAAGATGATGATAATTACTTGTATTACTTTTAATATTTATTGGTAGTCAACGGTTTCGGCTTTCGGCCAAGCGATGTTAGTTCGGCTAAAAGTCAAATCACCAAAAAATATGATCTCTGAGAATGCTTTTGTTCAAGGTATTCGCGTTGCAAGATGGAAAATAAACAGTCTCGACCTTCATTATTGCTCAGTTATTTTCTTTGTTGGAAGTTAGTCTTATCTTTGTAGAATTTAACTGTATCAGTGGTGTTTTGCGGAGATTACTTATCTGACGACGCGTTTAGCCTAGTCGGTAGTGACCCTGCCTACGAAGCTAGCGGTCTCGGGTTCTATTCCCAGTATGAACAAAAAATTGTGTGATGAGCGCGGTGAGTCTTTTGTGTTTTCTATGTATTTAAGTATACAACGTGTTACAAAATAATCCGTAAAAAAGAAATTACTAAAGTAGTGTCAACCCTTATTAAATAACGTCAGTTCAGTATCTTAGGTATACAGTATACTAGGGTTGACACTACTTTCGTAATTTCTTTTTTACGGATTATTTTGTAACACGTTGTATGTATCTTTAAGTATGTTTGAAGTTGTCTAGTTCCCGTAGTACCTATAAGCCTAGAGCGTAGTTTGGGACTAGATCAGTTTGTGTGAGATTGTCCCCTGAAATAGGCAATTGTGTGGAAAAGCGTAGTAATTTTATAAGTAGGTATCTTCTTACCTTCACGGTCGTAACCTTGAACATGTAAGTCACATTTAACGATGAAATCGTTGAGTTACTTATTACTTACATACTATTTTTAGTATATATTAAAAACCTTTCGGTTAATATTGCTTTCACGGAATCATATGGCTGGTAAAATAGAGGATGAACGTCAGATAAATTTCATTCCGCTTTTCTAGGAATTGACAATGTTGTGGGTGAGGTATAAATTCTAGGAATAACCATTAACCAACTATATGGAGCGTGTCCTTTGGGACATAAAGTACTAGAGTTTCAAAAGCAATTTAATTGCAAATTATATAAGTTAAACCTTTTAACATAGGTAAGCTGACTATATTAGCCGACGAGTTTAAATCCCCAGCTTATTGATGTTTTCATTCCATTGCCGGCTATAAATAGCGTTAGCCGTAACTGCGTTGATACGTTTCTATTAAAAGCCGACCTGTATTGAGAATTATACCGTCTGTCTGTATTGACGGCTGCTTAATTAAACTAATTATAACCGTAGGAACGTAAACAACTGCTTTCAGACACGTGTAGGACTGTGAAGGTTGGATTATTATTATATTTATAAACTAGCGACCCGCCCTCGCTTCGCTCCGGATTAAAGTATTATACTTATAAACCTCCCTCTTCAATCACTCTATCTATTAAAAAAAACCGCATCAAAATCCGTTGCGTTTTAAAGATTTAAGCATACAAAGGGACATAGGGACAGAGAAAGCGACTTTGTTTTATACTATGTAGTGATAATGCATTTTAGTACCTTTTCATAATAATAATTGAACTAATTTCAATCTAGTGGTGTAAGGACCTTGTGCAGGGCCCTTGCGGGCTACCACCATCTTACCCTGTAACCTGCCGCTAAACAGCAGTATTCGCATTGTTGTGTTCCGGTGCAGGGGTAAAACCACCGGTGGAATGAGTGGACTCTGATGGCCGTAGTCTTTTGCAATCTTACGATGACTATCTCAAGACGCGTTGCCAACCCTGAGGCGAAGATGGGATGCCTCTTTTTTATGGCAAGGAGATGGCACACTAGGACTCAGGCCACCTGCTGACTGTGGAATCTGAGACTCGCAGACTTTTCAATTCTCAAGCGATTTATGTTGGCGGTTGGTCAATGGATTAGATGGTGGTAGCGATCCGGACGGACCCTGCGCACAGGGTCATATCACCACTAAAACCGCTAGTCATTTTATCAGTTGTCTTATTCCTTAACAATGCAAAAGCTTCGTGCCGATCAATCATCTATGTATATCTAGAGGGGAATTTACGCTTATAAGCTTATAGTTATTGCTGCATACCCATTTGCGAAATCGCACACTTTATTGATTAGGTATTCGTCCTTCAAACCATCTATCGACCTCACGTGACTGCCACGTGATCGCTGCACGTTGTATGCAGTACGTGACACCGTGCTATAACATAAAACAGAACGTTGCTATCATATGATCTGACATGATACCTACCGTCTGAAAGAGAAAAACATGAAATAGTAGGTGTGGAGTCCTCTCGCGTATACCGCGTGTATATCCCATGTGTTCAGATGACAGTGATCTGTGAACATTTTGAAGGGTTATATGTTTTTGGTCATTTGGGTGAAAGAACATTACGAAAGAGATACGCAGGGCCAAAGTGAGTACAAAGGTTGGAAGGCGCCGCCCTATATAGGTGTACTTTTTTTAATCAAATCGGAGAAATACTGGAAAAGGGCGAATCTTAAGTACCTATACGAAACCGACGTGCATGCATGAATGCAGAAGAAGCGAAAGAGATTTGTCAGCATCGTAGCAGTTAAAAGAAGGGGTCTCTGCCTACCCCTCTGGGAAAAAGGGTATATAAATTTATATTGAAATAGGGCCAAATAGAATCTTGTCAGGCTTTACCTACCTGTTTTTAGGGTTCCAAAGCCAAATAGCAGAAACGACCCCGTTTCTGTCCGTCTTGTGTGTAACCGCTAAATAATTCTTCAGTGAAATGACACCTAATTGCGGTCTGAATTACATTTATATGATGAGCAATTGCAGCTACGAAGCAAAACCCTCGGCGTTTTTAAACAGCGAAATACTAGATAGATAGATATTAACAATGTCAATATCACTAATTATAGGTTGGAAAGCAATCGGTAAAAACCCTAGTAAACAACATCGAGTACCATCCAAATCGTTCCACATTCCAAAAAAACAACACTTGTTATTCTGCCCTCCTAAGCTAAAACACAGTATGTCAGATTCAATTGCCAAAGTAGATTCAATCTTCTCTTGTTAGTAATAATGTTTTGATTGCTACAGGAGAATTATTTGACATACTGCTATTTGGCTTAGCAGGGCAGTATTGCAATCAATAGTTCGTCATTGTTTCTCATAAACAACACAGCAGTGTTTGAACCACACTCGCCAGAATCAACAAGACAATAGAACTAGATTTACATGCATCGTCCATCAACATGTAAGGATGTAACTCTGCCGAGCTGACATATCATTTAATGATGCTGACTAACAGATCTGGGTAAGATCCAAAAAGTTAGCCATGCTGACGCAGGCATTTAAATTTTCTATGAAGCTTTACCGTCGTGCGACGAAAATTAGCCATACAATTGCAAGGATACTACTAGTCGCACACTGGAACTGTTTTCGGCGTCTTTATTTGTATGGTTAACTACGCTTAGCTATGGTCTTTTTTGGTCCTCATCCACATGCAGTCGAAAGTCTGAAAGGCCGTGTGACAAGCAAGAATCGATGTTCTTCCTTCGTCGTAAAAGCACCTCGACTCGAGATCGTACCTTACGACCCTCTATTCCACTAGGGCACCGTCGCTCATGTCTAGTAGGAACTCATCGTGAAGCGAAATTGTTTCGCGATTAGATTGATTTGTTGTGTCCAAGATGTTATTGTTATAGACCAACTCCGACGTATCTCCGATCAAGCGTGATTTTGACAGACGAGGTAGTAAACAACCAAATTGAAGAGTTGCGTAACCCGCTCAATGAGGATTTAAGTGGCTGTTTCCGGATTTTCTCGTGTTACACTAAGCGTTATGTAGTAGGTGTTTTCTTCGGTCTAGCGGTGCGTGGCGCGAAGGTCGATCGAACTGTGCCTACATGGCATTCTGTTCAAGTATTGATGATAATTTTTCGTCATCCAACTCTAGACTCCTATTTGCTTTTGAAATGTTATCGTATTGTTTTTAACTCGGCCGCCATTACTGTTCATTCAATAAGAGGTATCGTTAAATGTCAAAAGCAATGTTTTATATGGTAGAAGAGCCCATGTTTTGACCTTTATCCAGTGTATTTAGCTGTTTTTATCGCTTTATTTACGGATTTTCTTGCACTATTTGTTTTTTCCTTACACAATCTATCCTACTCTCTGTATTATGCTCGAGTAAGGTTTTTACTTTTAATTTCCCCATGCTCATAAAAATCAAAGAATACTTACTCTAAAAGTAAGCTTATCTTTATTTTAGCGACGTTGGAACTAAACCATGTCACGAGCTGTAAATTACATACATCAATAAATTCAACAAACAATTGCCTTCTAATTTTGTCATCGTGTATTTAGCACCTCAAATCATTAGCTAATCGAAATGTAATTTATTTACTAGTAACATTAATGAGCCTAATAATTAAATGCTTATAGTCCAAGGGCGGCAAACCGGACAGAAGCAACATGTTTGCTCAACTCGCTTCACTAGTAGCCACTTCCACACAACAATGGCCGCTGTAATTGATAAAATACAAGCATTGCACTTTTTTATGTCCTGGGGAAGGCAAACAGGCCACCGGCTGTTTTATAAAGCTACCTTATGACGGTAAGTGGCTCTGAGACACAAAAATTTTCAATCCCAAGACTGTAAATGCATTACCAACCCTGAAGGCTAAGATGGAATGCCTCTAACCTAACCTAACCTAAACCCCACAAGAGTTTTTAAGTAATATTCACACTTCCACTTGACATGTTAGCCTAGTTGGGCTGCTTCCGAAGCTTGCGGTCCTGGGTTCAAACCCCGGTTGATATTTGTGTGATGAGCGCGAATATTTTTTCCCGAGACTTGGATGTTTTCTATGTATTTAGGTATTCATTTCTCTATATAAGTATGTTTATCGTTGTCTAGTACCCGTAGAACAAGCCTAGAGAACTGTCTAATAATATCAATACCATTTTGACTTTTTATTAAGTCCAAATACTCGCTTTTATTGCTAAAACACGCTATAAGCATGTATGCTATAATGGCAATTGCTAATTCATAAAAGTCCGTGCTTAGTCGTGTGCAGGTCAATATGTTCTAAATAACTGTTAACTAAATTATCTGCAACTAGAGATACATAAACAAAGTGCCCAACTTGATGTTTATAAGCCCTTATTCAGGTAGGTCCCAAACGCATTGCCCTATTTGCCGTAGTTGCTAAGTCGCTTGCACAAGACACTGTTAATGGGTTACGGCGTTGCCTAATATACCCATTCGTAGCAGTCGTGACGAGTTATGGATCTTGCATATCAGTTTTGTTCAAGCCCCGTTCACCTTCGAGTGTATTTGTCATGGGAGTTGTAATTAATACATTGAAACAGTGGCATAATATGGATTGGTGGGAACGATTCTAATATAATTAGAAGTAGCGGTCGTGAGAACTTACAAATATAGCTAATCTTCTGTTTTATTCGTTTGATTGTGTAGTCGCTCCAGAGTAAGAGGGACGCTTGTAGCTGATTTTTGAGACTGTAAGACAAGATATGCCAATGGATTTGTTACTTTTATAGGTGAAATTTTGTATCCCGAAAAATAGAATAGTTGCCGAGAGAATACCGTACAAACGGACAGAATCGGGGACAAAAGATGGTTATACATAATCCGGGAGATTCAAATGATTCACTGTTGTTTACATTCAATTGTTTTTCTGCGGAATATTGACCGCTATTACCTTTGTTGATATTCCTGATATTGCGACATTTGCGACGCAGTTGCCTGCGACAGACTGAAATATATTAATCGCAGTCAGTAACCCGTAAAACATTTGTACAACGTCATAAGGTTAATAAGTATGTGATTTCTTTTTTTACAGTCCTTGAAATACATACATTCGAACTTTAAACCGGTTAAAACAATAACCCGTTTAAAGAATAATGTCAAATGCGTTTTAAATATCTACAACGAACACAAAGCATACCCTTACACAGTTTTGTTGTACAGTTTTCTTGTGATTAATTATAAACAAACGAACGTTTTTTGTGTCAACACTAACTTAATGTTGTACTTAATGCTAACCCGGTCAGTCCCTACGCGGCATGCTAATTAAGCTTTGTCAAGCACGTAATAAGATTCGTTATTGTTTGCGGTCTAGATTAGTTCGCCCCTGTTTGCTTCTTGATAATCAATTAATTGCGAATTTGGCTGAGGATTTCAATTTTATATGCCGCTCAATAATTTGTATGGACATGTAGAAATTGATCCCACCATCTCCACCATTTCTACACCAATGTGTTAAAATTTTCATGTTTCTTCAATACATTACTGTTTTTGAGGCAGCCTTAACCTTCGCTTGTTTAGTATACAAAGAAATAGTGTGTGATAAATTTGAAAATATTGCATAATGCAACACTCTTTTATAAATAGAGATCTTCCTAAAATATCTGATGATGTTTTGTTTTGTTTATATCTTGATATGTCAGTTTTTTTTAATAATATTTAAAACCCAAGTTAAATAAATTATTCACCTATTTTCAAAGATTATTTGCTAACCAAATACATAACAGTGTTAAATTATCAAAAGACTAGAATGTTCTTTACCTCTCTAATCCCCATTAATTTCTCAACCATCAAAAATACAGTTAACACACATTCAAAACAATTTAACACGTAGCATTCACAACATTAAGCACAAATTACTTTGTACAATCTAAGCCCATTCAATGAGGCAATTGTTAAATTTGTTGCTATGCCAAAGTTCGCAAAAAACGCTATAATTGACCTACTCAACCGCACTAACCAAATTCACACTCTATTTACAAGTAATAAAGACTCAAATTGCTTGAAAGAACAAACTTCAACAAAGCCATACCAAATTATGACTTATGCCCGACAAGCTAAAGTCTTATTGTACAGTTGATTTTGCATAACACTTTAACCGCCCAGCTGTATATTTCCCAGACAAATCTGACGCCATATTGAGTACTGTTTTAAACAATTACAATGTAACCTTCCGTGTGTATCTCCGGCCTCGCTCCTGCCACGTTCAAGGTTCGTTTCCTAGACGACCTCAATGAGATGTAGACTTTATTGTAGTTAATACAAGGCGGATTTTAGTTAAAATACGGTTGGCCATGGTGAAAGAAATTTGCCGATGTACGTGTAATGAGGCGATAATGCTTAGTTACACCAGAAATTATCCTTTGAAACCTAGTTGGTATTGACTGCCGCCCTGCTTGAAGTCCTGGAGTCGATTCCTGATATTGGCATTTCTTTTTATAATGAGCAAGAGTGTCTTGTCTTGAGTCTTGGAAGTGTTTGGAAGTTTGTATTTCTCTAAATATAGTCGAAGAGTAACAACGGGTCACTTAGCAAAGAATTTCCATAGAGATCCCAGACTCGTGATGTACCTACTGAATAAGGGCCAAATAAAAAGCACCCAGAGTCGACGTACGCGCAAGAAGATGTTGATGAATATAGAGGAAGCGAAAGTTGTATGTTTAGACCGGGGCACCTGGCGTTCCATAGACTCTTCCTACCCCAATGGGAGACAGGCGTGAAGGTATTATATATGTATTTATGTATGTAGTGACCCTTTTCCATCACTCCTGAGTGTAGTATGTTAATGTTGCCTAGTTTACCCTAAGCACAAGCCTTGAGAGTGGCAAGATCAATTTGTGTAAGATTGTCCCATTACTGCTGAATTGAATACCGATGCTAGTCCTTCAGGCCTTGGTGGGAGAATTTAGCCGATCATTTGTGACAGGACTGACAGGTCAATAATTAGACAGTGGGCTTTTATTTTAAGCGCGAGACACATGTTGAATTAGTGATTATTTACGTTAAATGTATTAATTTTAAATAGCTCGTTTAAATGGGATGGTTTATAGCCGTTTTTGAAGCCAGGTTAGGTTAGGTTAGATTCTCCTAAATTTTTACGTTTGAGAACATCTTGCAACACAATGTGAAAACATGTGAAATTTAAGCGAAATAAATAAAAATACTTTTTTTTTTGCAACCGTGTAATATAATAATAGATTAAAAAAATGCTGTTCCTATCGTAGTTTAGATATTATGTAACTTGGTAACATTAATTCAATTACAGCACTAACAAAGCCTATAATCTGAAACTGAAACTCTGATTGCACAACTAACATATAACACACCAGAACCGCATCGGTCGCCAAGGTTACTTCGTGGAAGATCGGCCGGCGTCGGGACCACTCGGCAATGCTCGGGTGACGTGGGAAATCTTAATTCACTAAAGATTAATTTTAAACGTGATTCTTATTGAAGATCTCTGAAAATTACCGCCGTACTCAGGGACGTTTTAGAATCGATTAACTCGTTCTTATTTCACACTTGTATCATTCAGGGATCAATACCGGTATTAATTAAAATTGAAATATCTTCCTGAATTTGCATTATTTCCTTGATATTTTCGACTGTAAATTAGGTAAAAATTCTTCAAATAATTTATATAATAGAATAGTGGTACTATTCTATTATATAAATTATTTGAAGAGCAAAAATATTTAACAATAAGCGAGATACCGAAATTGAATACCGGTATTTTTGTATGAAAATAATACCGGTATACGATCCCTGGTATCATTATCATATTAATCAACTTCAGTTCATTATGTTAGGAGTAAAAGGTTTTCGTTTGCTGTGAAATAGATATTTATAAATACTGCTATTGTTATGTGTATTGTAGTCACACAAAAAAAGCCGAGTATCTTATGAAGATTTCCTCCTCGAATAAAAAAGCAAAATCGAATACCAATCACTTTTTGAAACGCTTCATTTGTTGCAATTTCAGATGTGATTGTGTGTGTTAGAATTAGAATTCTGCAGCTAACCTACCTCACTCAAAAACTCATTATTCGATTTGATACACTTAAAACATCTAAAATGTATCACATCTCGTAACACCCAATAATTATGTTAGTAACAATGAAAATTCAACCTTGTCTCTTTTACTATAGGGTGCCTTTTAGGTTTGGTGTTATGTCCTCAAGCGACAAACCTGGGGAGCCGGGAGGTTAGAACACACCAATCCCAAGAAGCGGTTAAATATCTAATCTATTTCTATACTCAATGTTATAAATTTTAAAGTAACTTTGTCTGTTTGTCTTTTTGTTGCTGTATTACGGATAAAGCGACTTATTATCCTTTAAAACTGGGCGGGTCCTGAGGAAATAGTGATAAACGACTTCTACGCGGACGGAGTCGCGATAAATAGCTAGTGGGATATATTTGTTGCCAATTCGTCGTTGCCTTAAATTGTCGCCATACCATTCTGATATTCAATCTACAGTTTAAGATTTGCTATACTTGCCAGTTAGTTGTAAGTCACTAATCAGAGATGGGATTATTTAACGTCCGGTACTAATATTTAAAGTGCGAATAGATATCGTTACTTTGAGTTCAAATTTTACATTTGTCACGACAAATGACAAATGAATTGAACTAACCTAATCATTCCGCGGTTTAAACACATAAGTCTGTAGCTTCGTTCAGTTAGACGACAAAATGATCGGTTTTGTTCTCGTACAGTCAAGGACTTTAATTTTCATGCCATTATGGAACCCTGTCATAATGACAGCGTCAAACCACATGAAAGAAAGCTAAAATTAATGACTGACGCTGTCATTATGATAGGGTTCCATAGTGGCATTACAATTAAAGTCCTTGACCGTACTTGTACTTTTTACACTCACCTCGTGTGAAATTTAAACTTGCAAATTGTAAGTGACCGTGGCTCGAATCTACGCCGACCAACATCAACTTATCGTAGTTGAAATAATGCCCTAGAACGGAAATGGAGCGGAAATCTTGTAAAGAACGACGCTAAAGCAATAGTTTAGATGTATCTGCGACCTCAGAACAAAGAGTTGAACATTCAGATTCACTCACGGTTCCGTTGTTTGAGGCAGAATAAGTAATACATATATTTCAATAGGAACGATCACTTCCTGTCATATTTGTAGACTGATCTACGGTTTGCTTTGACAATAAGGGCTCTCTTAAGCACACAATTCTAGATATGCTATTATGATTAGATGACACGCAGACCTAGTTGGTAGTGACCCTGCCTTCGAACCTAGCGGTCCTGGATTTAAATCCCGGTAAGGGCAGATATTTGTGTGATGAGCGCGAGTATTTCTTCCTGAGTCTTGGATGTTTTCTATGTATTTAAGTATATACTTCTCTATGTAAGTAAGTTTATCATTGTCTAGTACCCATAGTAGGTACAAGTCTAGAGCTTAGTTTGGGACTCAATTTGTGTGAGATTGTCCTGTGATACTTATTTATTTAAAAATAGAGTGTTGAAACTATTATAAAATATTTAGTATTATCTAGGTGATTAGATTATCCCGATCAAATGACCTAGTCCCAAACTAAATTCTAGCCTTGTAGAGTATGTACCACGATAAACACAGACTCCGGAACAAATACTCGAACGCATCACACAAATATCTACCCTTATCGGGAATCGAACCCGGAACCGCTTGCTTCAAAGGCAAGGCCACTACCAGCAAGACTACATCTAGTAACATGCATAACGTCACGTCTTCATTCCCAGAGTAGGGTAAGCAGAGCTTCAGAAAACTAACAACTATAAACTTGTTGATAATTCTGTGACCACATTTTGTACAATAAGGCTAAGATGTTTACCGTGTATTAGTGACAGGTTGTACGCTCAACGCCTAAGAGCCTTTATTCCCTTAGTCGCCTCTTACAATATCCACGGGAACACATGGAGTGGCACTATTCTAACCCGGCAACCACGGGCGCATCTAATAATAATGATGATAATGACCTTTGCAGCTAATTTATCTCTCTCTTTGTCCCCAGGCGGTAGACTGGTGGTCAGTCGGTGTTCTGACGTACGAGCTGCTGACGGGCGCGTCTCCTTTCACCGTGGAGGGGGAGAAGAACACCCAGCAGGAGATCACCAAGCGCATCGTGCGTTGTAGCTACCCCATCCCCACTGAAGTCAGCCCTGAGGTCCAGGACTTTATTAAGAAGTGAGTTTTTATGGCATGAGGAAGGCAAAGGTAAGTAGATTTTAAATGCGTTGCCAACCCTGAGGACTGAGATGGAATGTTGGGATACCTCTATGCTAACTTCAGGGGGCTAATTATGGCCGTGTTTATCGCGTGGCTAAATGTGGATAAAACATCTTCACTTTCTGACAAGTGATCACCGCGATAAACGCGAGCATAATACGGGCCCTGGTGTTACAACAGTCATTTGAGGTAAACAAAGTGTAGCAGTTTTGATATTAAAGGTTCCTGACGTGAGAGCAAAAGTTTTGGCAGAAGCATCCAGAAACACGCATTGGCTTTATTTAAATTGTTTTTCTTTTCACCAGTTGCCAGGATATGGGTTGAAAAACATCTTTAAAATTTATTTGATATTATGTTTGTTGTATGTACTACTCCTAAAGCGGCGATGTTCCCCGCGTAAGAGCTGTACCAAACTTTTGGACATCTGAGTCAAGGCATTGTAGAGTCGTGTTTGTTTTTCAGGTTACTGGTTAAAGACCCGCGCCGACGTCTAGGGGGAGGCGACGGCGACGCCGAAGAGCTCAAGAAGCATTCGTTCTTCCAGGTTAGATTTACTCACATAGGACAGTTCCTCAAGTCTAGAAACTATTAAAAGGATTTTCGCAAATATTGTTGATTGAGTGTTTCTAACTATGCTGAGTGTTTAAGGATACTTTCAATAGTTTTAGTGGAGTTTCCAGAATTCAACAGAGACGAGGCATCCAAAGCATGGCTCAAAGGAGGCCCTCATAGCTAAACTCCAGAATTTAAGTGTTCACTCTTAACAAAACTCGCATTTTTTACAATTTCGAATTACCAGTATGAATGACATTACATTAGAATTGGACTACTGAACTTATTAAAGTGCTTGCTCATATTTAACACCACTTTTTCTTAGGGCCATTCGACACGTCAAAGTAGGTACATATATATGTCAAGTCGTCTCTGGACAAGATGCTTAACGCTAACGATAACGATAACGCATTTCGTTAACTATCCAAATGTATTGAATTCACATAAGCGCTCGACACCAGCGTCCGGCATCTTACGTCAATCTATACTTCTATACTAATGTTATAAAGTGAAAGTAACTCTGTCTGTTTGTCGGTTTGATACGCTTTCACGGATAAACCGCTGAACCTTTTTAGATGAAATTTGGCATGGTGAAAGTTTAAGTCCCGAAGAAGGACAAAGGGTACTTTTTATTTCGAAGATTTGGACAGTTCCCGAGGGACATACATACATAACATCACGCCTTCATTCCCAGAGTGGGGTAGGCAGAGCTACAGAAATACCAACAACTGTAAATATAATTGTTTATAATTCTGTAACCACATTTTGCACAAATAGGCTAAGAAGTTTACTAGTGTATTAGTGACAGGTTGCAAGCCCATCGCCTAACAGTACTATAAGCCCTTATTCCCTTAGTCGCCTCTTACGACATCCACGGGAAGACATGGAGTGGCACTATTCTAACCCGGCAACCACACGGGGTTGTGGGGGGGGGCAGTTCCCGAGGGAATAGCGACACAAGACTTCTACGTGGATGAAGTCGCGCGCAAAATCTAGCCCTGTATGTTTTTTATAACGATAACGATCGCCGAGTGCCTCTTGTCTTGTCTCTTACTCTGCCCTCTTAAGGCAATAAGCAGTATTTCAAATTTAACAACCATAACAGTTTTAATTCTCTTCTGTTAGTAATAAGGTTGATATTGCTACAGAAGTTTTTTCTGATATACTGCCCTTTGGCCTAAGAGGGCAGTACTAGTCTCGTGACGTCCAGTTTATCAATACAGTCCAAAGATCGTTCTCACAACCAATATGTATCCCGACAGCCGCTGGACTGGGAGGCGGTCGCGCGGCGCGCCGTGCCCGCGCCGTTCGTGCCGGCGCTCGCGCACGCCGCCGACACATGCAACTTCGCCGACGAGTTCACGCGCATGCCGCCCACCGACTCACCGGCGCACGCGCCCAAGCATAGCGACAAACTCTTCCTTGGTAAGTTAGTCAGCGTCTAGTGTATGCACTGTTGAATATGCCTCTGCCTTGGTGAGACTACCTTTCATAAATCCTACAAACGTTTACAACAGCTGATACTTTGGCCAATTTACCAAATAATAATTTTGAATTTTGTGATTCCTTCCGGATCGCATGTAATTATAAAGCCTAACACTGCACACTGGTGTTCGCTCGCTGTTGTTGGAAGAGATGGATAAGACTTGACCACGTGATGTGCCCCCTCAGTAGTGAAGGGTGACTTTTCGGACGAGCGTGATCGCCTGCACCATAAATACCATAGTAAGGATTGCATAAAGCGGTTGAGCTATAGTACCATATCGATACCAACATACTCGTATAAACTATCAGTTGGAGTAAACTAACACTTGAAACTTGAGGAATTTATTTATACCTACATGAGGCGCGACTGGCGATATGCCTTGCTCTGTTGACACTAGTCAGCAAATCTCTTAGTTACATACATACATAACATTCGCCTTCGTTCCCAGAGTGGGGTAGGCAGAGCTATAGAAATACTAACAACAAAAAGACTTGTTTATAACTCTTTAACCACATTTTGCACATTCAGGCCAAGATATTTACCAGTGTATTAGTGACAGGTTGCAAGTCCATCGCCTAACAGTACTACAAGACCTTATTCCCTCAGTCATCTCTTACAACATGCACGGGAAGACATCGAGTGGCACTATTCTGACCCGGCAACCATAACTTAGCTAGTTTGTTGATTCTGTTTATTTTATTGATTAATATTAAGCAAATGTTTATGGGGTTAAAGTTATATTCTTTGGTCACAGGCTACTCCTACGTGGCTCCTAGTATCCTGTTCTCGGAAAATGTGATATCCGACCAGATATGGATGCAGGCCACTGGACAGAAGAATGAAAAACTCAAAGGATGGGTGGCTAAGGTAAGGATGCTACTAAATTTCTTGCAACTTTGGTCGTTGAGTAAAAAATACTACAGTGCATAGGAGAGAAAAAATAATATTTAAAATATATCTTTTCGAATTGTTTTATTTGATTAATAGGATGAATCCACACATGTTATTCTGTCCCGTAACTTAAGAGACAACAGTGATAAAGTTTCTTAGAAAAAATATTTAATATACACTACTAATTATGCTTGAAAGAAAATACAGACCAAATTGGGCTTGTAATTGCCACATAAACGGATGTTCGGTAGATTTATACAGCCTTTGCCAAAGGTGTTAAGCACCACAGAAAAAATAGGTATATTTACTGTCGCTAAGGGAATTTCCGAAGAAAAAATACAATTCAATACAATCTTAAGTTTATGTACGAAATTTCTTGTAATTGTTATTTTTTCTTTGTGCAATAAAGAGTTAACATACATACATACATACATACATACATACATACATACATACATACATACAATTAATCATTTTATAGTAAAACCCTACTTTTCCAGCTTCAGTTTTCACATGCAAATAACTATTCCAAACGATATCTATTAATAATTTGCACATGTTCAAACACTTTTTACTGTTTACGTCTTTGTGTAATTAATTAAATGTTTATAACCTACAAAGATGTGGGGTGCTCGACACCTTTAGCCAAGGCTGTACTTTTAAATCGTGGTTTTAAAGAGTGACCCAGGAGGCATCGCCATCATCACGAGGTACGAAGATTAGTTGATTGACCCAATCAAATGAATTGTCTGTTGCAGGATTCTCCTTTCTTCCAAAAGTACGCGGTGGACCTTAGCACTCCCCTGCTAGGTGACGGTTCCTACTCTGTGTGCAGAAAATGCATCCAGCGCGACACCGGCAAAGAGTATGCCGTTAAGGTAATTAACCACATGACCATTAATTCCCCATCAAAAAGGGAGGATTGGTCTCTGTGTGTCTGTTTGTGGTACTAGCTCCCAAACGAATGGACCTATATTTACTTTTAGGGTTCCGTAGTCAACTGCCCGTCCGTCCGAGTCTGTTTCTTAGACTAGGAAGCTGTTAATTGGCATAAATATACATGTTACTCGGCTAGCCGAGCTGAACGACGTCTTTTTAGGTCTTATTGCATGGACATAAAGGTTTTTCTGATCGGCCTAAGCCGATTCTGTGTCAATAAATGTGGGGAGACCCATAGGGGGCTGGTAAAATAAATTGCACCAAGTGCATTCCATTGACAAAGTTCAAATCAAGAATGAAATAACTTTTTAGTGTGTATAACATTTGTGATTTTCTTTTCAGATAATCTCAACCCAAAAGAAAGACGTGAAACAGGAGATCGAGCTTCTGAAGGCTTGCCAGGGCTGCCCCTACATCATCACACTGCATGAAGTGGTTGTAGACTCGGTGAGTTGGAAATTTATTAGGTACAGATATAGAATAGAACAGAATAGAAAAATCTTTATTCACCTTAATAAGTATGAAAGAAGATGTAGTAACTAGCATTGAAAAGGGCATGCTTCGATGGTTTGGTAATTTGGAGAGAATGGATGAAAGAAGATTGACGAAAAAGATATTTAGTGCGAAAGTGACTGGAAGGGTAGGAAGAGGCCGCCCTACGTGTACTTTTTTGAATCAAATCGGAGAAATGGTGCAAAAGGAAGAATCCTAAGTACCCGAAACCGACGTGCATGCATGACTCTATGTATGAATGTGGAAAAAGCGAAAGAGATTTGTCACGATCGTAGCAGGTGGAAAGAAGTGGTCCTTGCAGCCTACCTACCCCTCTGGGAAACAGGCGTGATTTTATGTATGTATGTAAGTATGCCACGGACATGAAAATACAAAAATATACGAACACAAATATAAAAAACAATGTGACTAGACCACAATTATCAAAGTTTTGCAAACGTTCTAGAAACATTAAATTGGTTCCTATTGTTTCTATCTTTGTACCCCCGACGCATAAAGTATAATCGCTTTGTGTGTCTTTCTGTGGCAACATAGCTCTTAAACAGGTGAACCGATTTGGATGCGGTTATTTTATTATTTGAAAGCAGGTTTTCTAGCGATGTTTAATAAAGATAAAATCAAAATCGCAAAGGCCGAACCTTTTCAAGGTTATCAGCTCTTCTTAACTACGGAAGGGATATTATTATAGTGCTCTCAACCCACGATTCTCCACCACTCAAATTGACGTATGCATGCATGTAAAATTAGTGGGGTTAGAATTCACTGAAAACGCTAGCACGTCGCTTATGTAAAACTACATTTTATTCCCTCGTCTGTTTTGTCACTGATCTGTGCCCAAAATTTGAATACCTTTTTGTTTTGTTTGGTTACTTATTTTTTCGGACTTTATCATAATCCGTTGGTATTTTTTTCACTTCTGACAGACGAGCAATCAACCTTCTTATCGTTACGTCAAATGAAAATCCAGAGCGAATGTGTACTTTGTTTCATTGCTACTAAGGTCTATTTTGCGTTGTCAAACAGGTTTAGGTTACTGTCTTTCTTGTGGAAACACCGGAAGTTAACGTTTTTAAGGCCAAATTTTTTGATTAAGCCCATCCCCGCCTAAACGGCGTCAGGACTATTTAAGACGTATTTTTTTTTTTTTTTTTTTTTTTTTTTATGTTAATGAGAAGGCATACGAGCACTCAGGCCACCTGATGGTAAGTGGAATCTGAGACCCATAGACATTTGAATTCTCAAGACTATAATCCCAAGACCTCAAATGCGTTGCCAACCCTGAGGACTAAGATGGAATGCCATATAAAATCATCATATAAAATTATTATTTTACATGCACACAAGCTTTAAACTATTGACCACAGGAAAGACAACTTTTGGTTTTAACCCTTTGAACGCCAAGAACACCTAAAGGCGTAGTGTACTGTCGTGCCTACCACGCCATCGGCATAGTTGTCACAGATACAGTGACAAATAGACTCGAGTATTTGTGACGTAAGGTTGAAATTGTAGTCTGTAATTGTAGGCATTTAAAAAAATGCAAATAAAAAAACCACGTGACATTGACAGATGACAGTTTGTCAGCCAATAGGAGCACAACACTGATACGTCAAAGCTCGACCAAACAGCTTGGATTGGTTGATGAGCAGAGCCACGTGGTTTGGTTTGTTTACACTTTTTTAAATACCTAAAAGTACAGACTATAGCTGTGGTTTGCAGCTGTCATTGGCGTGTAAGGACGACTTTTGTATCAAGTCAATGGCGGCGAAAAGGTTAAAGCTGTGTGCAGTGTTCTCTTGTTGATTAGTATTAGTGTTTGTGTTTGTGATTGTGTTGTTGGGGCGCAGGCGTTCACGTACATAGTGACGGAGCTGGCGACGGGCGGCGAGCTGGCGGCGCAGCTGGCGGCGGGCGCGCTGGGCGAGCGGGCCGCGCGCCGCCTGCTGGCGCAGCTCGCGGCCGCCGTGCGCCACCTGCAGCGCCGCCGCGTCGTGCACCGCGACCTCAAGCCCGAGGTCAGCCCCCACCCCGCCCTGCTGGCTGTCGCAGGGATAAAACAGCTTCGGCCGCGTACCTAACCAGAGGTTCCTAACCAATTAGATGGGTTTTAGGTTATGTTCGTTTTGAAGCAGGCCCGGAGGGCCAAACCACCCAGAAATAGGAGCTCCGCTTATGCGGAGCTCCGACTTCACTGTCTTATTGATTTGAAATAAAAGTTTTGGAATAAATACGTACGTGGCCGAAGGAAATAGAACTTAGAATTTTATCGACTATCAATAAGTAGTTCTGGTTCACGCAACACAAGATTTTTCACACCGGAACACAACAAATTCAAATTTCAAATTCAAATGGTTTATTGCATGTCACATTACAAATATTAAAGATGGGTTTACAGAGAGGTATTCATGTGACGCCCTGCAAGGGCATAGCAACTAAGACAGTAGGGCTTTTTCTAAATAGGTACATGCATTGCGATTATGCTAAACTTGAGTATTACAATGCGAACACTGTTGCTTCGCGGATGGTTAATGGATAAGATGGTGGTAACGATTCGGACGGACCCTGCACAGGGTCCTACCACCACTACACAATACAATTTTGATCAATTCGGAATAATGTAGTGACCCTTTAAATTTGATGCATAACTTATTTCTCTATTTTTTTGTAGAATATAATGTTGACGTCGTGTCGCCTGAACGAGGCGAAGGTGAAAGTGGTGGACTTCGGGTTCGCTCGGCGCGCGCCCGAGTGCGACGAGCGCTCGCGCATGATGACGCCTTGCTTCAGGTATGTCACTGTTTCAGGCGAATGCTAACATTACCAGGCCACATATTTCGTGACTACTTTGAAAAAACCTTTTATCTACAATTTTAAACTTAAACATGAAGAGAAATAGGTTTAAAATCGTACATCACGAAATATGAGATACGAGGTTTTTTCAAAGTAGTGACGATATCGTCAATTTAACATCTCAAACTCCTATCTGATCGAACAGTTTTATAGAAAAGTAGTCTCTATTCTTCTTGGAACACGAGTGGTTTTCCTACGAATCAATTAGATACGATACGAGGCTGAGATAGTAAAAGGACGATATGATAAATTCGGTAGTGTTCCGTGTTCTGGATATCAATAACCATAACGTCTGTTTGCCTGTCCTTTGGATATATTAAACTTGATCATATTTCTATGAGACTGTAAAACGTGAAAACACGATTAGAAACAAAATTCTCGATGTTTTCATTTTTCAAACATGACACCTTTTTTATGTTTTACTGACTTCAGTGCGTAATTTTAGTATGGATATAGTTTTTTACCCCGGAATTTCATATGAAAAGTATAAATGTATAATTTTACAATTATTTTGCTAGCATAGAATATGGCATAAACGAAATATGAAGACTCTAGTTTGACATTCATGTACAAAAAAAACCGTACGTTTTATCTTAAGATGTCGAATAAGAAATTTTGCCGGTTTTGCTGTTTTTCGTAATGTTAAATAAACGATGTATTTACAATGACAGTACAATCTTTTCTTTGACATGTAAAGAAAAGTCTCGGAATCCTAAGTCTCATCCATGTTATGTACAACGTTTAAGGTCACTCACCCGAAATGGCACTACCTATTGCGATCACTGGTTATAACGCAGTGGTGTAGTGTAGTATTATAGTTGACGATAAGTGTAACGTATGCGTGATGTTTGGTGGCAGCCTGCCGTACGCCGCGCCCGAGGTGGTGGCGCGCGCGCGCTCGGCCGCGGCGCCGGGGTACACGCCCGGCGTCGACATGTGGAGCCTCGGCGTCGTCTTCGTGAGTACTCACACCTTCACACACACACGCACACGCACACGCCTACGCACACGCACACATACACACACGCACACGCCCACTCACACACGCACACACGCACACTCACACACTCGCACACGCCCACTCACACACGCACACTCGCACACGCACACTCGCACACGCACACGCCCACTCACACACTCGCACGCACGCACGCTCGAACACCACACAAATACACACACACAGCACACACACACACACCACACACACACACACACACACACACACACACACACACACACACACACACCACACACACACACCACACCACACACACACACACACACACACACACACACACACACCGACACACAGAGAGAGAGAGAGAGTCAAAGTTGGCCACGCTAACTCACGCAATGGATACTTTTCGTCGCACAATGGAACTCATTCTGTCTTCGTTGTTTTTATGGTTTACTTAGCTTAACTATACTATACTTGACGACATGTTGGCCTAGTTTAGAGTGACCCTGCCACCGAAGCCAGCGGCTCTGGATTCAAATTCCGGTAAGGGCAGATATATGTTCTTGAGTCTTGGATGTTTTCTATGTATTTGAGTTTGTATTTCTCTACATAAGTAAGTTTATCGTTGTCTAGTACCCATAGTACAAGCCTAGAGCTTAGTTTGGGACTACGAGTAGATCAATTTGTGTGAGATTGTCCCCTGATATTTATTTATTTATTTCCTATGGTCCAACTGCTAGAAAAGAGTTGGACCCTAAAAAAACCTGGAATTATTCAGGAAAAATGCAAGAAGTATTTTTTATGGTGAAAAGGTATTGTTTAACATCAGACGCAATAACCTAAATTAAAATCCCAAAAGAAAATATACGTAAACATAAAAATAACTACAGAAATGCTAATTGTTTTCATAGTTAAAATTATTTTCGATTATCCTGTTCATTTTCTGTTGGATTCAGTTCAATATGCCAAGAAGCGTGTGTATTAGCGTACCAAAATTGAACCGATATGACTTTATTTACTCGAGCTATGTAATTATTTTCTAATCATTTTTTTATGACGCAGGAACTCATTGAAATAAAGTTACTTTAGGGTATCACAGCCGACAAATAAAACCCATATTTAGAACCTTATCACAGAGTTTAAAATAAGGCTCTTTGAAAACCAGCGATTAGTTAGATCAAGCGCGCATTGACCGACATAATTATTTTTTGTCATATTGCTCGCATTTTTTTTTTTAAGATGTTACTTATTCAGGACTTTTATAGATCAAACCTAACCTAACCTAACCTAACTTTGTCTACACGTTGAATATTTAAGAAATTAACAGTTTCAGCGATACAAAGTTATGAAGGTCACCATTATGACCAATAAATTATGGGAAACAACGGGCTCCCTCTGTATTCTTTCTCACGCAACCCCAGCTCGTTGTAACAGAATGGTTTATTCCAGTACTGCATGCTGAGCGGCAAGGCGCCCTTCCAGCCGATTTCTAAGAAGGAGCCGGTTACTTCCTACATGGACCGCATCCGGCAAGGCAGCTATACTATGGAAGGTTAGTTACATATCTATATCTATCTATACATATAAAACTGTCCCGTGACTGGCTGACACAACACACAGCCTAAACTGGTGCCACTTTTGACAGCTGACAATAGTGTTGAAAACATTCCATTTTACATACATACATATCATCTCGTCTTCATTCCCAGAGTGGGGTAGGCAGAGCTGCGGAGATACCAACAACTCCAAAAAAACTTGTTGGTAATTCTGTAACTACATTTTGCACAATCAAGCTAAGTTGTTTATCACTTTTATCAGTGTATTAGTGACAGGTTGCAAGCCCATCGCCTAACAGTACTACAAGCCCTCAATCCCTTCAGTCGTCAGTTTTTATTTTAATTTATTTGAATCAGATTCATTTATATCACCATTACTACTTGAAGAACAATCATCACCGCTATCATCTCCTTCATCAATTATGATTTAACTGTGTAAAATCTTGTCTACTTTTACATCAGTTTCATGGTCTTCCCTTATTCGTCGCAAGGTACCGTTTATCATTCGTTCCCAGTCTGTTTTAGTGACATGTGCACAACCTTTCTGTAATGATTAAAACAATCACAAGATGAAGCTAGTCACGTAAGGCGTTTCGTAACGTGCGGTACATCACTGCAACAATGAAGTTAGACAGTTAGTTGCTTTATACTTGCTGTCAGTATTTAGGAAACTTCATTGGCGAGCAAACGTCAATAGTGCCATCACCCGGTGCCGCTACTTTAGGATATTGTAATTTTGAGGAAATATTCTTTGGGTACCCTACTTGTGGACTAATGTTGAGGTAACTTTTATAAAAATGTACCTCATAATTAGTGGAAATAAGATTAGGTATTTAGACGCTTGGCTAATGTGAAATTATAGTGATGTTTATGGCAAAATAACGTTATTAAAAACGGTCATTATGGCAAATATTTTTTAGGACACCTTTACTGAACATACATATTTTGGCCTTGATTTAAAATTATATCGAGAACTGCTTGAGACTAGAGGGCTCACCAAGATCAGAACCTCCTTGTTAGACCTGTTTCGCCGTGTCTACAGATGATCTACTAAATCTTTACATACGTCGTGCAGCAACTAGCCGTGTGTCACCGCTGCAATTGTCGTGCTTAACGAGCTGTAATCGGTTGTAATATTAAATGGCATCTTCCAGGTCCGGTGTGGGAGCTGGTGTCCAGCGAGAGCAAGCGGCTGCTGAGCAGCCTGCTGGCCGTGGAGCCCGGCCGGCGGCCCTCGCCCGACGAGCTGCTGGCCACGCTCGGCGTCGACGTCGACAGCCCCAGCTTCAAGCTCGCGGTCAGTTCGCACGCACATTGGCGTCTTCCAGGTCCGGCGTGGGAGCTGGTGTCCAGCGAGAGCAAGCGGCTGCTGACAATACTCAAATTTTTTGGGGCTCAGTTTATAGACTTGTCTTGAATTCATTTATAAATTGGATTATTATATTACTTACATACATAACATCACGCTTTCATTCTCAGAGTGGGGTAGGCAGATCTAGAGAAATACCAACAACTTTAAAAAGACTTGTTTATAATTCTGTAACCACATTATTTGATTATTAATGAATCCTAAAGTGATTTTCATTAGATTACGAACCCATTCAGAGTAAATTCGTGAAAAGTATCTAGTCTTTGCAGCGTTTAAAAATAAAGATAGGACTGATAGGTTTTCTTTTTATAGTGTTTTTTGCATTGCACCGCCCACGATTTACAGTAGGGGAGCGTGACTTCGTGGATTTTAAAACACTATAATTACAAATAATTATTAATAGAGAACATGCAAGAAAATCAGAATTAAGATTTTATATAGACCCAAAACTTGTTAATTTTTTTAATCTTATTTTATTGTTTAGATTGTTTTTACAAAATTTTCATGTTATGTATGTAATTTTTTATTTTAACGATATTGGCTTACACGTAGTAATTTTTGAAATAAATGCGACTGTTTTTAATAAGGTCCTTATATTTTAAACATTGAACTACAGCTGTGACGTCATTCCTGTCGTCGATTTTATATAGAGTGTTTTAGCAGAGGGTCTGAACTGTGACTTTTTAAAATTTGATATCATAGAAAAAATTACATAACAATTATTTCGCGTATACAGCTATTCTCGTTTCCAGAGAGCGTAAGAGAAATAATAAAACAACATGAAAATAATGATGATATTTAATTGGCAGGACATGACCAAAGCGGAGTTGTACAAGCGGCGGAACAAGAGCAAGCAACGCAAGTCGAGCGCGTCCCCGCCGCCCCCGGAGGCGGGCTCGCTGCTGCGGGCGCTGGCGGCGCGCGCGCGGCGCTCGTCCATCGACGACGACCTGCAGCTCATCCGCGCGCGCGCGCCCGACCTCGTGCCCGCCGCGCGCACCTACGCCCGGCCGCGCCCCCAGCTCGACCGCTACCTCTACGTCGAGAGCAGCCAGGGGCTCGACGGCACCGAGCTCGCCTTCCCCGGGACCGCCCGCCCCGGGCCCGGGCGCTCGCCCTCCCCGGTGCCCCGCAAGCGGACAAAGCTCGACCCGAGCCCCGGCGCCGGCGAACCGACCCGCGAGCTGCGCAGCAGGGACAAGACCCCCAAGGTCCAGAAGGAGGAGAAGCGCGCCAAGGAGTCCATCGAGAACGAGAAGACGGTCACCAGAGCGACCAGGAAGCGGAAGCACGAGGAGGTCAAAACCGGGAAGCCGGTGCTGCGCGAGAAGGGGCAGAACGGGCGCTCGTCCAAAAACAGCGTCGATCGAGAGGCCCCCAGGAAAATTGCCCGGCGGAAGAACGCGAAACTCGCCCCTCTGAAGGTTGACGTGGAGCCGGCGCAGAACGTTCGCATGACTCGCTCGAGGATGCGCCGTTTGGAAGTGAGCCTGTCCCCGTCCCAGGTGAAGAGCGTGGTGCCGGCGTTCTCGTTCGAGTCGGACCGCCGCGGGGAGTCGGGCGAGGGCAGCTCCGCCCGGCGGCGCGGCGCCGGCAAGGCGCGCAAGCCAGTCCGCGCCACGCGCGCGCGCGCCGGCCGCAGGTGAAGCCCGGGCATGGCGCCCCCCCCCCCCCCACACCCAAATATCGACACAATAGTGATGGACCGACGCGATTATTTATTGGAGAGTAAGTTATCATATTGTTAGTTAGCTCCATCCTAGTTCGGTAATAACGATAAGGACCTGTTTTTTATTTTTTAATCCCTTTATTTAATGTTACTTTATAAATTTTACGACACCTTTTTCCCCTTATTATTACCATTAGAGTTAATTCTTTGATGTTGGTTATTATGTATTTGAGTAGATGATAAATAATAAATAGGTAATTTTGTGAGTGTGTGCACCTGGCCCATAGCTGAAATATACAAATCCTACCTGTAATTTGTTAGCCGCGTTCTGGAGCGTCTTGAAGCACCATGGAGTATCCTAAAACACTACAGAGGGTTCTAAAGTACTATAGAGTACCCTAAAGCGCTATAGAGGGTCCTAAAGTGCTATTAAGTGCCCTAAAGTGGTATAAAGTACCCTAAAGCACTATAGAATGTCCTAAAGCGCTATAGAGTGTCCTTAAGTGCTATAGAATGTCCTTAAGTGCTATAGAGTGCCCTGAAGCGCTATACAATGTCCTAAAGTGCTAAAGAGTGTCCTAAAGCACTATAGAGTGTCCTTAAGTGCTATAGAGTGCCCTGAAACGCTATAATGTCCAAAAGCGCTGTAGAGTGTCCTAAACCGCTGTAAAGTGTTCTAAAGCGCTACAGTGTCCTCAAGCTGCTTGAGCCGCTGCGTGAGCGGACGACACATTACACAGATCTCTTCCATTAAGTCGGAACTTGGGTTGATTGTGTGTATATTTGTTTGGGAACTAGATTAATAGGTTAAATTTGTAAATGTTTTCGAAATAATAGCTGTGTTTGTTTGGACAATTGTTTTAACTTCCACTATTTCACGATAATGTAACACTATGTTGTTTTACGTGTGGTACGTGCCAAAGCATGCCTGGGACAGTGACTCGGTACGTTTAGAATTCAATGAATTTGTGAACTCCAGATTTTCCTCTCGTTGTAAGCGCTTCTACCAAATAAAACTATTGTTCTGATTATTTCTGTGTAAATAATTTAGCATTTAGTACAAAAATCGGTGGAAGATTTAATTATATGAATTAAATAAAAATCTCAATGTTTAAAGCTTCGGCGCATATCAGTTGGGATGTGGCTTAGTGATAATTAAATCGGAAATTCAGTTTCGCCAACATTATTAACTATATTTTCTTATGCAGTCTAAATCAATTTGAACTCAGTCAAACGCTTCGTGATATTAAAAATATGTATCAACCTTTTTTTAACAAGAATCACAAATAGTGAGAGAATTATAAGTACAGGGCGTTATTTAATTTGCTTGTTCAGTCAGCACTGAATTGTCATATCTGATTATATGATAAGCAATGTAAGACCAAGGTGATGTAGACGTTAAAAGAATTATGTATTGTTGACGGTTTATTTATATTCACCAAAAATTAATGTAAGGGTGCTTTCACACTGACCCTCGCGAGTTCACTAAGGTTCGTGTGAACGCACTCTGAAAGCGCATAATCCAACAAGCAGTGCCGAACCATTTACGACTTTTCGTTTTAGGAAATTATGAATTTCCACAGCTTAAAATGTAAAAGAAAAGGCTTACGTCTCGAGCGTAACGTGAAAAAGTGCACTTAAATGGATTGTACCAAAAGATTATATAATTTTATAACAAAGTGTTAGAGGTTTATTGATGAGTCGGCGTCAACAAATTTTGTAAAGCGTTACACTAAGGCCGGAGATATTTGATCGTAATAAATATACCATTTTAACATTAACCTTCTCTTGTTTTATTGCCCGTCTTGTGAATAGGACCGCATTTACACTTGCAAGTTATTGTTGTCAGTTTGAAACGCAACTATGAGTAAGAGGGAGTGGCAAATATGTGGATCTCAGTCTTGCATGTAACTTTATTTCAAAAGTGAAACTTTTATTTTAATTTCATTCTATATACTGAAAGTTTCAAAGGTAAAACAGTGACCGAAATTTCATGCATGTATGTGAAGTTATTGCCTTCTGAAAATGAGCTGTTTTCAGACTGCATAACATGGACATACCTTGTCATTCAATGGAAGATGTGGTGTAATTAATTTAATAGGTAATTAAATTATTTAAGCTGCCTTTCTGCTACGGGGCTTTTACCGTCGCCATCAAAACAAATTAATTTTATAGCAAGATTTTTTAGCAAACCTCTAATTAAAATTGATATCCATATGCCACTATCAAAGTTAATCAAGTGATATGATTTGATATCAAACCTGATATTAAACTCTAGAAGGAATGCGTTGAAAATATAGAAAAACTTATTATCACAACAACAAAGAAATTTAGAATAAATAAAAAACTTGGTACTTACAAATTTTGTTCATAATACAATTGTCATTTTAGTTTAATTATAATTAATAATAGTAGTTTATGCAACAGTTGTATAAGAGAGGTCAAAAAAGACGAGTGGTGTGGTTACGATGTGAGCCGCAGGCGAACATCGTAAAGCAAGACACCACGAGTATTTTTTGACTTAGTTATACACCGTTGCATACAAAACTTTTTCTACGACTAGGTTTCAAATAAAATGCAAAATTAAATGACTTGACCGTCACTGGAAGCTTTATAATTGAGAAGGCATATCCGTTTCCGTCTAATTTCTACTAATTTTCATACAATTTGACTCCGATTTCCGGCTCAGTGGCGACACCTAACGGCAGTGCGCCATTTTTTAGTTAACGTAAAATAATGTCGAGCTGCCTTTCCTCATTGGCTTTTTCGTTTCCGTCGAAGCAACTTGTGCGCAGCAATTCTGTTCCTGCGACGATTTAAAAGTAGAAAAGTGATATAACTTAGTTAACGTGTAAGATTTGTATAATTTGTGTTAAATAAATCGTGAAACACGTAAGTAATCATTTGAAGTTGCACTTATAAACCTAATCAGTAACAAAATAGTACGTGATCGTTTCTTTTAACGGTTATTTACCGTTCGGATCACTACACTTAATTACTATATTAGGATTAACTAGTTTTCATACAATGTTTATTTTAGTAGCAATTAGCGAAAGCGTGGTGTTGTAAAAAGCTTAACATAGTTTCATCTTACAGTAATGAGTGGTAATCAAAACTCGGCCGCCCAGCCGGAAGCTGTGGCCGGCCCCAGCGGAGTGTCTCGCGCTCGCAAGCGATCCCGGAGCAGCAGCGCGAGCAGCAGCAGCTCCTCGAGCAGCGACTCGAGCTCGGCGTGTTCCACCAACAACTGCACCCGGACTCGCCGCCACCGGCGTAAGAAAAGTAAGCGCATCGTTCTAATCGTATGATGGACAAATTATTTAAAGAAATAGGTGAGCTCCGTAAACATATTGTTCCATCAGGCAATAACGATTTAGCTTGTCATGATAATGTGTCAATTTATTCTGGGGTTAGTGGTGAGCTATACGAACAGCACAATGACATTCCCTGTGAACCAGTTCCGATTGCTGATGACTATAACCCTGATGTACCCTTCACTTTTGATATTGAGACTAAACTAAAGGAACCATCTGTTCCTAAAACTCCCGAAAACTTTCTTAAAATGCTTGATGAAGTACAGCACTTCGGTTCTAAGACTTGGTCAGACGTGAGATACGCTGACACCCAAAAGATGTACAATCACACTCCAGGATTCATTGACCTGGAAACAAACGAGGAGGTAAAAATATATGACTCTTTGCGTCACCTGTCTTATGCCGATAAATCATATGCGGCCTTAACTTTTTGTATACTACAACAAAAAGAATCATTACAAGAGGCCATTCGTAGTCTTCTGTCCTGGGCTAAAGTAACTACCGTTAATTTTGAAAATTTAAGTGTAAAAGTTGACGAGTTGTTTCAAAAGGGGAATCTATCGAAAACCTCTTCAGATTTATTGCAATTAGCTTGCGGCCACCGGGCTGAGGCCATCGAAATGCGTCGAGAATCTATTTCTAGCCAAATTCGAGATCCATTAGTAAAAGCAATAATAAATAGAATACCTCCTTCATCCACATACATATTTGATTCAGAGCCTTTCACAACAGCTTTAGAAAAGGCAGGTGGGGTTCGCAAAGCATTTTGGCCCCCAAAAACTGAACAAGTCAAATCTAATCATGTGAATAACCACCCCTCGCGGGGGCAAGGCATTCGTAAACCAGCAGTTCCATCGCGTGGAACTCAAAGCACAATACATGAGCAAAGTGGGCATATGCATATGCATGCTGGTTATAACAATTACAATCCACCCTCGCGGGGTGGATACCACCATACTGCCTATTCCTATAAAAATCAATCTGTAAACGGTCAAACCGATTACGGTATCGGTGGGAGAGGTTCATTTCACAACCGAGGCTCGCGGCCCGAACGTGGAAGTAATCGAGGACGCTCGTATGCTCCGAGAAGTAGGGGGAACCAAAAAAGGTACAAAAAATGACTCGAAACAATTTCAAGCAGGTCGATTAGCGCACTACCACTTAGCATGGAAGAGCATAGGAGCACCAGACATAATACTCAGGTTAATCAAGGGTTACCGCATACCATTCTTTCAAAAACCACCTCTTTTGTACCCAAATCTAATCAGAGGTCCTTTTCAT
This sequence comes from Acleris holmiana, assembly GCA_949316455.1. NCBI lineage: Eukaryota > Metazoa > Arthropoda > Insecta > Lepidoptera > Tortricidae > Acleris > Acleris holmiana. The sequence goes on from OX438787.1 coordinate 3,101,856, forward strand.
ACCCCTGTATCAAGGGAAATGTCTGTGATTGTAGAAAAAATGAAAGTACAACACATTTTAAAAATGGCTCAACTTTCACCAAGTTTCATATCCCCTCTATTTCTGGTGCCAAAACCCGACGGGACCGCTCGTCCAATTTTCAATCTGAAAGCGCTAAACGAATATGTTATGACAGAACCGTTTCACCTAATAAACATGCATCGCGTCCCCGATTTCCTTCAGCCCAACGATTGGATGTGCAAAGTAGATTTATCCCAAGCGTACTTTCACCTCAATGTAACAAAGTCACACAGACGATTTCTTCGCGTTATATACAATCAGGAATTACTGGAAATAACATGCCTTCCATTCGGTCTGAGCACAGCCCCAAAAACATTCTCAATGCTGACAAATTTTGTAGCTCAAATACTACGGGAACGGTGGAATGTGCGAATTTTAGTCTACCTGGACGATTTTTTGATAGTAAATCAAAATTCCCACATACTTCGGGACCATGTCCAAGTCACGGTGCAACTACTAAAGAGATTGGGCTGGGTAATAAATTTCGAAAAATCGGTTCTTTGTCCTCAGAAAAACATAATATATTTGGGAGTTCTGTGGAACACCTGGGACAATGTAAAATCTCTGCCAAAGGAAAAGATTGTCTCCATAAACAAAAAAGTAAGTCATGTGCTCGAACAAGGCAAAATAGTTTTAAAAGAGTTACAGAGGTTGGTAGGACTTATGAATTTCGCCAGCTTTGTTGTTCCTCGAGGCCGACTCAACCATCGGCAACTGTTAATGTTCATGAACTCGTTGCCAAACCCGTCAACAAGGCATTTTATACTACCACAGAGTGTCACGAACGAACTCGTCTGGTGGGTCCAGAATTGCCAGTCGTCAACACCGTTGCATTACCCACCACCAAAGCATTTTCTGACGACAGACGCGTCAGACCTTGCTTGGGGAGCGCAACTGGACGACCTGGCTCTCTCAGGTGCCTGGTCACAGAAAGAACAAAGTCTGCACTGCAACCAAAAAGAGATGCTGGCGATACTACATGCTCTTCAGGGTCACGCACACCTATTGTGTCACAGCGCGATCCTCATACAGTGCGACAACATGACAACAGTTGCCTACCTACGAAAAGAAGGGGGTGCGAAGTCACCAGCTTTAGTCAACATAACATACCAAATTCTAGATCTCCTAGATCAACATCGAATACACTTCAGCATACACTATCTCCCAGGCAGATACAACATTCAAGCCGATCACTTGTCGCGCCATCGCCGACCGCCAGAGTGGCATCTGCTACCAGCCTGCGTAGAGGTAGTGTTTGCAAAGTGGGGAATTCCAACGATAGATCTGTTTGCGTCAGCAGCAGCTCACGTGGTGTGCAATTATGTTTCTCGAGACCTGACGGATCCCCAAGCCCTTTATCACGACGCGTTCAGTGTTCAATGGAACTACCCACTAGCATGGGTTTTCCCCCCGCCATTTCTAGTTCCCAAAGTGCTGACTCACCTAAATCAGTCGAGCGGAATATTTCTGTTAGTGGTACCACGATGGGAGATGGTATTTTGGCGTGCGGATCTCAAAGCCAGAGCACTGGCGTCACCCTTAACCCTGAGGCACTTGAAACGTCATCTACTCGACACGTCGACAGGTCTCCCACCACCGAGGGTCGAGGATATAACCCTCGAAGTTTGGAAATGTGGGGGTGGACTGAGACTTTAGCAGCATGGAATACTGAGCAGCTGACACTACTTAAAAAATCTTGGCGAAAATCAACCTTAAAAACTTATGAGGTGGCTTGGAAACGCTGGACGTCCTGGGCTTGTGCTAAAAATATAAGTAGTAAAGATCCGACAGGGGCAGAACTAGCTCAGTTTTTATCAGATTTACATTTAATTAATAAGCTATCTTACAATACTATTCTACTGCACAAATCTGTTGTTTCAACGTTGTGTAACACTGAAAAATCAAGTCGACTTAGTTCACACGTTCTTGTAACACATATTTTGAAGTCAATTGCTCTCAAAAACCCTAAAACATCCAACCCACCAATTTGGGATGTTAGTAAACTGATGTCATTTTTAACTAACTATGTAATAGACATAAACAATGTCTTTCAGACGTCCCGCCACACAGCAATCTTGTTGCTACTCTGCTCGGGTCGACGAATACATGACTTGACTTTACTTACGGCCATTGCATAATATCAGATGAGAGCATTATACTTTGGCCCCAATTCGGGTCAAAAACTGACTCTAGTACTTACAGACAATCAGGCTGGAAACTTTTGACAAATGTTAATGATTGTAAGTTAGATCCCTTAATCTGGATAAAGAGAACTATTTCTTTACTAAATGAAAGACGTAACTTGGCTAAATCATTTAATTTATTTATTACAATTAAAGGCGAAGCAAAACCTGCGTCACGTACAGTTATAGCAGGCTGGGTGAAAACCCTGTTTAAAGAAGCTGGCATAACAGGAACTCCAGGAAGCACTCGTTCTGCTGTAGCTTCTAAAAGTTGGCTGGATAATCATCCTCTGGACAAAATCTTGGCCCGTGGGAATTGGAGATCAGCTAACACTTTTCAACAATTTTATAGGCGAGAAGTAATGACAAATGTTGATTCAAGTAATGTTACAAGATTATTCAACCCGATTTAAGACACTTAAGGTTATTTAATTGAGTATTGTAATTGTTCACCTACAGTATGTATTTTTGTGTTATTTACTTGATTATTATTAAAAAATTAGATCAATAATTAGATGTGTTAATTATTTAAATGTCACATTGGCATTAATTATCCTAACATCAACTTCTTCCGTGGCGTCACCAGGCGATAACAAACAGGTCTCAATTATAAAGCTTCCAGTGACGGTCAAGTCATTTAATAGCAGCGTTTTACCTGAAATAAAACGCATATTAAATACTTACCTCACTGGAAGCTTTCATTTCATTCCTGCCTGGTGTAATTGAGTCAATGAGGAAAGGCAGCTCGACATTATTTTACGTTAACTAAAAAATGGCGCACTGCCGTTAGGTGTCGCCACTGAGCCGGAAATCGGAGTCAAATTGTATGAAAATTAGTAGAAATTAGACGGAAACGGATATGCCTTCTCAATTATAAAGCTTCCAGTGAGGTAAGTATTTAATATGCGTTTTATTTCAGGTAAAACGCTGCTATTAAATTGACAAAATACGCCATTTTTACTCTTTAATATACCTACGTTAGAAATAGAATACGAACGAACGACGCACAGAACAACCAAAGAGCGGGAAACATTCGAAAACGACAAAATATGTGTCTATGGTTAACTTTGTTTTTAAATTGATGTGCACTTGCCAGGATTTATATTTAAAAAAAAAGTTGCACAATCGATTTAACTTGTGAAATAGGGACTAAAAAACACCTAATGATTTGAGAAATGAATTCTTTTACCTGATTGGTCGATTTTAATATAGCTGCATTCTGGTTGGTTGATACCATGTTTTTTTTAAAGAGATAAATTAGTAAAAGAGTTTACATACCAAAAAGAACCTAACGTTCCGATTGACAGTGATTGGTGGATTAATTTGGTGAAGAATTTTGATTGGTCAAATTAACCTAGGTGTAAGCTTTGGCAGCTAGGCATGTCGTTTTGGCTCAAACAAGCACAAGTGCTGTTAAGGGGAATAGACTAGATAGACTTTTCTACGGAATGTTCTGCGGACATATTATCTATATTCTTATATTAGTGTTCGTGACTATATAAATGACAGATAAAAGAACAGGAGTAGGAAAAATTCATTACTTATGTTAATATCTACATTTGACATTAATGACGTAAGAATTGGGATCCGGCACTTAGTGACCACCTTCCTAAAATTACCACTTACTAAAATGTCTATTTCACAGAATGACCAAGTTTTTAAAATGACCACATCATGTACTGACTACTCTCTAAATGACCACTATCCAAAAAGACTACTTTGCGTAGTAACCACTATTTAATAAGACCACTATTTATTTTTATTTGGGATAGTCGTACTGGCCGTAAGCATCTTAAGAAAGGGATTATTTTAGGAATGTGATCAATTTGGGAGGTGGCCACTTTGGAAAATAGTGCTTTTGATATGTCATTTTAAGAAATGGTTAGTTTGAAATGTGGTCGTCGATGTGGCTAATATGGGTTGTAGTCATTTTAGGTTGTGGTCGTTTTGAGAAAAATACATTTTAGCAAGGTGGTCATGACGTGCCAGAGGCAAATACGGCTTACACCTGCCAAGCTCTGGCAATTAGTAGATTCAGAGGAAAAAAGGAAAGAATTTACAAAGGTCCGTGACCGTGATCTTTTCCATTTATATTGTTCGCGCTTTCTACAAACAATCTTATATTAAAGACCGTTATTTGAAGCATATATAGCTTGAGATAGGCACTTCCGTTTTCCGCTTTATCTTACCTCCTTGTCTACCCTGTATATCGCCGTCTCGCTCTCTCATCCCGCCATCACCACCACCAGGCAGGAAGTGGGGGTTTTTAACCCAACTATTTCTGATCATTGGCGTCCTGTTTTCCGCACCGCACGGTCGTGCTCAGGAGTTCCTATTTAAATACTTACATAGTGTAACATCAGTGTTCTTCTGGTTCATGTAAGTGATTATATTCTTACCTCCATTATTTTTCAAAATAATTTACTTTCGATAATATGATTTAACGGTTTTACCGTTCGGTTCTTTAGAACTTATTGATTTACGATGTAATTGCAATTGTGTTTTCTTTTTCTACCCTAGATTGTGTGTTTTGGACTAACAAAATGAGCCGTGAAAATAGTGAAGTACCGAATTTGAATGTCGGAATACAACGTAGTACATTAAGCAGTAGTAGTCCATCATCGTCGAGCTCGGGAAGCTGCTCTTCCTCCAGCTCTGCTGCGCACAGCAAGCGCAAGCATAAGCACCGCCGGCACAAAAGAAGGGGGGCCAAACGTAGTCGTCGTCACGATTACCGCCTTGATAAATTAACGCAAGAAATTAGTGAACTGCGCAAACAGGTTACTTTTTGTGACGGCGGAAACCCATTAGTTCAAAACCCGATAGGTTCAGACTGTTGTAGTATTGATGGCAATATCAGTGGTGAAATGTACGGTTCCCCCTCGAAAGTCCCATGTGAAACCAATTCAATTTGTGATGATTCTGCTCAGCCAAACGTTATTTTCGATATCGAAACTAAACTTAAAGAACCCGCTTTTCCGAAAACGCCCCATGATTTCTTGAAAACTTTGAATGACATACAGCGTTTCAATAGTAACGATTGGTCTGAGGTTCGTTATGCCGAAGTACAAAAATTATGCAATCATACCCCCGGATTTGTTGATTTAGATGTTAATGACGAAATTAAAAGTTATGACTCATTGAAACATTTATCTTATTCAGATAAATCATACGCGGCAGTAACATTTTGTATCCTTAAACAGCGCGAAGCTTTGCAAACTGCTCTTAAAAACCTGTTGCAATGGGCAGTAAATTCGGATTTATCTTTTGAGGGTATTAACGAAAAAGTCAATGAATTGTTTCTCAAGGGAGATCTGTTTAAAGTGTCGTCCGATTTGCTTCAGCTAGTTTGTGGTCATAGGGCCGAAGTTATACAAATGAGGCGCGACGGTATAATTAATTGCGTTCGAGACCCAGTTCACAAAATGGCATTGCGTAAAATCCCCCCTTCGTGTGATCACATTTTTAACTCCGAATCGCTCTCGTCAGTTCTTGAGAAAGCCGGCGGTGTCCGGAAAGTATTTTTCCCGACTAATAAACAGAGTACTGCTGCTCCCGCTTCGCAAGCGAGTTCGAACAGCAGAAAACCTCCCCTCGCAGGGGCAGGCCGGACGTTACGTACCCCCGCAGGGTACTTCACATGGATGTTGTGCTTCATCGCACATTCCCCACGCTCCTCAGCCCTCGCAGGGTTGCTCTCACCCCCGTTCCTCGCAGGGGCAGGGTGCTCACATCAATGAGTTTCAATCATCTTATGATGGCAATACAAGAGGTTCCTTTCGCCCAAGAGGAGGGCGGCAAAATAATAGAGGACGGTACCAGGGGAATAATCGCAAGCGTGCCGGATCCCCCTCGGACTACAACACTTTCAATAAAAAACGTAAGTATTGACAATCAGAGCTTCAAGGCCGGCCGACTACTTCTATTTCGCAGCCATTGGCAATGCCTAGGTGCGCCAAAGTATCTTTTAAAGATAATAAAGGGATATCGCATACCCTTTGCCGAAAGGCCTCCTCTAACAATGCCCAACTTAAGCCAAAACAGGTTTTGCACCACTGTATCAAAAGAAATGTCTGCCCTAATTCATCAAATGTTGCACCAACGCGTATTAGAAGTAGTAAGGCCGTCCCCAAGTTTTATTTCAACAATGTTCCTTGTACCCAAGAGCGACGGGTCCTTCCGTCCCATCTTCAATCTGTCGGCTCTGAACGACTTCGTGATAAAACAACGTTTCAGTCTAATGAACGTTCAACGCATTCCGGACTTTCTACAACACAACGACTGGTTGTGCAAAATAGATCTGTCTCAGGCATATTTTCACCTTCCAATTGCTCGGTCTCACAGGCGCTTCCTGAGACTAATGTACGAAGGCCAGTTAATGCAAATGTCATGCCTACCTTTCGGACTCAGCACAGCGCCGAAAGTTTTCGCGTCGTTGACAAATTGGGTTGCTCAGACCCTCAGAGAACAAGGGCTACGTATTATAGTTTATTTGGACGACTTTCTCCTTGTCAATCAGAGTCGACAGGTTCTAGAATCGCATGTTCATATTCTACTTCAGAGACTTCATTATCTCGGTTGGCAAATAAATCTAGAGAAATCGGTTCTAATACCACAGCGGGACTTAGTTTTTCTTGGTGTCCGCTGGAAAACCTTAACAAACGAAAAAGCCCTTCCAGACGACAAATTAAGTTCAATTCGGTCCAAAATCATACCAGTTCTGACAAACGAATTTTTAGACATAAAGACGTTACAAAGTATTGTCGGGCTATTGAACTTTGCCAGTTTCGTAGTCCCAAAAGGCAGATTACATCATCGAGGTCTGCTTTCCCTCCTTATCGATCAGGAAGTGTCTCAGACGACCAGATGCTTTCCGCTTTCGAACCCAGCTACACAAGACCTTCGCTGGTGGCTTCAAAATCACCATCTTTCATCCCCAATTCATTGGGCTCCTCCCTCACACTTCCTGGTGACAGATGCGTCAGATCTAGCGTGGGGGGGACAGTTAGACGATCTTGCAGTCTCAGGAACGTGGAACGAGCAGGAGAGTGTAATGCACTGCAATCAAAAAGAACTTCTTGCTCTATTCAAGATTTTACAAGAAAATTACCAAATTCTGTCTCGTTCGACGGTCCTTTGGCAGAGCGACAACCGAACAGCGATTGCTTATATTCGAAACGAGGGAGGGACAAGGTTAGTGGCTCTGATGCGCTTAACTACCCAAATTTTTCAATTGCTAAACAAATACGAAATTCACATTGCTGCTCATCATATTCCGGGAAAGTTCAACGGACACGCAGATCATCTATCTCGCTTCCGCTCTCCCCCAGAGTGGCATCTGTTACCCATGTGCACGCAGAAGATTTTCCAAAAATTCGGAGTGCCTGTCAAAGATCTCTTTGCCTCTTCCAGTGCTCATGTAGTTGCGAACTACGTAACCCTCGATTTGAACGATCGACAAGCGATGTATCACGATGCCTTTTCTCGACAATGAGACTACCATTTAGGGTGGATATTCCCACCACCTTATTTGATACCCAAGGTTCTCGCTCACCTCAATCACGCCAAATGCAAATTTTTAATAGTAGTCCCACGTTGGGAACGCGTATTTTGGAGGGCAGATCTAAAGTCCAGGGCCATTGCAGCACCGTTTACAATTCGACAGCTCGGCAAACAATTGATAGACATATCGACCGGCCATCCACCTCCAAAAGTACAACAGATGACCCTCGAGGTCTGGAAATGTGGGGCTGGTCGCGTAACTTAACTAATTGGAATGATTCTGAATTGAACTTATTATTCTCATCATGGCGTCCATCCACGCTAAGAACATATAAAGTTGCCTGGAATAGATGGTTGGTGTGGTGCAAGTTACATAAATTTGACGCTTTTAGGCCTACTGGTTCGAATCTAGCAAAATTTCTGGCAGATTTATTTTTAAAAGATCAACTTGCGTACAACACTATTTTGTTACATAAATCTGTAGTGTCCACTCTGTGTGATACTGAGATTTCGGGAGTGTTAAGCTCCCACGCTTTAGTCAAGCATGTACTTAAATCTATTTCTCTAAAACACCCGGTGCAGCATAAAACTACAATATGGGACACGGATATTTTAACTGCCTTTTTAGCTAACTATACCATTGACGAATGTAACACCTTTTCGGTTTCCCGACATACAGCTATTTTACTTTTGTTATGCTCGGGTAGACGTGTTCACGATCTTACCCTCCTAGCAGTGGATAACCAACATTACATGGAATCCGACGACCATGTCATAATGTGGCCCGTTTTCGGCTCTAAAACTGATAAATGCGATTTCAGGCAATCGGGGTGGAAGATACTAGCCAATACGAGCAACAAGCAACTTGACACAGTTTACTTTGTTAAACATTGTATTCAACTTCTTCAAAGCAGACGAAACGAAGCCAGCGTCTCGAATTTATTTGTCAGCTTGAGAGGACAACCTAAGGCCGCTTCCAAAACTGTGTTGCGGGATGAGTCAAAAAATTATTATCAGAGGCAAATATTTCTGCCCCTCCTGGCAGCGTACGATCAGCCGTGGCTTCAAAAAGTTGGTCAGATAATGTGTCAGTAGACGAGATACTTTCTCGAGGTAATTGGAAGTCTGTCAATACTTTTCGGAAATTCTATAGGCGAGAAGTGATGCCAACTCGAAGTAACATCATAAGGATTTTTTTTTGTCCCTGTTGATTAACCAGTTTTCAGTCAAGTTTCCTATTACCTATCAGAATATAATGTCTTATTATTTTTGTTATTACATACCTATATTGGCCAAATGCCGTCTCGAAATGATACTTACAAGCTAAACTCGTGTATAAGGGTGATTTGAAATAAAATTATTATTGTTTTTCATCATTTGGCTTTATTTTGCTGTAATTTACATGTTCTTGTTGGTGAATACTAGGTACCTAGAACATGCTAGTACTAACTCGTCATCTGCTCTTCCCATTATAGTAATATATACTTAACGAGCAAAGTACGAGTAACTAACCAATCGTACATAACGTCACATTGGCGTCCATCACCACCAGGCGATAACAAACACGTCTCAAGCTATATATGCTTCAAATAACGGTCAAGTCTTTAATAGCAGCGTTTTACCTGAAATAAAACGTTTATTAAATACTTACCTTATTTGAAGCATAACTTTAATTCCTGCCTGTTGTTCTTTCGACTCAATGATCAGAAATAGTTGGGTTAAAAACCCCCACTTCCTGCCTGGTGGTGGTGATGGCGGGATGAGAGAGCGAGACGGCGATATACAGGGTAGACAAGGAGGTAAGATAAAGCGGAAAACGGAAGTGCCTATCTCAAGCTATATATGCTTCAAATAAGGTAAGTATTTAATAAACGTTTTATTTCAGGTAAAACGCTGCTATTTTAAATGCATAAGTGTGTTTGACTGCCCCGCCGTCCTCACATTTAGTTCAAGATATTGAATAGTACGAAAACGGATATGGGATTCGTTTTTACATGTCAATTAATTTCGTTGGGTATAGCAATAGTTTGCAAGCTTTGATGAAAGTATAATAAAATATAATATGAAAGTATAATAATAGAAGCCGAAATAGAAAGAGACAGAAAGATGCAAAAAAGTGGCGCCCATGCAAGACAAAGTATCGCTGTTGTTACTCGTGTAGGCAGTTATTCGGCAATGTTCGGCAAAATTCGGCGAGGTCATTTGTTGTGCCTAGTAGGGTCAACAAAAAAGTTAGTGTTATTCTGTTTGGTTTATTTATTTCTATAAAAAAAAAATATATATTTTAAACTTGATTTTAAATTAAAAGCCGTTTAATACTACGCGAACGAAGTCGCGGGCTAAAGCTGCTTTATTATTTTAGATAAGATAAGGATTTAGGCCGTTTAATTCCCCAGTGAGGACGGCTACATCTTGTGTTTTCTCGTTTGTCGCTCAGTGCGTCTCTATCGTAACAGACTAAGAAAGGTAAGGTAAGGTATCGTAAGAAAGGTATATCCGAGTGTCAAAAATGTCGCAGGCAAGTCGTGGTAACCTTCTTGGTTAAAAAAGCTGTAAACCATAAAATGGAAATTGGTCATGTTCCTTTATTTCCTTCGAATAAAGACAATTCTTTCCTCTCTTGTCGTTGTGATGTTGCAGATAAATCAGTCGATTCTATGTGCGTAACGAAGTCTCACATTACAATATTTATCAATTATTGCTCTTAAAAGATGCGTGCGATGATTGAACATTACAGGCTGATCTTTACAATAAATGAGTAATTTTCATAAAACGTCTAAATCGAGAAAACGTTCCACTATGTTTGATTTTAGTCTTAATAATTCCGCCTCGCAAGTAATATGCTTTAATTTGCTGATAACTTTCTTTAAAACTGTTTCGGACTTCACACATATCGCATACATGTCAAACGAAGGATTCATATTTATAATTTTGAGTGTAAGGGGGGGGGGGGGGATACTAGACTCTAACAAAAATTATCGCTTTAAAGCTTAATATTTCATAAACGGATCCCTTAATCGAAAAACTGTTTCCACAAGCCCGTAATATTTAAAAAATATTTATGAATAGTGCCACTCCATGTTTTCCACTATTTATGAATAGTTCCACTCCATGTCATGAGAGGCGACTAAGGGAATAAAGGCTTGTAGTATTGTTAGGCGATGGGCTTGCAACCTGTCACTAATAAATACACTAGTAAACTTCTTCGCCTGATTGTGCAAAATGTGGTTACAGAATTATCAACAAGTCTGTTTAGAGTTGTTGGTATTTCTGTAGCTCTGCCTACCCCACTCTGGGAATGAAGGCGTGACGTTATGTATGTATGTATGTATGTATTTATGACCGTGTTTATTGAGTGACTAAATCTGGGTCAAATATCCGTCACCTTCTGATAAGTGCGAGAGTGACGGATGCTTTATCCACTGCGATAAACGCGACCGTAATAAACGTCTATGATGACGGCACGTGGCTGACAAGCTTAACTTGTCGCGCACATAGGTACCGTGTATTTCTGTCCCGTTCTGCAAAATGGCGATCGCTTGCGTGAACGAATTGAAACAAATTGGGACATTTAAATTATGTTCGTTTTGTAGGTATTTTACTTTGATAAAAAACTTTAAAGTTGAAATGACAGGCAAACAACAACAATAATCCTACTAATTATAGTGACACCTTTTCCTAATTCTGTATCCGATCTGTCTTTAGAGTCTGTCAAACGAAAGCTGTCCCAGAGATACAGCGGCAATTTCAAAAACCTGCAGCTTTTAACACTGACTGTACACTGAATAAACGGAGTTGATACTCCAACACTGCTGTGAAAAGATCAGGAAATCAAATAGTATCAACTCCGTTCATTCAGTGTACAGAGTCAGTGTAAACAGCTGCAGGTTTTTGAAATTGCCGCTGTTTCTCTGGGACTGCTTTCGTTTGACAGACTCTAATTTAGTAGTGTTAACATGTCAGGCACTGACTGATTTGGCCACAACCTTGGGTAGCCAAGATTAGAACGCGCGAACGGTATGTCTAAAGAGCTACAACGAAGCTACAACCTGTAATGGTAAAAATTTGGTAAGTGTGACAGTTGGAGATTATGATCTAACAATGAATGTATAATTTCGTGTGCAACCAGACTTATCTAGTGAAGTCCAAACAACGACCACGATACCGGTTCGTAATTTAACAACAGACTTTCAACATACGATTTGATTACATCTAAGTTTTTTTTTAACAGTAAATAAATTAATGAGTTATTTAAAGTACGAACAAAAAATAAAATAAAATAACTGTATTCCAAGATTTTATCGTCGATATCAAATCGAATGTTGCCATACATATAAATATTGAAAAAAAAAATTGGCTGAGTGGCAAACGTCAGACGATGTCGATGTCGGAGTTTGTGCAACAAAAATAATTAATATCTCGGAGTTTTGTGATAATATTATGTGAATAATGAGATGAAAGTGTGAATAAATGTTAGATTAGTGTTTGTTAGTGATTATGGCGCATAGTGGCGGTGTTTTGAGCTCGGATATATCGCGTCGAAACCCGCAAGATGAGTACGAGCTTATTCAGAGGATTGGCTCCGGAACCTATGGGGACGTATACAAGGTATGGGACCGTTCAAAACTGGAACATTTCTCTTCCAGACGGGTTAGATAACAGTTTTCTACTGATGACACGTTGTTCCAGTTGATATATCGTCAGTAAAAATCAATTAATTTCTCATCTCCTGCAGAGTATTGCATACTTATTTCCATTATTGTCTCAGCTGATTTGCGGAAAAAAGGTTTTTCTATTGGTTTAAGTCGTTGTTTTTCACGTGCAACTTCTATCCTTGGATTGAACAAGTGTTGACTGTTCATTAAGTAAAACTGGGCTGCTTAATGCTTTGTCTTTATCAGTGATGATCATATCAATTAATTGAATGATAAAATTACTGCAATTTAAATTACGTTGGACAGAAGTTGCGCTAGCTAATTAGATATAGTTTATCATTATTTTCAAACTAAGTAATAAAACGTTACGTAGTGTTAAAACTTAATAATAAAATCCACTTTACGAAGTAAAATCTCACTGCAGTTTCCTGCTAGTTCAGTATAAATGAATCAATTTTAATAAACTGATGAATTTTGAGATTCTATGCAGAATCAGGGGAAAACATAACTAGCAATATTTATTAATAAGTGTCAGATATTAATTATTATTGCTCATCAAAAATGGTTCCATTGAGAAGCTGCAGCATTGTGATGTTACAAGTGACAAAATATTAAAATATGATCCAAAGATTTTTTGTTATTTAAAGTATCAAGATCTACAGTTAATATACAAACATAGCACAATATCATATGAAATTCAACATGAATGTATACATACATACTTTCTCAACTTTATGATTAATATTTTGTCCATTTTATAGTGATTACAATTCATTTGACTGAGAATACGCTGTTGCTAGTGGAGATATTGATATGTCTTTTTATTCTCTGTCAGCCGTCTCTATCTTATTAACACTGTTTCTGCCAAGCGCTTTTATTTCGATACGAAACAGACCCGCCTAGTGCAACGCTGGCAGCTAAGGTCTAACAAACTCAACCTCAGTCTTTTTCTTTTCTCTTTTTGCCTTTAAGTAACATCCACTTGGAGCCCACTTGAATCATCTAAAATTGCATTCACGGGATCCTTTTGATAACATTAGTACAATATCATCAAATTAAGTATTTTTAGAGTTGTTGGTATTTCTGTAGCTCTGCCTACCCCACTCTGGGAATGAAGGTGTGATGTTATGTTATGTGTAGTCCAATATCGTCCCTTAGCTTACAACACCGCTCAAGTCGAAAATGGCGGTTTTTACATTTGAAATTAAATTTTTAGAATTTAGAATTTGTTAAAATAAAGTAAATTGTCAAAATAAGTATAAATAATTATTTCTTAACCGCTAACTAGAGTATGTATTAAGTTATGACAGGAATAATCCCCAGATTTTTTAAAATAGACAGTTTTTTACGTCTCCTGTAAAGTTGGTAAAAATGACTTAGGCGGTGTTGTAAGCTAAGGGACGATATGATTACAAACCTGTTAGTATTGTGGTCCATAAACGTGAAAACAAACCAAATAATTTAGTCTAGTTTAAAATGTTATTTTGCTTTTCTAAGGTCGTAATCATTGGAGTTAACGTGAACGATGTTAATGAGTGTAATTATGAGTCTAGTTTGTGAATAATGCAAGAAATCACAACTGAGATTGCCAAGGTCTTATGCAAGCGCTGAAATGTGTGAATTTTGTGGAATTATGCTGTAATGCTTACTATAGTGCCATCTTATTAGAGCCTTATTTATAATTTTAAAGTATAATTCATAATCATCATGTTGGCTGAATCACATTCACTGTTGGACCTAATCATTCCCCAAAGATCTCAAATGAAATTGAAAACATATAATATACATAACATCACGCCCCTATTCCCAGAGTGGGGTAGACAGAGCTACAGAAATATCAACAATGCTAAAAAGACTTGTTTACAATTCTGCAACCAAATTTTGCACAATCAGGCGAAGATGTTTACCAGTGTATTAGTGACAGGTTGCAAGCCCATCGCCTAACAGTACTTCAAGCCCTTACTCTCTTAGTCACTTCTTAAGACATCCACGGCAAGACATGGAGTGGCACTATACTAACCCGGCAACCACACGGGACACAAAACACGGGAAAACATTAAGGTATTAAGTGAAGATGGAATGTATGAACCTATAGCCATTTCATTTGCTGTCTTACTCCCACACCAAACAACAATGCAAAGTACAAACACAATACTAATGCTGTGTGCAGAGATCATTTTGCGATGTTTCCTTCTCTTGAGACCAGATTGATTGTACAGTAATTTTATAATATTAATATTTATTATTTTATAAATGACAATAATAATATGTATAAATTATAATTATAATTGGTGAGAAAGTACAATCTTCGCAAGTGGCAACATCTTTTACCAAATTCACTCTGAACAGCACCATCGTTTTTACCAAACTATTGCTAAGCTATTAAATATTATTGCTAAGCCTTAAACATTCCTTAAGTTCTTTAAACTCTGGAATGTTTTCTTTAAATTTTCTTTCTCTATCTGTGTAAAAAAAACAATTTCTGTTACAGTTTTGACGAAAAAAACAAACGCATCTAGGTTAGGTTAATAAGTATTTTTCTACACATTTGCGGGGTTTTCCAAAAAAAGTGTACATCGGTAAAGACAAAAGTTAAGAAAATTTAACTTTTCCATTTTGTCACGAAAATTAACGTACGAGTACGTATGTAAATATATGGCTAATTTTCGTGACGAAATGGAAAAGTTAAATGTTCTTAACTTTTGTCCTTAACGATGTACACTTTTTTTGGAAAACGCCCTTGCACAGTTCCTAATATTCTATCATAATCATTAAACATGAAACCTGATAAGTTGAGCGCCTGTAATTTATTGAATAGAGAAACATGTACACAGAGGGGATTATGCTAATCCTGGCGAAACCTTGATATCTCGTTAAAGCATTATCGTACGCCATAATACTCATTACGTTACTATCATGCTCTAGCAGTTGTATACTGGTAGGTAGAAGAGATTACTTTTAAAGGTGGGTACGAATTAGAGCAGCCTCGGGTTGAGGCACGCACGGCTCACCTATATAGCTCAAATTTATAAGCGCTTACGCGCTGTGCGCGAGTGGCGCGAGGCGAGCCGTCGAGAGTCGGTCTATTGAGCGTGCTGAGTTAGGCGACTAATGTCAATATTGAAAAATCACTAGGTATAAAAATGTCGACATCTTATATAATGTCGAAAAATAACAAAGACTAGAATTATTTTTGTCGATGTATAAAAATGTCGACATATAACAATGAACATCTGATTTTTGTCGATGTATAAAAATGACGAAAGTGGGTAGTAGGAGCTCCGCGGTAGCTGGGCTCCGTCGACGCTCTTATTTCAAATCGATTAGACAGTGTCGACGGAGCCCCGCTCACGCGGAGCTCCTATTTCTGGGTGGTTAGGCCCTCCGGGCCTGCTGCAAAACTAACATAACCTAAACCTACCTAGCCCCTGTTCCACCTATCCCTCCTCGTCTTAATTCCATTTCGACATTATTATACTTCGTCATTGTTTAACTTCGTCGTTATTATTACTCGACATTTTATACTTCGACTTTTTTATGTTTGGAAAATCGGCATTATTATACCTCGTCATTTTTCAATATAGACATTAGTCGAATAAACCGGTACGAATCTGAGCGGATACGATGACAGCCGCGGCTGCGTTTATCATAATTCACCGAATTATTAACAAAAAGAAGAAGAAATCGGCTCGGTGGTGGAACGGCTCAGCAACTTTATCAAATTTGTACGCGCCTCACCCACAAACAAGTTAGAACTTGTTGTTCTTCCCGCGGCACGCTCGAATACACGTCAAAATTACGCGAGGCACGCACACCGAGGCGCCTTTGAGCACGGTCAAAAGACCGACTCTCGGCGGTTCGCCGCGCGCCGCTCGCCCGCTGATCGCGCACAGCGCGCGAGCGCGTACGAATTTGAGCAAAATAGGTGAGCCGTGCGTGCCTCAACCCGAGGCTGCTCTAATTCGTACCCACCTTTACTTGTCTTTGGGCGAGGCGCGCACAAATTTGATGAAGTTGCTGAGCCGTTCCCCAGCACTAAATTCAAACATTGGCACGCGGCAATAACGGCGGTACCCACCACTCTCAACGCCCCGCACCACGCGCCGCTTCACGCCCCGCTTCACGCCCCGCATTGTCATAAACAACATCGTACATTGCCATATGTTTGTGTTTGCGCGTGTTATGACGCGGGCCTCTGCACGCACCGCATCTTTGTAAACGGAAAAAACACCCAATGAGTTTTTTCTAAACATCATGAGGAAACCTGCACATTCGAACACATGAGTGTGTAAGCAAGTAAAGAAGATCCTAAGGGGTCGAAGGGTATCCGAAAGGGCTCACCTGTAAGATAAGATAAGATATTGTAAGAGGACTTCCGGAGCCCCAAGGATTGAAAATATCGTGATGAACAGTTTAGTGTGGTCAACTTTTAATGGTAATTCATATCCGCAATAAATATCAATCAACATTTATTGTGCAATTAATATTTTACTATAATTACCTACGTGTCATAGACGTTCATAGTTCATAGTATTAGATTCCCGCCTATAAGTTGCCGGTGACAGTTGCCCGTGTTATTGTACAAAAGGTCCTAAAGCGTCGAAGTGTACCCGAAAGGGCCCATCTGCTCAAGTTAAGACGAGATAAGATTACAAATCTGGATCAGATTATTTACTTCATAGCTACATATCTCGGGACAGCCATTTTCGTTGAGATAGTCGTTGTAGAGCGAAGTTTAGTAAGTTGTTACGTACCCTACATTAAATTCACTTGGTTCAAGTGTTTTGGGGGTCCTACAAACTTAAAGTTTTATACTGTCTGTTAGTTATTGGGATGTTCTAACTAAATGACGGTTTTCCGTGTGTCTGAGGGATTCTCTCTATAGTATCTTTGGTTTGGATGATTTGTTACTGGGCTTCCCTGATTCTTATTTATCGGGCCAACATCGACTCTATAACGTGTGATTAGCCGGACGGTTACTATGGTTTATAACGAGATAATTTACGCCAAAAAAAAACTAAAGCTCGTCAAGTAGATAGGTATCATAACATCACGCCTTCATTCCCAGAGTGGGGGAGGCGGAGCTACAGAAAAATCAACAGCTCTAAAAACACTTGTTTATAATTCTGTAACCACATTTTACACAATCAAGCCAAAAGGTTTACATGAAAAAAAAAAATGTAATAAAGGACTTTCTGTTATTATAGAGGCAGTTGTTTCCTATCTCAGTTTTCTATTGTCAATGAAGGCACAGTGTCATTGGGATATATCCCGCATGCGTGTAGCGTTGCATTGCGTCGCTGCAATAGCTCCCGAGTCAATAACGTGAATGCCAACTCGTCAATGTATTGCTACTAGCATGCGGGTAGCATGCCGGCTAACGACCAAAGAAACTGAGCCTTGAGTCATGAATGTCATGATCACGTTACTGACTCATTGCCCCTGGGTATTTAACTATTTATGCATGCATCTGTTTACTGACTACTTGACAAACATACGTAGGTTCTAATTAAGAATCTACATTGAGTCTCAATACTCAGTAATTTATGTAATTATCAATTACATCCGTATTTCTAAGAGATATAACTTGAGTAGGTACATAGCTTTGTGATCGTATGGTACCGAGTTCGAGCCGCCGCGGTCACCATATATCAACGAGTTTTTCTAACTTAGGTAGGAAAGCTTCGTGAGGAAACCTGCACATTCGAACAGCTAAGTTTGTAAGAGGGTAATTGCCCAAAAGATCCTAAAGGGGTCGAAATGTACTTTTTTATGTTATAGAAACTCCCATCAAAATGATTTCTATTGAATTGCTGAAATTTAAATATGAAGAAAATATTTTACTATTAATACATCCTCAGTTGATCAGGTTATACCATCTTACGCCAGTGATTGAAGTAAGGCAAGCATCAAAAACTTACTGACAATGTAAAATAAAAACAACGACGTAACATACATAACATCACGCCTTCATTTCCAGAGTGGGGTAGGCAGAGTTACAGATTACCAACAACTCTAAAGTGGTTGATAATTCTGTAACCACATTTTGCACAATCAGGCTAAGACGTTTACAAGTGTATTGGTGACAGGTTTCAAGGCCATCGTCTAACAGTACTACAAACCCTAATTCCCCTTGTAAGAATGCTGATCATTATGAACATTCCGTAGAAAAAAAAACACATAGAAAATAGGAGTAAGGCGTAGGCCTGGATGTGGTCGTACCAGCGGGTTTGTCCACAAAGAAGTCGAGATATAGTTAGTCAGTTAGCGCTTTGCAAAAAAAGCCAACTCTTCTGTAAGAGATTTAGCTGGAAAGTACGAAACGTCGATATCTACAGTGCAAGAAAAATAATCATACAAAGACTTTCAAAAAACTAAAGTGCCTAATAGAAATGCAAAGAAGCAAACTGAAGCTAAAACCGGATCGAGAAAACCTTGTTCAAAACTAACAATGAAAAATTTATGTATTGTTATGGACGATGAAACCTACCGAAAATTGGACTTTAAATCACTACCCTGGACATCATTTTTGTTCTGGAACCGATAGGAAAACTGTCGATGACGAGTACAAGGTCAAACTGATAAATTTGCAAGGAAGGTTCTCGTATAGAGTGGTACAAGTCCAATAATGTCGAATTTGTGGAAAAACTTTGTAATCCTCCGAACTGCCCTGAGTTACGACCCATTGAGAAATATTGATTAGGTTAGGTTAGGTTAGTAGATAACTTCAAACTAAAGTGGAATGAAGCTTCGAAGTTAATCACAGATGCTGATGTAAAAATCTTGATTGCAGGTGTTTAGCAGAAACTGAGACATGTCCGGATATATAAGGCTTTTAAGAAAATTCAATATGTAATTTGACATTAATATATTAATTTCTAATAAACGTACGTTAAAAAAAAAATTACTTTTGTTTTGGCAAGATTTCATAGCAATGACTAAACGACATTTTTTTCTGGGACAAGCTTTATCAAGGAACCATTAGGAATCGCTGCTCTATACTAACGTTAATAATAATCGGTCGGTCTGTTATTAACTCAAATAAAAATGCATCACCCCTTATATCACATGCCTTTGACTCTGCGTGTGGTGGCTGGTGGCTACCACTCTTAACTCACTTTCATCTTTAACATTAAAGCAGCAAAGACTATATTACAATGGTATATTTTTTATGAATACTTCACGTGTTTTAACTTTGAGGCTGAATGGTATAACTATAGAGTGGATATTACCTCGTTAATAGTTATTGAGAGCACACGTGGCTGTCGTGTGATCGTGCTAAATTAACCCATTTAAGGACTTGTAGAGGTTTATTATTAAAATTTATAACCGAAGGGATGTGTGGGCAGGATAATGTTTAGAAAATTTATTTTATTCGTAATCTAGTACCCATAGTACAAGTCTAGAGCTTAGTGGGTTACGTTGTGTTTATTTATATACACTAATATTATAAAGAGGCAAGATTTGTGTTTTTGTATGTTTGTTACGAACGATTCTTTCACCATTGGAATGCTACATTATCACAGATTAACATAGGCTATGTTTTATTTTACTACGCGGACGGAGTCGCGGGCACCAGCTAGTATTTAATACAATTTAATATCGCGTTATCAATGCATAGCATATGATTAGTAATTTCTTAATAAAAACGTCTAAAACCGAAGTTATAAAATTAGTAGTTACGGAATTAGCTCAACGAGAATCTCATAATTAAAAAGACACAATATCACATAGTATAAAACAGAGTCACTTTCTGTCTGTCTGTCCGTGTATCTGCTAAGTCCTAAACAACGGTTTTCACCATTAGTTAGATAATTTGTCACGGAAGGTTTTTTTCAATATAATCTGGTTTATGTAGGGGTGTAACAGAAAAAATGCATAAACCGAAAATATAGCGGAGGGGTCGCTATAGTTTAACTATAAAACAAAGAAATTATTGTATTCGCTTTGTTTTCTGTCTCCGGAAATATGATCACGTGTCCTCTTTCCGATCTCAACTTAAATGGCTTCCTATTCGTCAACGTCGCGAAATTAGATTTCTTTGTTTCCTTTATAATATTTTGTACGATCCACAATCCCCCGAGTACTTAAAACATCTTTTTAAATTTCTGGGTTCTACTCACAATCGTCAACTACGATCCACTGACAATCTCACACTCTCTATCCCTATTCACCGAACTGGCTTTGTATCCACCTCTTTCGCCCTTCAAGCAGCACGACTTTGGAGCGACCTTACCCTTAAAATCAAGCAAGCTCCTAACAAGAATTCCTTTAAAAAGAAAGTTCGCGAATTTCTTAGCAGGTAGAATTGTCATCATCTTGATATTATGATTGCTTTATCTGAATTAATTTTTGTTTATCCTCATATTATTATATATTATACATTTATATTATATATGTTTGTGTTATTATTTTACTAGCGCAATATATGTATTTATGTTATTATAGCTTATTGATATGTAAGTGTATTAGTTACACCTTATGTTGCACCGTCACTACAATCTCTGCTTTGCCCAAAGGTCAACTGGTAGAGAATGCCTTACGGCATTAAGTTCGCCTTTTGTATACCTACTAAGTGTATTCTTTTGTGCAATAAAGATTAAATAAATAAATAAATAAATAAAGAAACAACTATAAGTTTCTGTAAAAAAAACATGCATTTTTTGGACAAGGTTTTGTTTCTGACTACCCTTTTTAGAGTTCCGTACACAAACGGTACCATTGAGCCCCTTTTTACTAAGGCTCCGATGTGCGTATCGACGGTTCTGTGACTCAACCTCCTATATAGAATATTGTCCAGTATAAACTGACACTCACTAAGTACGCGAGTACATACTTAGTGCGTGTCAGTTTATACTGGACAAAATTAAACATACGAGGTTGAGTCACAGAACCGTCGGTATTTCTATCCGTCTGTCTGACACGGGGCTGTATCGTTTAAAATCGTAATATCTAGATACAGGAAAAAAACTTACGCAAACACCTGGGCCTCTATTCTACTGCGTTATAAGTTATAACGATCGCGTTTGACATAAGAGTTATCAAAACGTTGACAATACGGGAACACGTCAAAGCCGATATCGTTATTACCGTGGAGAATCCCAGCCCTGTTGTATGTGGTTATATACAAAAGTAATATGGAACTTACGTTAAATTTCAAATATAGAATGTCAAACGGTCTATGCAGATGTGTTGCAACCACATACAAAAGGTCCTTTACTTAAATTTTTCACCTATACATTAAATTACAGATACAGTGTTCATAACGGCCGCTATAAAAAGAAACAATAAAAATTAAAATTAAAAATGCAAGAAAGGGGTCTATCTTGATTTCGCGTTGTGGTTTTTTTGTTATGAAAACGTTAGTTCCCAACAATTAAACATAATACACGGTCATAGCAACGTTGCAAAATATTACACGAAGTTTAGAATTAAGATCGTTACAGCTGATTAGAATAGCCGCCATTAAAACACGCTCAAGTAAAAATCGTGGCGCATGCATATAATGCACATGCACCAGCTATTTAAATTGATCGTGCCTGGCTAATTTCGCTGAGGCAAGAGCGGGTTTACCCGGTGACCTCATTAGAACATGCTGGCGAGGATTTAGATCATCTACTCATCTTAATTAAGGGCCCTATTAATAATCCGATCTTGCCTATCCCTGTAAAGACACTTCAAAGAAAAAAACGTTTTTTATATTACATTTATGGGTCAGCGAGCCCGTGTGGTTGCCGGGTTAGAATAGTGCCACTCCATGTCTTCCCGTGGATGTCGTAAGAAGCGACCAAGGGAATAAGGGCTTGTAGTGCTGTTAGGCGATGGGCTTGCAACCTGTCACTAATACACTGGTAAACATCTTAGCCTACTTCTGCAAAATGTGGTTACAGAATTATCAACAAGTCGTTTTAGATTAGTTGGTATTTCTGTAGCTCTGCCTACCCCACTCTGGGAATTAAGGCGTGATGTTATGTATGTATTTATGGGTCAAGTTGTTGTTGCCGGCTGCACTTTTTTTTCAAAGTATTTTATTCCTTATCAAGACCAACATAAGAGTCCGGACTCGGTGGAAGACGTTAAGTTTAGCGGAGGTCCTGTCACCACCATCGTCAGACCAGGGGGGTGATTCTCTCAACACAGCGCAGCGTCTATCTCAAAGTAAAGTTTTATCCGGCAAGTTTAAAAAGCACCCGAAACCGACGTACGTGCATGAAGAGATTGATGAATGTGGAGGAAGCGAAAGTTGTATGTTTGGATCGGTGCACCTGGCGTTCCATAGTCTCTGCCTACCCCATTGGGAGACAGGCGTGAAGGTGTGTATGTATGTATGTTTAAAGCTGTACGAACCTGAGCGGCTCAGCCTGAGGCACGCTCGCCCCGCGAGGCGAATTGCTCGCGACGTTTTTTTTTGGTGTTCAATACAGAGTATTTGTATTGTATTGTATTGTAAAATATTGTAACCCTCCGAGTATAACACGTATGCTACATACATTCCGATGTTCTGGTACTTGCATCGCATATGTTGGCACAGCTGTTTATCAACATTGAATAACTAACCGACGTCAGTTTGTGCGGCTGTGTATCTATTTTTGCGATTGGTAAGATGCGACTTGGAGAATGTCGTTTGTCCTCGCTTATAAAAGAAAACTACTTGTTTATGATATTTTCTCGACAGCTGACAGGGTTGCTGATTACCTCTCAGAAAAACCAATTTTAGGTTTTGTAAAAATGGCTTCGCTTTTGAGATTTTGACAATTTTGTAAAAACCTATTTTTTCTCCCTTAGCTCATTTTTTTATGCCTTGACTACAAATTAAAGAGTTTTTTAAACTCTACAAATGTTTATTACATATGTGTATAGAACAGGTGTGCGGCCGCTCATACATTTTCTAATTACACAATCGATAATTTCCCGGCCCTGCATTGGTTGTTAAGTCCTCATTATGAACCTATTATCTTAGCTTGGAACGAGTTCTAATTACGAGGGAATTGTCGAGAAAAGCAGCGTTAAAACGGATTACAATTTAAATACCCCGAGTCCTTAACGTTGTAAAGGATTTATTCGGTCCGGTAACTTAGGCCGTGTTGTTTGATCGGTAGTTAACTGAACTAATGGATATAATTTCGAAAAAAAGAATCGAAAATTTGACACATTTCCTTGAGATTTAACATTTAACCATTAGTTACGATTTGGAAGAATTAGGGCCTGTTTCACAATCGACAAGTAAATTTATCTGTCACATAAAGATGTCTCTCTCCTTGTCTATTTTCAAGTGTCAGAAAGAGAAAGTGCTAAGTCTGTCAAATAAGCTTTATTTGTCGATTGTGAAACAGGCGGTTAGTTAGTTTAAGTACTGATCAGACAACTCGCCCATAATCATTATGTCTGATTACATTGTGTCTTAGCAACGAAAATTAAGTCAAGTGTACTCGATTACTAATGTAGTCCAAACTAGCCTTAACCCTTAAATTGGTAGTGTGCCTTGTACCTATTTTAGTAGCATTGCAATTTCAACCCTGTCGCGTTAAGATATGTTTCGTATTATGTCCTCAAGCGACAAACCTGGAGAGTCGGCAGGTCAAGCCGCAAGCGACGGAAACAAATGCAAAAGAATTTGCCTCATAAATATCTATATGTATACTAATATTATAAAGAGAGTGCGAATGTTGTGAGTTTGTATCTATCCGGTAGGTAATCTTTACATCTCTCACACTTTAATCGCATGTATCTCAAGAACCAATAATGTCTGTCTACTTAGTCGTGATAGTTTTCCTTTTAAAATCATTTAATGTCTAATATGGACGGCCGGACGGACATGGCAAAACTATAAGGGTTCCTAGTTTGACTATACGGATCCCTTAAAAGCATTTATTCGTTGTAGCTATTGTTGCTGCCGCTGTCGCACCAAGTTGCACAGTCTTGGATGTTTTCTATGTATTTAAGTATGACATGTATTCTCTTTATAAGTATGTTTATCGTTGTCTAGTACAAGCCTAGAGCTTGGGATTAGGTAAATTTGTGTGAGATTGCCCCGTGATATAAATGAAGTCGAGTGAACCTTTTGTGCATTCAGATGCATCGATCAAGGGGACTTTATGTACACTAGAATCTGAATGCTCAAAGGGTTCACTTTACTCCATTGATGGAACCTGGCAACGGATCCTTGTGGCCGGAGGGGTTCTAAGTATTCTTTGGACTTAATCCTCTGGGCTATTTCGGTGACGTTGGTTCTGTTGAACACCTGGTGGAGCTGTAAAGTGCTTGACCTTTCATTGAGGGCTCAGTTTCATTGGTCGTTGGCCCGCATGCTAGTAGCAATACATTGATGAGTTGGTATTCACGTTATTGAGTTGGGAGCTATTGCAACGACGCAATGCAACTCTACAAGCACTCGGGATAAATCCCAATGAAACGGAGCCTTGAGGGACATTTTTGATAGATCATAATAGCACTAAGGGCAGTCATGTCATATAGCTCCATCTCTCACCGCGGCAGATGTTGAGTTTATCATACAAACTCTCTTCTAAAGAAGATAAAAGAAGTCATTGCTGTGTCGTTTCAAATTATATATCCCCTTACTAATTAGATATTCTTAGTTGGTCCTCTCATTCATCCCGTTTTATACCTGTTTCGCGCCTCCAATTCCAAAGTGATGTCATTCATTCAGTCATAGAGATCCACTTAATGATTCATCTCGCACCACTCTGCTTCGTCATCGTTTAGGAAATCTCGTCTTTAAGTAAAGAATCCTACTTGATCACGTTTAACTTCTGCGCGCGACTTCATCCGCGTTGATTTCGATTTGCTATTCCCTCGGGAACTTTTATAACTTGTGTTAATCCAGGGTATAAGCTATCTCAGTGGCAGCCTGAAGGAGAAACAAACTGGCACACAAACTTGCTCATTTACAATATGTATTAGTAGGATTTACCGGGTTAACTGTGTCAGTATTGAGTCTTGGATGTTTCCTATGTATAAGTATGTTTATTGTTGTCTAGTAGTACCCATAGTTCAGCCTAGGGCTTAGTTTGGTTTCCCTATGGAATCCATATTCCTAATTTTCGTTTATCTTAAAGCCATTTCCGGCTGAATTTTTATACTCTTGAGTGTTGTTATAATACGACCTACAATACTAACCTAACTGGCAAGTATTTTTGGAAAACTTAATATATTTTAGCGCGTTTAACGTGATCCTCACGTGTACTATCACAAGCATATATGACGTGTCAATGTACCAAATCATTGTTTGTGTTGGTTTTACCACAACACACGAGTGAGTAAGATCCGTATTAATAAGCTCTCTGGGATCGGAAACCATCAGGGAGGGAAGATGACCTTTTGAAAAATGCCCGACTTGTCCTTTTGATTTATGCTTTACCTAATTGTAGATTTATTTTACTTGCTGTTTATATATCACATTGACATTGGCGAAATCTATTAGGAACCGCCATAAATAAAAATTAAGAAAATGGATGTCGTAAGACACGTAGTTACAGTTATTTTTTACGAAAGCGGTTTGCTATACTTGTGTGTTTAGTGTAGACGCACGTGCATGTTGTCTCTAAAATGCGTAGCTGTCGTCGCTTAGCGACGCCTTAGCAAAGTATAAGTGTAGGAGAAGTAGTTCATCCTCAAACAAAGGTACATCGCGCGGCTTGCATGTGTGATGAAATTTAGCCACTGACTTTAAACTATGTCAGTGGCTAGATGTAGATCCGTGTGCGTAGCTAGCGCCGCCCACAGCCGTACGGACGCGTTACGCACACATGTAAGCCGCGCGATGTACCTTTGTTTGAAGATAAACTACTTCTCCTATACTAATACTTTGGCCTTAGTGTGGGTGTCTAGGTCTAGGTATACGTGTTAAAACTACCATGGCAAACCCGCATTCGTGAGATAAATCCTCCATCCTCAAATTTGAATTATCATGCTTGACTAACTGATCCATTTATAATTTGTCGCCTCCGAGTGGTCGCTGCGCTTGCGTCAGTGACTGACGCTACATGTGCGACCAATGGTTATGGTCGTTTTTTGTTCTTTGTGTTGTCAGTGTTGCCACTCGCGTCATTATTAAGTTTTTAGGGTCCCGCTGAGGTGTAAAACGGGCGGTTTTAAAAAAAAGTGTACGTCTTTAAGGACAAAAATTAAGAAACTTTAACTTTTGTTAAAAAGTTAAATTAAACCCATGTTCAACTTCTAAATCTGCGTTCAGATATATTTTTTCTTAAACTAAGTTCCCAGAGACACTTGGAATGCTATGTCGACTGTAGTTTGTCGAAATGTGTTCAGCCTCTACAAGGAAAGAAGGAACCATACACACAACTAATATATATGGCTGGCTGCTTTTGAAAATATTTGTAATGAGACAAACAGTATCCAGAGAGTTTTAATCCCGAAAAGCTGGGAAAAACGACGCGTTCAGCGCGGACGGCGCGACGTGGCGGGCAGAAGTTCATGTTTTTTAACTGGTAAAAATGGTATTTACACAATATTTAAGTTCCTAGTGCTGGCTCCCTTTACGTGTTGACACTGACTGTAAGTAGTTCAAGATTTCCGCAAATTGATTGACAGATTCGTTCAGGTGCAGAACGCCTTCTTTAATAAAAAGGCTATAAAATTTACAAATTTACATAACTCTAATTAGTTTTGCAAATATGTGTAAGTTAAACTGGTTATTTTATGTACCGATTGGAAACATTACAGGGTTTTATGTAACTTTTCTTGTTTATATGTCTGTTGGTGCATTAAGAAAAAAAATCTAATGTTATTAGTCAAGTTTAAACCTAATTAAACGTAAATAGAATGGTGTTAATTCGGTTGCAGTGTCGGACATTGAACAAATCTAAACAGAACCTCTGTCAGTCACGCTCACGCTTGACCGTTTCTTTGCGGGGACGTGTTATTTTTAGCTTAATTATCCAACGGAAAACGAATATGGTTAAATGTATCGCATCCTCTTAAATGGATTCAGAGAAAGTCTAATGGACTTTTTTATAATTCATTTGATCTATTTATGTAACACTTTGGTGGTTTTCTGATTTATATGATTGGCTTAGGTTATAAACTCGGAAATAGTGTAAGCTAGGTTCAAATTTGACGTATAAAAACTCGTAGGCCACATAGATTGATGTTAAATTTGGTACACGGACAGTTCCCGAGGGAAAAGCGGTAAAAACTTCACAAACAGCTACAGTCTAAGCCAACCTACACAATGAATCACCTACCGAAAACTACCAAATATTCTACGGTGTTTTCAAGCCAAGACCGCCCCGCAACTTAAATTGATGTTCCTCGTTTTATTTATTGCGAGCAGAAAGTAAACAAACACACGCCACCTGACGGTGCGTCGGATCTGAAACATTTGCCCTCTAAAGATTACAATCCGAATAGGTACTGCAAATGTGTTGCCAACCCGGAGAACTAAGATGGAATGCGTCTATAGTAGTTATTACAATGGTTGTCGTGTCCCCACACCGTAGCACAAACATGAGAACAAAATTATTTATTTATTTATTTTAAATTAAACATTTTCACAGTATTACAGTTTGGTACTAAGGCACTGTGAAATTCATACAATGCAACGAAACACAAATATGAACTATAACATGTTGCACAACAGATAACAACAATAGCATTATGAACAATTAATTGAAGACGGACTGTCATCCATCGCCTCACAGAACCTCATACTTTCACCACATATAATATTCCAACTACTTGCAAAAATATCGCAGTCAGGTGCCGAGGCGAGAAGCGCACTCAGTAAAAAATGCGAATAGCGGTAAAGGATAAGATGGTGGTAGTGGTCTGGGCGGACCCTACACAAGGTCCTACCACCGCTAAAGCTAGTTATAGTTAGTTTTCTAATAGGTTCCTTGGTTCCGAAGATTGCCTGGCGGATAGGTACACACAAACTCACAACATTCTCACTATCTTTATATTACTGGTATAGATATAGACATTTATGTGGTAATTTCTTTTGCATTTGTTTCCGCGGCTTGCTGACCTCCCGGCTCCCCAGGTTTGCCGCTTGAGGACACCGTGGACTGTAAACACTACACTGTGTATAATATTATAACACGCACACGAGAATATTGAAAAACAATTAGCTAATAACTAATAACTTACTGTTATGCAGTGTGAGTAATGCACTTTCACTGTGTTTTGTCACTCGACCTTGCGTGGCCGTCGAACCGCCTGCGCCTTGGCCGTGCCGGCAACCGGATTGACGTGTTTGTTTTGGATAGAATCGAGTTGGTAATATCAGAATGAAAGAACGGAACCTTTACAGGATTACTCGTGTGTCTGACTGTCCGTCAATCACAACCACAATACACACACGCACGCACGCACGCACGCTAGCAAAACTAGTTTTAAAATGTTGTTTAATTTAAAAAAATGATTTAGTCTAATGTAGGGCTAACATGAGAGCTTGGGTGGCCTAGTTGGCTTAGGGGGTCGACTCGTGAACTTAAGGTACCAATGAGTTGTTCTAACTTAAGTTCATTACCCGATGCTCTTACGGTGAAGGGAAAACATCGTGAGGAAACCTGCACATTCGAACACCTGTGTGTGAGAGGGTAATTGCACAAAATCCTAAAGGGGTCGAAGTGTATCCAAAAGGGCCCATCAACGGGCTAACGTTATAGTCGAAAGTGAGCTAGGAGGAGCGGTTTCTCCTGACACAGGTAATTAATATACCTAATAAGAGATCCCAACCCCCACTTATGCGATGTACCGAAATAAAAAGTATTTTTCATTTTCAAGAATACAAGAAAATAATAAGAAACAAACGAAACTTAGCAAGCTATTTATCGGTAGATCCCTACTCTGCTGTTAACATATGGTATCCTAATTCATAATCACTACATAGTATACCTAAAACAGTCTCTTTTTCTGTCCCTATATCCCTATGTATGCTTAAATCTTTAAAACTACGCAACGGATTTTGATGCGGTTTTTTTTTATAGATAGTGTGATTGAAGAGGAAGGTTTATATGTATAATACTTTAATCCGGAGCGAAGCGAGGGCGGGTCGCTAGTAATATTATAAATGTAAAATAAAATAAAATAAATAAATCACAGGACAATGTCACACAAATTGAGTCTCAAACTAAGCTCTAGGCTTGTACTATGGGTACTAGACAACGATAAACTTTTACATAGAGAAATATATACTTAGATACATAGAAAACATCGAATACTGAGAAACAAATACTCGTGCTCATCACACAAATATTTGCCCTTACCAGGATTTGAACCCCGGACCCCTTGCTTCGATGGCAGGGTCACTACCAACTAGGCTAGCGTGTCGCCGTTAAAGTTGGTTTGTTCGTTTATTTCATCTTCACAGAACACTTTTATAAATCGGATTACATTTTATTTAAGACAATGTTCCGCATTTCATTGTGAACCCAAGAATACAATAAGAGTCACCCAATAAACATTTTCAGCACACTTAGTACCTTGTCGTTGTAATTGTCTTTGTCATCGCTAAGCTTATCATTTGATGTTCAGTTGAAATTTATTACGACAAGGCCTTAAAGCGTTCAACTTTTTTGTCTGCTTACGTCGCGAGACATCGAGGTTACATATTTCCGGAAATACAAATGCACTGGTCATTACGCTCCTTAGCAGTGCGCACCATAAAAACTGCAGAAGACCGCATACAGCTTCTTATAGCTTTAGACTTGCGTCTGCGCATATGCCGTCTTAGATGATTTTAGTAGGTATAAACACTTTAATCGCCTGTATCTACCAATCAATCAATCAATCTATCTGTAGAACCAATGATGTTTACTTTTTCCTTGTAGATTTGTTATATGTGCTTTCATTAAGATTTTTTTCTGATGTTTAGTATTTGGGCGTTTTCTAAAAAAAGTGTACATCGTTAAGGACAAAGTCAAGAAAATTTAACTTTTTCCATTTCGTCACGAAAATTAGCCATACATACGTAAATTTTCGTGACGAAATGGAAAATACTCAAATTTCTTAGTTTTGTCTTTAACGATGTACACTTTTTTTGGAAAACGCCCATTTGTAGTTTTGGCTGTAGGGGGGCGGGGGGACACTTGACTCCTAACAATAATTAGCGCTTTAAAGCTTAATATTTCATAAACGGATTTCTTGAGCGAAAAACTGTTTTCATAAACCCGTAATATTTTAAAGGTAACTAGTACTAAGAGTCTCTGAGCTAGGCTGCGGACGGACGGACGAACGGATATGGCGAAGAGCAAGCTTTGACTACGTACATACATACATACATAACATCACGCCTTCATTCCCAGAGTGGGGTAGGCAGAGCTATAGAAATACTAACAAATCTAAAAAAACTTGTTTATAATTCTATAACCACATTTTGCACAATCAGGCCAAGAATTTTACTAGTGTATTAGTGACAGGTTGCAAGCCCATCGCCTAACAGTACCTACTACAAGCCTTTATTCCCTTAGTCGCCTCTTACGACATCCGCGGGAAGACATGGAGTGGCACTATTCTAACCCGGTGACCACACGGACTACGTAACCCTAAAAATAGCTTCTAACGAGATTGTGATTGCTGTAAATCCATACTAATATTATAACTATATGCCAAAATGTGTCTGTCTGTCCTTCACGCTTCACGCTTAAACTGCTGAACCGATTTAGATGAAATTCGGTATGGAGATCATTTGAGTCCCGGGGAAGGACATAGCATAGTTTTTATCGCAGAATATTGTACAGTCCCCGAGGGAGCAGCGGTAATCGACTTTTACGCGAACGGAGTCGCGAGCAATATATAAATGCGAAAGTTATTATGTCTGTCTGTTATGCTTTCACGGCTAAACTGAAGAACCGATTTTAATGAAATTTGATATGGAGATAGCTAAATCCCTCGAGGAGATAGGCTACTTTTAACTCGCGATAAACGACTTCTACTCGAACGGAGTCTTCGATATTGAAATTAGAGATAATGTGGGTTATTTAGCTCTTGAAACATTTTAATTGAGTAAAAAAAAACGAAACTTCGAGTGTATTTAGAGACAACAACATGCGATGCTCGAGATTAACTCTATACATACACAACGTACCATAGGCAGAGCTACAAAATACCAACAACTCTTAAAAAGACTTGTTTATAGTTCCGTAGGTCACATTTTGCACAATCAGGCCAAGAAGCAAACCCATAGCCTAACAGTACTATAAGCCCTTAATCCCTTAGTCGCCTCTTACGACATCCACGGGAAGACATGGAGTGGCACTATTCTAACCCGGCAACCACACGGGGAAAACGAGATTAACGATGAAGCATAATTTAAGTAAAATCGGATTAGTACGGCTAGCACAAGTTGTATTTTCTTGCTTGTCGCTCAGTGCGTCTCTATCATGACAGACTAGATAGAAAGGGATATCCGAGTGATAAAGAAGACGCAGACATGTGCAGGTCCTCTTGAACTTTTTAAATTGTGTAGCGGAGTCGAAATATATGTCAGAGACTCGCTACAGCTGTTTATAGTGTTATATTAATATCAAGGGGACATACTCACACATGTTGACCTTGTCTTAAACTAAACTGGCTTGTATTTGACATAATTACATAGAAAACATCCAAGACTCGAGAACAAAATAATAGATGTCATCGCCCTTACCCGGAATGTAGCTACCCAAGCACGGTCTCTAATCTACTAGGTTAAAACGATATGGCGTTTGACATGATTTTATTGTTTTTAATTCGGCCACCATTACTGTCAAGTAAATAACAAATAAGAGTTGTCAAAACGTTGACAATACGGAAACACGTCAAAGGTAACATCGTTTTTACCGAGTTCCCTTTGTTTACGCATAATCACAATTGTCCCCGTGTGGTTGCCGGATTAGAATGGTGCCACTCCATGTCTTTCAGTGGATGTCGTAAGAGGCGACTCAGGGAATAAGGGCTTGTACTACTGTTAGGCGATGGGCTTGCAACCTGTCACTAACACACTAGTAAACTTCTTGGCCTGATTGTTCAAAATGTAGTTACAGAATTATCAACAAGTCTTTTTAGAGTTGTTGGTATTTCTGTAGCTCTGCCTACTCCGCTCTGGGAATGAAGGCGTGACGTAATGTATGTATGAATGTATGATTTCGCATAATGCTTCATGTCGCACAATTGTTATTCTGGATACCTTTGACTTTTTTGAAAAAATATTAAATAAACCTAAACCACCCCATCCTACCAGAAATACACAAAAAAAAACCCTTTCAGTGGGAGAAAGTTTATGCGAAAAAAATTCGTTGTATACATTTGGCGTAAACCCTTTTTTAGAAGTGGAATCTCAGCCCAGGGCCACTTAAATAAATAAATAAAATAAATTAATATCAGGGGACAATCTCATACAAATTGACCTACCCAAACTAAGCTCTAGGCTTGTACTATGGGTACTAGACAACGATAATAAACATACTTAAATAGAGAAATACATACTTAAATAAACAATTAATTTTTTTTTTTTTTTTTTTTTTTTAATTAATAATTCAGGAACAAATATTCGCGCTCATCACACAAATATCTGCCCTTACCGGGATTTGAACCTAGGACCGCTGGCTTCGGAGGCAGGGTCACTCCCACCTAGTCCAACGTGCCGACAAACTTCGTTTCACTACCAACTAAAAGTACCTAGGCTACTTTCACGGTCCTCGTCGACAAGATAGTCTCTGTTTCGAGTTTTTATGATATTTAACAGCATGTAACATAATGTTATTTTCCACAATATTTTACTGTTCTAATACAGTACAACGACGTACACAACGCCCTTCGGCTATATTCGTCCTCCCTAAAATATTTGTAGTGGGTAAAAAGGGCCGATCCTAACCTTGTCAGAGTCGTAGCTCAAGTTCTCGGTCTGACGTGTTGGTTAAAATTACAACAGTGAAGTATACCAGATCTCTGGGGCCCTGGACAAGATGAATAACGTTAAATAAGAGATTTTTCAAAATCTAAAAAAAATATTAGATTGATGTAAACTGATGAAATGATGACCAAACTCCGGTTTGGCGGGAGGAAGAATGCACTTCTGCTAGTGCTTAATTTAATTAACTATCGAAATCCATATGACGCAATTTTTGAATGATCGTAATTGTAAAATAAGACTGTCAATTCTATATAGGTACTTTTCCCAATGCTTGCAAACGTCTTTAATTTGTGCTTATCGCAATTATAAATAACCGTTATCTAACATTGACTCAACTAAAGTCTCAACTTAACATTGATATAATAATGTCAATCTTTTAAATTACATTCAGACGTATTAAAAATGACGTACGAAAACATTAAGGTTTCAGCAGAAATTAGCTTTCTATGAAATGAAAATTCTGCGTAGTGATACATTCTATGAAATGAGTTTGTGTAAAACGGGGGACACCCCCTTATTCCCTTACTCGTCGTTATTTATTAATTTATTTATAACGCGAGCAAAAGTTCTCATTAAATGAAATCTCTTCCTTTCTGCCCCTTTATCTACCTCTCCCTTTAACCGAAACGACACAATTGGAATTAAAATCCCAAATCAATCCGGTCCCAAAAGGGTTTTCATCGTACTTAATCCAATCAATTGGCTGATATTTCCCTGTGAATAAATTCTGAAAACCAACCCAAAAGGGATTTTATGAAATGAAATTTATTTATTTACTGTAGGTTGTTCATTAAGATGTCGTTCCATGCAAAAATTATCTTACACTAACATTAATATTTTAAATTACAATTAATTACATTTTACGTTATACAACATAATGTATTATGGTATTAGGTATTTTTTCAAATTAATTGTACCTAATTAAGGAGTGTGGTGTGGTTGCCGGGTTAGAATAGTGCCACTCCATGTCTTCCTGTGGATGTCGTAAGAGGCGACTAAGGGAATAAGGGCTTGTAGTATTGTTAGGCGATGGGCTTGCAACCTGTCACTAATACACTAGTAAACTTCTTGGCCTGATTGTGCAAAATGTGGTTATAGAAATATCAACAAGGTCTTTTTAGAGTTGTTGGTATTTCTGTAGCACTGCCTACCCCACTCTGGGAATGAAGGCGTGATGTTATGTATGTATGTATGTATGTAATTAAGGAGTAGGTAAAGTTAAGGAACGGTAACGTTTACATGTGACTTTTATATATTAACCATATAAATGTATGACTAATTTTCCTTACTCACATGTAAAAGTTACCGTTTCTTAACTTTACTTCTTAATTAGGTACAATTAATTAGAAAAATACCCAATAGTATAGAGACATGCATCTACCAACAATACGTATAATTTTGTTTTTAGGGTTCCGTAGCCAAATGGCAAAAAACGGAACCCTTATAGATTCGTCATGTCTGTCTGTCTGTCCGTCCGTATGTCACAGTCACTTTTTTCCGAAACTATAAGAACTACACTGTTGAAACTTGGTAAGTAGATGTATTCTGTGAACCGCATTAAGATTTTCACACAAAAATAGAAAAAAAAAACATAAATTTTGGGGGTTCCCCATACTTATAACTTATAACTGAAACTCGATTTTTTTTTTTCATCAAACCCATACGTGTAGGGTATCTATGGATAGGTCTTCAAAAATGATATTGAGGTTACTAACATATTTTTTTTCTAAACTGAACAGTTTGCGCGAGAGACACTCCAAAGTGTTGAAATGTGTGTCCCCCCCCTGTAACTTCTAAAATAAGAGAATGATAGAATTAAAAAAATATATGATGTACATTACCATGCAAACTTCCACCGAAAATTGGTTTGATCGAGATCTAGTAAGTAGTTTTTTTTAATACGTCATAAAAACATAGATCAAAGCTACAACGAACTTTTATATTATGTTACTTGCTGCTACGGAACCCTTCATGGGCGAGTCCGACTCGCACTTGGCCGCTTTTTTTTTTCCGGCAATTCCTTGATAGAAATAGGTATATGGTTTATAACTTTGATGGCCAACTGGCATGACAATTGGTTTTTATACAACGCACTTCTATATTTAGGCATTACCAGTTTTGTCCGATCTCTTGGTCTCAGTTGCGGATTTGAAAGAGATTTAATTTATAAACAGATCGGGATAAATATTTTCAAATATGTCTATCTCTAAAATTACATCTCGGTTAGGGTTTAAATGTTCATTTGTTGAAATAGTTACGTCATCATCATCATCATATCAGCCGAAAGACGTCCACTGCTGGACATAGGCCTCCCCCAAGGCTCTCCACTTAGACCGGTCTTGTGACTTCCGCATCCATCGCGCTCCTTACGAGGTCGTCGCTCCATCTTGTTGGAGGCCAACAGCTCGTCTCCCGGTCCGTGGACGCCATTTGAGAACTTTCTGGCCCCATCGGCCATCAGTCCTGCGAGCAATGTGCCCCGCCCACTGCCACTTAAGTTTCACTATTCTTCGGGCTATGTCGGTAACCTTAGTTCTACTGCTGCTGTGTTAGTAATAGTTACGTAGTGAAGTAATATTACGTAGAAAGACTAAGTAATTTCTGGTTGTTATTGGGAGAGCGTTCCTTCTTGGCCGTTAGGATTGGCAGAGCATTTGCGGTCTTGAGATTGTGAGTGTCCTTTGACATGTATAAACGAAGACACTGTTAACTGACTACCATAGACTTTAATACGTCGCGATGCGGTTTATGTTCGTTTGTAAATGTACAGTTAACAGTGTCTTCGATTGTATGTAAGTATGTATGTGTACATGTCTATGGGTCTAAAAGCCATGCACAGTCATCATGGGCAGTTGTTACTTTGTAGAAAAAACTTTCAACAAATGTATAATTAACCTTACCTACGTTATTAATGTTCAAGATATCCTGAACACACATGGTTTTAGCTGATATGATACAATTCGATGGAATGACACAGTCGATGAAGTGAAGTTCGATAAAATGACGGGTTACCTCATCAGTCATCATCTATCGGATGGCCTGTGTAATCGTTTGCCTCTTCTATGTCATAAAAACAAAAATAACTGTTGAGTTGAAACCGAATAGTAATAACCGGATTACTACCTGTCACAATACACTGGTATCTTAGCCCTGACTGTGCAAAATGCGTTTACAGAATTATCAACAAGTTTAGAGTTGTTGGTGTTCTGTAGTTCAGCCTACCCCATTCTGGGAATGAAGGCGTGATGTTATGTATGTATGTAACAATAACAATATTTAGTTTTTTACTTGTTATTTATTTCAGTTATTGTATTAGCCTGAATTAATGTCCCGCTGTTGGGCGAAGGCCTCTTTTCTGCCTCTTCCTTATCATGTGCAGGCTTCCGCCACTCGCTTTGAAACGCATCGAAGTCATCCCGCCATCTCCTCTTTGTTCTGCCTCTGGCCTCTGATAACTTTTAGTGGTGGTAGGACCTTGTGCAGTCTCCGACGTCTCCGTCCGGACCGCTACCACCATCTTATCCGTTAACTCCCCGCCAAGCAGCAGTGTTCGCATTGTTGACTTCCGGTGTCTTATCCCCATAAGACAACCGGTGAAATTACCAGCAAAGAGGCATTCCATCTTAGTCCTCAGGGTTGGCAACGCATTTCAGGTCTTAGGATTGCAATCTTGGATTTTAGTCTTGACAATTCAAATGTGTATGGGTCTCAGATTTCACTTACCATCAGCCCCCTATTTTACCATAGCGACAATAACAGGTGACAGGTGACATTTCAGGTTCTTCTTCTTCTTTTTTAATTAATGGCGGTCCACACAGTGATTTCGCCAATGTCAAGTGAATAGAGTAAATCAGTAAACAGAATAAATCAAAAGTAAAAGCCGGGCATTTTTCAATCGGCCATCTTCCCTCCCCGAAGGTTCACATTTCAGGTTACATGGCGCTGTTTATATGAAAACCCAACGAAGTGTCAGCGTATTAACTTTGCAATGTATATTTTAATTGTCATCTGTCATTTGTCAATGTCAAGATGGTGAAATAGCAGGTTGCCTGAGTGCTCGCTCGCCTTCTCAATGCCGTAAAAACTTTTTCCCACCGTTCGTTGAATAAATGATTAGAATTCAATCATTACATTAATTATCTAGAACAGAGTAACCAAAACCCGCTGTGACGTCGCTTTTGGTTTGGACACCCACAGCTTTGCACAAGCGGGTCAGTGAGTCAGGCCCCAACCGCCGGCCCAATTTGCAGGGCCCTGTAATTAGGGCGGTAGGTTCGATGTGTTTAATTGTGCGGATAAATTAACGAGAGCAGTTCAATTATGTAAACAAGCTAAGAATAAAGTGATCTACTTTCAACCCTCGGCCAAATTAAAGGGGGTTATAAGTAATCTATCTATAATAGGTATATTTTACTTATATACTATAGGGAATCAATAAATAAATAAAAATCAGGGGACAATCTCTCACAAATTGACCTAGTCCCAAACTTTGGGTACCTATTAGACAACGATAAACATACTTATATACAGAAATACAATACAATACAATACAAATACTCTTTATTGAACACCAAAAATAAAAATATATAAACAGAACACGGAACAGTACATTTAAATCATAGGTATACAACAGACGGTCTTACCGCTAAATACATACTTAAATACCTACATAGAAAACATCCGTGACTCGGGAACAAATATTCGCGCTCATCACACAAATATCTGCCCTTACCGGGATTTGAACCCAGGACCGCTGGCTTCCGAGGCAGGGCCACTCCCAACTAGACCAACGTGCCGTCAAAGGGCTTCTAGTACTGTTAGGCGATGGGCTTGCAACCTGTCAGCCTGTCACTAATACACTGGTAAACTTCTTGGCCTGATTGTGCAAAATGTG
Organism: Acleris holmiana; assembly: GCA_949316455.1. Classification (NCBI taxonomy): domain Eukaryota; kingdom Metazoa; phylum Arthropoda; class Insecta; order Lepidoptera; family Tortricidae; genus Acleris; species Acleris holmiana. The sequence goes on from OX438787.1 coordinate 3,140,022, forward strand.
GTTACAGAATTATAAACGAGTCTTTTTAGAGTAGTTGGTGTTTCTGTTAGACCTGCTGTCTTGTATGGATTAGAATGCTGGGCCACGAAAGGAATGAATGAAAGGCAATTCTACAGAAATACCAACCACTCTTAAAAGACTTGTTTATAATTCTGTAACCACATTTTCCACGATCAGGCCAAGAAGTTTACTAGTGTATTAGTGACAGGTTGGAAGCCCATCGCCTAACAGTACTACAAGCCTTTATTCCCTTAGTCGCTTCTTACGACATCCACGGGAAGACATGGAGTGGCACTATTCTAACCCGGCAACCACACGGGCTGGAATCAGCTGAAATGAGAATGCTGAAGGGGGATGTGAGGGGTCACGCAAATGGATAGAATAAGAAATGAGTATATAAGAGGAAGTCTGAATGTGACACCGGTGACTGAAAAGTTGTGTGGAAATCGGTTGTCATGGTATGGGCTGTGATGCGGAGGGATGAGGAAAATATCGTCAGGAAAGTTTTAAGTATGAATGTGGATGGCTAGACGAGTAGGGGAAGATCCAATAAACGATGGATGGGCTGTGTGAAAGATGATATGGCTCGCAAGGGAGTGAGTACAGAGTTGGTGACTAAAAGAGAAGTATGGAAGAAGAAGACATGTTCCGCCGACCCCAAATAAGTTGGGATAAGGGCAGGAGACTGATGATGATGGTGTATTTGTAGCTATGCCTGCCCCACTCTGGGAATGAAGGCATGATGTTATGTATGTATGTGTATATACTATTACATAAAAACGCCAGCGACATCGCATACGTTGAATTAGTTTCCTGCTTCTCCCACTATTTTAACCCCTTAGGTGCACCGTGCATCTCGAGTCATTTGTGCAAACCGATAAGTAAGCCGTCACCCAAGTATTTATTGCTTCCAGATTATGAGCACAATACAGTCAATTCAGGTGTTGTAACATGAGGTATGACATCTAAACTACTAAGCCCCGATTCGACCAAACTTTTTACACGGGGGTAAAGCTTACTCTGAGATTAGTAATGTCAAAATGCCATAGAAAACTGTCATTTTTTGACATTACTAATCTTAGAGTAAGCGTTTACCCCGGTATAAAAGTTTGGTCGAATCGGGCCTAAATAGGTTTGTGCATAGAAATCATCTACGACTCAGGAACAAACTCGCGATTATCATTAAAATATTTGCCCTTACCGAAAATCGAACCCGGGATCGCTAAATTTGTGAACTTTACCTACCTACGCGGTAGGACTGCCGGAAAATCTCACGTCCAGTATATCAGCTATACCAACTAGTTGAAAGAGATCGCTATCCGACACGAAGGCCGCTCAATACACAGACGAACAAAAGCTTCAAAACAATTGTCTGGTTTGATTCAATAACTTGACAGCGTTCATACAATTGTCAACCTTAAAACAACTCTAAAAGGTTCTAATTCTAATTGAGGTATAGTTAACTTTGTTGCTGACGTTGCCCTTTGAAAATAGTGAATTAATATTAGCTTAAACAACTATTAACAATACCTATTACTTGCATACAGGCATTCTATCTTAGTCCTGAAGGTGGCCTACGTGCACATTTAACTACTCCATACATAAGATAAAAAGTATATAGTCAAGAACGCCCGACATGTTATCAGAGACGATATCTCTTAAACGGTCTAACCTATTTTCATCAAATCTATTTTAAAACCATCCGAGTTAACTTAGCTTTCTATTATAAAAACCAAAATCAAAATCGGTTCATCCGTTTGGCAGCTATGATGTCACATACAGACACACGCGATAAACTTATAAGTTTATAACACCTGTATACAAGTATATAGTAGTTATAATACGTCTAAAACGCGAACTTATTTGTAAGCGATGACGGGTGAATTTTCTAAAAGTATTAAACGGCACTTGTTATCTTTTGGCTGATCATGGCTGAATATTCCCAATGTCTCTTTGATTTTCAACCCTAGAGACATTGTCACAAGGGTGGGAGGTGGTTAATGGGTGTTCTTGGTAGGCTCCCCCTGTCTAGACTGTCTCTAAGGGTATTCGATCTGTTGACGATGGAAATCCAGCCAATATTGTCAGGAAATGCGACAGACATTGCGTAGTGTTTGTTCTTAATCCATAAAAGCCTTTAACGAATTTGGGAGGAATAAGTCTAACAAAAAAAAAACCTGGTCAAGTGAGAGTCGGACTCGCGCGCGGAGAGTTCCGTGCCGCCGCAAAGTAGGTATTATTACATTCCATTTTGAATTCGACTTGTATCTTATCAGTGCGAGCTAACCCTGATTATTTTTTAGTATTTGTTCTTTTTCTTTAGGGTTTGTACTATAACTATATCAAATTTGACGCTTGTGTGTTATACCGTTTTTATGATACAACAAAAATAAAATATGTATGTTGAAATAAAAACGATTGTATGGGGTCCCTCTTTTTATATATTTGTTATTACATTTTGCCCGTGTGGTTTCCGGGTTAGAATAGTGCCACTCCATGTCTTCCCGTGGATGTCGTAAGAGGCGACTAAGGGAATAAAGGCTTGTAGTATTATTAGGCGCTGGGCTTGCAACCTGACACTAATACAATAGTAAACATCTCAGCCTACTTGTGCAAAATGTGGTTACAGATTATTACATGTCTTTAGAGTTGTTGGTATTTCTGTAGCTCTGCCTACCCCACTCTGGGAATGAAGGCGTGATGTTATGTATGTATGTATGTTAGTGCATCCGCCGTAATAAAGACAGTAGATAGATAGATAGATAAAAAAAAACCATTAAATGCTTAAAACTATTCTTATAACTGCAGCTAAAATTAAGATGCGTGATTTAAAATTCACGGCATAGTTATGAAAGGGTGCCGACTCAGCATGTGATGCGTGCATTGCTGCGACAGCGCTGATATTCTGCCGGGACCCGGCGAAGTAAGACGCACTCAGTCTTAGGCTTGCAGCCTTCAGAATTCAAATGTGTATGGGTCTCAGATTCCACTTACCATCAGGTGGGCTGAGTGGTCGTGTGCCGTCTTATCATAAAAAAAAAATCAAACTAGCGGACCCCATTCATCTCCAGCCGTGCCTAACTAACAATTTCTCCTTCTAAAAATTAAACAAACCAATTCAATTAAACCTATTTCAGTACATATTCTGGAAAAAACCGGGCAGGAGCATGTCGGACATGCTCAGTGTAGGGTTCCGAAGCCGTTAAAAGTACTACAAACGTAAAAATCAACAAGTAATATAAAATTTTGAATTAAAAGCCTAACCTAACCTAACCTATAGGGTTCTACACGATGGTACTAAAATAAATTCTGAAAAAAATATATAACATTGGTTTGGCAAATGAAAAATTTGGGAAATACATACATACATAAAGTCACGCCTTTATTCCCAGAGTGGGGTAGGCAGAGCTACAGAATTACCAACAACTCTAAAAAACTTGTTGATAATTCTGTAACCACATTCTGCACAATCAGGCTAAGATGTTTGCCAGTGTAAATTTGGGAAATGACTGTCTTTATTTAGTTAAATGGTCACCATACTCACCATCAATGACCCTTCCCGTCTGTACTCGTATAATACGACTTTACACATAACATAATTACATAAAACACGACTTTATTGTTTTATCACATTCGATATACTTACTGAAGCTATAGAATCTATATTTTCTTGCTTTTCATATCTTTCAGTCTTACATTCTACTTATAAATAATAGATCTAAGTGCCTAAAGCGCGAAAAAGGTTCACTGAAATAACAAACATCAAACAATATTTAATATTAAAATGACCAATTTCCTTGCCTGACCTACTTGAACCTTATTTTATAATTCACATTCCCAACTTGAAATGAAACAAAAATTGAGTATTAGAATATAAAAGTTGTACGAACGAAATTCAATCAGAACTTCACGGTTCTTTGTAAATGACGGATTTGCGAACTGACCGTCTGGAATTTAACAGTGCCTTGTGAGATTTATATTAGAAAATAGCTTTTCATGCCTGTTGTCCGGGTGTATTTTTTTTTCATGACGATTACGAGCACAACAAAAAAACAGCCTGATTGGTCGACCCGTTCTCAATTGATGCTTCGTCATACATGTGGCAATTGATTTTTATTTGTATAGGTATATCCAATGACCGAGTGCTGAATAGAACAATAGAAAATAGAAGAGGAACAATGATAGGACACTTGCTTTGACACCTTTTCCTTAAAAACATCATAGAAGGAAAGATAGAGGGAAAGAGAGGCGGAGGAAGACCAAGAAGAAATAACTTTGAGCAAATAAAAGAGAAGGTTAAGGTTGGGTCGTACCAGAAAGTCAAGCAGTTGACGGAGCACCGGAGCCGTTGGCGATTACTCCACCGACAAGAGCTTGGCACTTAAATAAAGAGAGAGAGAGATTTTTTTTTTGTAATAGGTACTACTAACTATATGATACACGGGAACCTGTCATGACTGCGTGTACTCTTGCACTTATCGTTATTTGTTCCGGAAGATTCCGAATTTCCGTGATAAAAAGTAGGTACTCTATGTCCGTCTCAGGGCTGTAAACTAGGTCTGTAGCAAATTTCACGTCGATCGGTTGAGGTTCACGACCTGAAGTGAAGAGCGGAACAAACTGTGGTGGTAGGTCCGTCCGGATCGCTACCACCATCTTATCCATTAATTACCCGCTAAGAAACAGTTTCGTATTGTTGCGTTCCGGTGTGGGGATAACACAACCGGTGAAATTACTAGCATAGAGGCATTCCATCTAGTCCTCAGGGTTGGCAACGCATTTGAGGTCTTAGGATTATAGTCTTAAGCATTCAATTGTGTATGGGTCTCGGATTCCACTTACCATCAGGTGGCCTGAGTCCTCGTCTGCCTTGTCCTTATCATAAAAAAAACTAGCAAACACGCTTTCACAGCTATAATTATTAGTGAGGATAGGGTTTAGTATTCTTCCATCGTAAGCAGTACCTATCTCAGATGAAACTCCTGTAGCAATATCAACCTCATTACTAACAGAAGAGAATTAAAACTGCTTTGGTTATTTAATTTGAGATACCACTTATCAGCTTAGGAGGGCAGTATAAATATTCCAGATTTCAAGTAAGTAGACTGCTAATGCTAATTTAAATTAGTAAGAAGAGGAGAGACACCGGCCATTGCCATCATCTCTCATCATGTTGGTATTTTTCCTCGTCATCTTTATATTAACATTTTCTAGTTGTCCACTGCTGGACATAGATCCAAAGGACTTTATTCGTACCTATCATTTCATCGAACGCTATTTGCTGAAACCATGATATATTCAAGATATCTTAAACATTAATTTATTAGTTATAATTCTTGCGGCGATCGGCGATAATTCATTTCTTCCTAAGGCAATCCTTTTTTATTGCATAGGGCGGGCAAACAGGTGCATGGACATTTGGTAATCCTGAGATGCGTTGTCTGAAGAGGTCTGTGAAGCAAATAATTTCCATACAAAATGCGATAACGTTATTCTCCCCTTAAACGTTGTCCGATTTTTATGATTTAATAATAATAATAATAATAATCACAGGACAATGTCACACTAATTGACCTAGTCCCAAACTAAGCTCTAGGCTTGTACTATGGGTACTAGACAACGATAAACATACTTAGATAGAGAAATAAATACTTAAATTCATAGAAAACATCCAAGACTCAGGAACAAATACTCGTGCTCATCACACAAATATCTGCCCTTACAGGGATTTGAACCCAGGACCCCTAGCTTCGAAGGCAAGGTCACTCCCAACTAGGCTAGCGTGTCGTCATTTTTGAATATGTTGTAGATATTATGAAAAACTAGGTCTGTACGTTTTCCTTTCCAAGAAAATATTTATTAGAAAGGAAAAAAACAAAAGCGGGAAGGTACAGACCTAGATTTTCATATTATCTATAACATATTCATAAATCGTGGAAATCCGATTAGATTTAGGGGGCGAGGAACGTTATCACTCTGAGCTAAATTTGTAAGGATTTTTTTGACAGCTACGCGATTTTAGCATCGCTTCACAATCCTCTTATGGACTAAGATGAAATGCCTAATGGCCGTATTAATAAACTCGTCTCGGTTTAAATGCCCATCTCAAGATACGTCAAAGGAAACGTCAAACCATAGGAAACTGTCATTTCTGACGTATCTTGAGACGGGCATTTAAACCGAGATCAGTTCATTAATACGGGTCTAAATGTGAAAATCCCCATTCTATTAAAAGTTAAATACCTAAAAAAGATTTTTTCCTTAGTTGACAGAACTCTTTTTTTTGTCCAGAACACTCCACAAGTATCGTTAGAGCAGTATAACTAAATAAAAAAAAATTGCACGTGTATAGCTTTTCAAGCGGTTAGGGTACTAGGAAATCATATTAAGCGAAGGTGACGTGTCGAGTTGAGAGGTCCCCGACCCGCGCTAATTAGAGGTGCGCCTGCGCCGCGTAACTGTACATCGCGGGCGATTCGGACGCGCCGGCAATTTGGTGTAGCACTTGACACGCGCTGTCACTGCGCAGATAGATATACTATTAGCCCACCCAGCCTCGCGTGGCATTAATAATATGTATAGTATATTACATACATAAGGTCTCCGCCATTCTCAGAGTGGAGTAGGCAGAGCTACAAAATTACCAACAACTCTAAAAACTTGTTGATAATTCTGTAACTAAATTTTACACAATCAGGCTAAGATGTTTACCACTGTATTAGTCACAGGTTGCAAGCCCATCGCCTAACAGTACTACAAGCCCGTAGGTATTCCTCTATTAATATAATGTATTATTTAATATGCTTTGTAGGAATATTTATTAACTAGCAACCCGCCCTCGCTTCGCTCCGGATTAAAGTATTATACATATAAACCTTCCTCTTCAATCACTCTATCTATTTATAAAAACCGCATCGAAATCCGTTGCGTAGTTTTAAAGATTTAAGCACACATAGGGATATAGGGACAGAAAAAGCGACTTTGTTTTTTACTATGTAGTGATAAGTAATAATATTTTTAACAGAGTTGTTGGTATTTCTGTAGCTCTGCCTACCCCACTCTGGGAATGAAGGCGTGATGGTATGTATGTATGTAATAAATAATAATAATATGATTGTCAGGGTTATAAATGGAGATTTTTTGAGTATAGAAACCGATTATGTTAAGTTGTATACTTCGGGAAACCTTTCATCCCTCTCTCAGGTATATCAGATATTGTACGTTACTGCTTCACACTTCTAATATTTTTGAAATCTCAAGACTATCTCAAGATTGCAATCCTCACGCTGCAAATGCCTGGCCATCCCTAAGGAGTAACTCTACTCGTGAACATCTGGATCCCGTTCCGTTGTCACGCATGCGTCGCCTATTGCCACAAATTGATAATGCACGCAAACCCGTTGTAGAATAATAGGTCGGTCCGGAAATAGAGCCCGGGCCACCGATTATGATATGGGAACGGCGTGATAATACATTTGTATGAGTCCATCGTCGAAAATCAGGGGACAGGTCACAAATCACAATTGACCTATATTCCCAAACTCTCTCGGCTTGTGGTATGGATACTAGACAACGATATACATATTTATGTAAGTTTGTCTGTTCGTCTGTTTGCTAGCTTTCACAGCTAAGCCGCTGGAGCGATTTCGATGGAATTTGGTGTGGAGATAGTTGAGTCCCCAAAAAGTTGGACCATAGTTAAGCGTAGTTAACCACACCTACAAACAACGAAGACAGAAAAAGTTGTGCTATGCGACAAAAAGTATCTTTATGATCCCGTCAAGCAACAGTGTTCGCATTGTTGTTTTCCGGTGTGGGGATAAGACAACCGGTGGCATTCCATCTTAGTCCTCAGGGTTGGCAACTTTTTTCAGGTCTTAGGATTATAGTCTTGAGAATTCAAATGTCTATGGCTCTAAGATTCCGCTTACCTACCATCAGGTGGCCTGAGAACTCGTGTGCCTTCTCCTTATCATAAAAAAAAATATGGCCAATTTTCGTGGCACAACGGAAAAGTTTAATAGAAAATTTATGTAGCCAATTTTTTTAGTCTTTATTCACATAGGGTAATTTTTATCACGAAAAATTGGGCGGTCCCTGAGGGAATAGCGATAAACGACTTCTATGCGGACGGAGTCGCGGGAAACAACTTGTACATATAAATACATGGAAAACACCTAAGACTCTAGGGACAAATATTCGCGCTCATCACACAAGTATTTGCCCATAGCGTGAATCAACACACAGATTTGGCAAATCGGCGTCGAAATCGATTTCATTAACTAGTTTGCCAAGAACCTCCCCATTTCCCCCCTTTATTCTGTAACCCCTTTGTTCGAACCAGCACATATTTGCCCTACAAGTTTGTATTTGCCTCGACGACTCTTCTAGCTTGTTTCATGATCGTATCTTATCTTTCAAATAAGACGAAGAAGTGTGGACGACACGTTGGCCTAGTTGGGAGTGACCCTGCTTCCGAAGCCAGCGGTGTGATGAGCGCGAATATTTGTTCCTGATTCTTGGATGTTTTCTATATATTTTAGTATTTGTTTCTCTATTTAAGTATGTTTATCGTTGTCTAGTACCCATAGTACAAGCCTAGAGCTTAGTTTGGGACTAGGTCAATTTGTGTGAGATTGTCCCCTGATATTTATTTATTTATTAAATGACCCCTCTAGGATCTTTTGTACAATTACCCTTCGAATGTGCATGGTTTTCCTTCACCGTCAGAGCATCGGGTAATGTACTTAAGTTAGTAAGGTACATGGTAGCCGCGGGGGTTCGATCTTTGCACCTTATGATCCCGAGTCTACCCTCTAAGCCACTGGGCTACCGACGCTCTTAACGTCATGATAATCTGATGAACAATGCTCAAGTAATTGCCTAATGGCGGTGCCACACTGGCTGGTATTTGGGAAAACATTCAATCTCTTTCATTCGGTATGTCAAAACTAAGCGACGGAAGACCAGTCTTTTTTGGCAATTATTACCAAGTGAAGTGCCCCTCTAACAAACATGCAAACATACGAGTGCTGTCTCAGTAGGTACCAATTTAGATCGAATGAACTGAGGTCTAAGAGGCAAGGCTATACTTATTAATCTTATTATAAATGTGAATGTGAAAATAACTGGGTAAGGTCATAAAGTTGGGCACGCTATTAATTCATAATCATTTATTTGCTACTAGCGACCCGCCCTCGCTTCGCTCCGGATTAAAGTATTATACATATAAACCTTCCTCTTCAATCACTCTATCTATTAAAAAAACCGCATCAAAATCCGTTGCGTAGTTTTAAAGATTTAAGCGTACATAGGGATATAGGGACAGAAAAAGCGACTTTGTTTTATACTATTTATGTAGTGATAAACATGGTACAACAAAAGGGTGTTTCAGTTTATGGAAGGTTCACATGTTTAACCATAAATATAGGCATGCACATGTTACCTTATTAACTACAACATATCAAAAAATCTAAGCTAATAATATAATTATTCATTCAAATGGATAGCTAGAAATAACAATGATAGACTGTCAAATTTTATGTCAAACTTATTTGACTAAATAAAATAGAAATCGAATTGAAAATAAATTATTTTTTGTATGAGACTTTTCGTCGTGCAACGGAACTTTTTTCGCCTTTGTCGTTTGTATGGTTAACTACGCTTATATAATATGGTCCAACTTTTTGGTCCTTACCCTTCTCTGTCTGTCCGTCTGTCTGTTTGTTGGTTATGCTTTCATGGATAAACCGCTGAACCGGAAAAAATAAACGACTTCTACGCAGATGGAGTCGCGGGAAACCGCTAGTATTATATCTATATCTGTCGTCGACGAGTGTGACGCATCCTTAGCTGGAGCCTGAGCCTATGACCTCCCACACGTGACATTGTATCTTATGGGTAAACTGTTTATTTGCTTTTTAATAATTTTATCCTTATTCATTCGTTATTCACGAATCATATATATTACTCCAAATTTATTTAAATTGGTTCAATAGTTTACGAACTGGGGTAAATCACCCGATTTTTTATGTCATAAATAGATTGTTTAACAGATTACAGTTGGATGATTGTGAGTTTACCGCAAAAACAAACACACAGACATACAGAGGCGGAAGGAACATCCGTTTTACTCAGTATAAGAGACTAAACTTGCTTGACTAAAGTATTTTTTGTCATATGGAATAAACGAGGCATCAATTTCTTTTTTAATTAACACAACTCTTACGGACAATTTCTAGGCTGAATTGCTCGTGAGTTTAGTTCAGCCTATCCTAGGGCTCTACATACGAAAGCAATATGGTTTTGCTGGGTAAAATACGGCTCGTGTTCAGGTGTGGATCATTGAGCAGCTAATTCGAATTGTTTTGTATTCCTCCGCTTCTTAGGGTTGTCGCACACATGTAAGCTTGGCGTCGCCTTACTTGTGGAGTTTAAAATATTATCTTGAACATTCTGGGCGGTAAAATAAAGTCGCAAGCGCTGACACCATTCTTTTCATATCTTATTAATAGTATTTTGTATGATAATTAGTAATTCTTATCCAAGTACAGCTACAACAATCAGAATTTGCTTAACTTCTATAAAATCGAGGGCAATAAATCTTTGACATTTATATTAGATACTAGCTGCCTGCCAGCGGCTTCGCCCCGCTGCATATTTCCGACTTTCTTTGTATTTTTTTCTCTCATACAAACCTTGTCCTGACAATAACGAAGACAACGAAAATAACTATATAATTTGGTGGAGTCGTTCGGCAGTTATGTGCGTACTTACATAATTACATTTCGATGATTCATTATTATTTATATAGATTAGGAATTTAATGCTCATTTAGTTACAATCTACTTAATATGTCTACCTTATAGATTGGTTGCCTTCAGCCGAGTGACCACGTAAGTGTTTTAGACGGCGAATATTCGCTCGCCGTTGTGTCCAGCAACCTTTACGCGAGCTCCAATGAACAATGGAGTCGGTTGAATTTGCTTTGAATTCTAAATGCCTTCATTGGTTTGAGTTTAATTATTATTGCGAGTTACTTTTTGATATTACGTATTGTTACAACGTTTACTACTCTGTCTGTGTGTATGAGAACGTACTTCATTTAAATAAATATTAGGGGACATTATTAAAAAATAAAAATAGCACTCGGTATTTTTCTTCAATCAATCTAACGGCTATTTTATTTCAAAATAGTTGTTACCCGCGACTCCGTCCGCGTAGAAGTCGTTTATCGCTATTCCCTCAGTAACTGTCTTACCGGGATGAAAGTACGCTATGTGCTTCCCCGAGACTCAAACTATCGTCATACCAAATTTAATCCAAATCGGTCGAGCAGTTTATCCGTGAAAGCGTAACAAACAGACAGATAGACAAGGTTACTTCACATTTATAATATTATTAGCGACCCGCCCTCGCTTCGTTCCGGTTTAGAGTATTATACAGTAAAACCTTCCTCTTGAATCACTCTATCTATGTAAAAAAACCGTATTAAAATTCCTTTCTGTAGTTTTAAAGATCAAAACATAAATAGGGACAGACAGCGGGAAGCGACTTTGTTTTATACTATGTAGTGAAGATTATAGATTATAGAAGGAGTTTGTTAATCAGTAGGTACTCCTAGTTCCCGAGGGCTGTGCCTAGTTTGAGACTGATGGATAGCTGTATTGTCCTTGTTGCATTGTTATATCTATGCTTTTGAGTGGCTCATCTGCACTTGCTGTTCGTTTTGTTAATACGTAGTCTTAAACCAATGCTCTAGGCTACTATAGGTACTAGGCAGATTTATGCGTGTATGGACTGTAAGGAAATATGGCGATGTATAAAAATGTCTACCTTTAAAATATAAATTTGTCTGAGTATTAGAAAGCCAATACTTCAAAAGGTTTAAGTCTTATCAAGTCGTAATATAAAAATGACTACTATCTAAGTATTTTTATACATCGTCATATTTTCTTTTAGTCTACTGTCGCAACATCTTTATATGTCGTCTAATATACACGTAGACATTGTTATACTTTGTCAAAATTATACAGGGACGACATTATTCAAGTGGCCATTTTTATACATCGCCATATTTCCTTATAGTCCATACACGTATAAATCACTAGGCAACGTAATGCATGTAAATTATATTACATACATATATAGGTAAGTACTATCACGCCTTCATTCCCAGAGTGGGGTAGGCAGAGCTACAGAAATACCAGCAACTACAAAAAGAGTTATTGATAATTCTGTAACCACATTAATCACATTATGCACAAACAGATCAAGAAGTTTACTAGTGTGTTAGTGACAGGTTCCAAGCCCATCGCCTAATAGTATATTACGAGCCCTAATTCTCTTATGGTGGAATCACATCTATCAGCACCAATTCGCTTTTTGTCTATACAAAATGTCTGTTATTTAGGAAGATGCGTAGGTACGCATGCGAAAGGAGAATAGATGCGTACGCATCTTCATAAAAAGTAGCTATTTTCTATAGAAAAAATGCGGACCGGTGCTGATAGATGTGACACCCATGGTCGCCTCTTACGACATCCACGGGAAGACATGGAGTGGCACTATTCTAACCCGGCAACCACACGGGGGTATGAATATAACAAGTAATAGATATTTTCTATAAAGTAATGGGAGGTAAGTGAGAGGAGAGAGATGTCTATATTGCCTTAATACCAAATTGCCGGTTTAAATTCAATATCGGAAATCTCAGTACCGATTCTGAATAAGGTACCGATACCGCATACTCTACTATCGCTACAAAATAGCGATAGTAGAGTAATACGAACCCTTGAATAAATACGCGTGACGTCACGCCTTGGTACAGAAGAATTCCCACTGTATCGTTAATCTTTGAATCGTAACGAATGCAATAACGCGTGTGGTTATTGATTATTCCTTTATTTCCATTACTTAGTTGACGTGAAATATTTAACCTTGACTATCAGGTATATAGTCATCATTGCTTTAACAACCGATGACCGTTGAGGCAAAGAGGTTCTGGAGAGGCGGAAAATAAAATACAATACAATACAATACAAAACACTTTATTGTCCACTAAACAAAAACATTACACAGAATTTGCACAATTTAGAAGACCCAGGTAAACAACAGGCGGTCAAAAAACCGAAAAACACCTACTTTGGTTCCACGTTTTAATCCATTATACTCATGTGAAAGTACCTCTGTCTATCTGTCTGTTTGTTACGCTTTCACGGATAAACTGCTGAACCGATTCAGATAGAATTGGTAAGGAGATAGTTTGAGTCCCGGGGAAGGACACAGGGTATTTTTAATTCCGTTAAATTGGACGGTTCCTGTGGGAAAAGCGACAAACGACGTCTACGCGGACGGAGTCGCGGAATACAACTAACTGGTAAAAGATATAACAGAAAATCGGGACTATTTCACGCATATTTACCTAATCCCAAACTAAGTTATAGGCTTGTACTATATTGGGTATTAGACAACGGCTAACATTCTTATATAAAGAAAAATATACATAGCCTCTCGTCTGTGGGGCGACCCGATTTGGGTATCGCTTTTTCAATCATAATTACGGCTAATTAAAATCGGAATTAAAACGACACCTGAGTCTAGTTTCTACAGACGAGAGGATAAATACAGGAACACAACAACCGCTAACAACAAACACAATAACAATATTCATCACGCCTTTTCTCATTTCTCCAGGCGAAACGTCTTAACGGCAATGGCGAGCTGGCCGCCATCAAGGTGATCAAGCTGGAGCCGGGTGATGACTTCGCCATCATCCAGCAGGAGATCCTCATGATGAAGGACTGCCGGCACCCCAACATCGTCGCCTACTACGGGTCCTACCTGCGCCGGGACAAGCTGTGGATCTCCATGGAGTACTGCGGAGGGGGGAGCTTGCAGGTCAGTCGGGTTCTTAAACGGACCTCTATCATATGGCTAGGCCTCGTTAGCATCCTGGCTTCTTTGAAGATTTTACCAGCAAGTGTTTAAATAACACAGAATCCCGAGTCACTTGTTGAAGTTAATAATAATAGTTGCGGGTGGTAGCCTTGTGCAGGGTCCGTCCGGATCGCTACCACTAGCCTTGTGCAGGGTCCGTCCGGATCGCTACCACCATCTTATCCATTAGCCTAACGCCAAACAGCAGTGTTCGCATTGTTGTGTTCCGGTTTGGGAATAAGACAGCCGGTGAAATAACTAGCACAGAGGCATTCCATCTTAGACCTCAGGGTTGGCAACGCATGAAGTCTTGTGAATTCAAATGTCTATGGGTCACAGTCTCCACTTAACATCAGGTGGCTATGTGCTCGTTTGCCTTCTCAATGCATTTAGTGGTGGTAGGACCCTGTGCAGGGTCCGTCCGGATCGCTACCACCATCTTATCCATTAACCACCCGCCAAGCAACAGTGTTCGCATTATTGTGTTCCGGCGTGGGGATAAGACAACCGGTGAAATTACTAGCATAGAGGCATTCCATCTTAGTCCTCAGGGTTGGCAACGCATTTGAGGTCTTAGGATTATAGTCTTGAGAATTCAAATGTGTATGGGTCTCAGATTCCACTTACCATCAGGTGGCCTGAGTGCTCGTGTGCCTTCTCATTAACATAAAAAAAAAAAAAAAAAAAAAACTAATAAGCACCTCTCCACCCTGAGCCCCTCTGGAACTGATGCCTCTCTGCTGCTATGTATTTGCAGCTATTTTGGGAGGCCCCTTAATTAAGTTGGCTAGTCTCCGTTTGCCATTTCATCCAAAGTAATTAAGCATTGGCCAAGCAGAAGCCATAGTTTCATATAGTTCACCAATCCATATAATTTCGTTCATATAACCTATTATTAATTTTCCCATCCTTCTTAAATAGCCCTACACTAACCGGTATAGCTCGTTCGCTTAGATAGTGTCATTGCCTTTGTATCGCACTTTGTTTTGTTAAAGGATGCCGCCGCGTAAGCAACTAATGCGACCCCACGTACAAGCAAATGAATTTGGCAGTTTATATCGTATTTTATTACAACTACAAGTGCGTGCGGGTGTAGCGACACTTTCTAAGCGGAAGAACTATAGTTGTCCGTGGGAGCATACTGCTATAGTGTGAACTCGAGGACAATCACCGGTTGGTAACCCATTACATTACTGAATAAAAGTTGTCTTAAGGGTCTCTGCGTGTTGGCTTCGGCTCCATGTACGCCTTCCAAAGGTGCGGGACTCCCATAGTCCCGTGTTTGGTGAAGACATTATTAATAATAGTTATTTATAACGTTATTACCTTGTAATACAACATATTTTTAAGTATTATTGTATTATACGATTGATAATAACATTAAAAATTCTTGTCAAGTCATACTTGAACCACTTTTTATTGTTCCAGGACATCTATCACGTGACAGGCCCCTTGACGGAGTTGCAGATCGCATACATGTGTCGGGAGACGCTCTTTGGCCTGTCTTACCTGCACATGATGGGCAAGATGCATCGGTGAGTGCAGTAGACTGATAGGAGTGTTGATTGACAAGTCAAATCAGTTACTTTTCAGCTAGTGTCAAAACGCAAGCTGGTATGGACATTTATATAAAGAACTAAACCTGTGACGTCACAAAAGCGAATTAGAATAATAATGGCGGCTGCCATAATTACTTTTTTTTTAATTGTCGTTGCTTGGTACGCGGAACTTCGCGGGCTGTTTTTACAAGAAGGTTAACATTTCTAAGTCTGTACGATATTCATTTTTAACTCTTTCTTATTTTATCACTGATCTTAGTGCGCAGTATAAGTCCGACTTGTAACTTTGGTAGTTTCTGAGCAATAGTAAGTGTGACATACAGACTGTAACTAGGTTGTTACAACCTCCTTTTTGCGTTCCTGGCCACTTTCACATTTCGTTTAAATTCTATCAAAGTTCAAAATTGTTCATAATCTTTGTGATGCGATCGATAAACAGCCGGACATACTTTGAACTCTAAAAACATTTCAAAAAACAATTTCATCCGTTAAATTTTGAAAATTATGTTATAGGACTTTTCCATGACGTTGTTTAAGTTTTTATAACGAAAAACGTAGAAAATTTATCAAATTACGTTTCGATAAAAACTGGGCCTTTTCTTTTAGGTGTATCCTAATTGCTGTTGCATATTTCAACATTGTTTACAAGTTCATCCACCATTCTGTGAAAATGAAAATTGCCCATGGACCTTATCTATCACATAAACTGTACACTATTTTATATTTTACTAGCGACCCGCCCTCGCTTCGCTCCGGGTTAAAGTATTATACATATAAACCTTCCTCTTGAATCACTCTATCTATTAAAAAAAACGGTATCAGAATCCGTTGCGTAGTTTTAAAGATCTAAGCATACATAGGGGCAGACAGCGGCAAGCGACTTTGTTTTATACTATGTAGTGATGATTGTTACTTGCAGGGACATCAAAGGCGCGAACATCTTGCTCACTGAGTGCGGGGACGTGAAGCTGGCGGACTTCGGCGTGTCCGCGCAGATCACCGCCACCATCAACAAACGGAAGTCCTTCATCGGGACGCCATATTGGATGGCGCCAGAGGTACGAGTAGCGACCACTTTTTAGCATGCCATTTATCATCCAACAGTGACACTGCAAAAAAGGAATTTATTCAAAAGTTTATTCATAATGTCACTATTAATAAAACAAAATATCACAGGACAATGTCACACAAATTGACTTAGTCACAAACTAAGCTCTAGGCTTGTAAATACTATGGGTACTAGACAACGATACACATATAGCGATTTGGACCCAGGACCGCTGGCTTCGGAGGCAGGGTCACTCCCAACTAGGCCACCGTGTCGTCAGAACTTTATATTATTAACTTAATTGAAATATATATATTTGCCATATAGTGTCACTGTTGGATTTAACGTGCGATGTGTATGTTGAAAGTTATTATTGTTAGTTGTATATAATTATGTCTGTGTTAGTGTTTATTCATTGTTTTAGGTCTTAAATTTAGTTTATACAGTTTCCGTAAACTTTGTTTTGTACTCATGTCTACTTGTTGCCACTTTTTGCTTTCTCATTTTTCCTCAATCACCCAAAGGTTAGCTGGAAGAGATCCTTAGAACTTATCCCTTAAGTTCGCCTTTGTACGTTCCTATTCTGTGAATATTGTATTTGAATTTCTTCTAACATGTTTCGTGTCGTCGACAGGTGGCAGCGGTGGAAAGGAAAGGTGGTTACAATCAGCTCTGTGATATTTGGGCGTGCGGGATCACTGCTATAGGTATGTATCATTCAAATATTGTTTTTTTTTTTACTTAATGAACCTGGGCCCGTAGCAAGGTCGCCTTTGTCGATGTGGATAACGGTGGATAAAGCATCCGTCACTTTCTGATCAGTACGTAAGTGCGAGAGTAACGGATGCTTTATCCACCGTTATCCACATCGATAAAGGCGAACATGCTGCGGGCCCTGATGTCGATACCGTCACTAGTTTGAAAAACCTCGTAACTCATATTTAGTGATGCACGATTTTAAACTTATTTCTCTTCTGGTTTATGTTTAAAATCGTACATCACTCAATATCAGATTCGAGGTGTTTTCGAAGTAGTGACGATATATTGGTGGGACTATGCAAGTTAGTGTAATGGTCCGAGGATCTGATTTGGCTATCGAGAAAGATTTGAATGAGGAAAGCGCAGGATCATAAGCTCCCTTTAACCTTTTCAACACTATGTCAAATACAAAACCAGAGCGAATGTCAACTTTGTCTCATAGATACTCAGGTCTATTTTGCGCTGTCAATCATGACGGAAATATCCGTCAATGGCGTTGAAAAGGTTAACCCAGACGCGACCAGAGCGGTGTGATTAGTTCAACGTGTGTTTGTGCATCTGTCTATGGCATCGTAGCTTCCAGATGGATGGACCAATTCGGGCGCATAATTTAAAATAGAAAGCAAGATAACGTTCTTATGTTTGATCAATATTGGTTGGGCTGTTTTAAGAGTAGAATTATTTAAGCGGGTTTTTATATATTTCATAGGTCGTTCGATTGTTATACTCGTATCCATAATAATATTAATGCGGAATTGTGTTTGTTTGTTTGTCCTTCTTTCACTGCTAAGCCGTTAAACCGATTTCGAGGAAGTTTTGAATGGAGATAACTAAGGGCCCGGGGAAGGACTTATTACATTCCCAGAGTGGGGTAGGCAGAGCTACAGAAATACCCACAACTCTAAAAAGACTTGTAACCACATTTAGCACAATCAGGCCAAGAGGTTCTTTACTAGTGTGTTAGTGTGTTAGTGACAGATTGCAAGCCCAACGCCTAACAGTACCACAAGCCTTTACTCTACGGGAAGATATGGAGTGGCACTTAATAACTTTCCAGATGATAAGTAAACTCAATAATGTGGTGATCCATTTAATGCGTCATCAATAGGTTTTAAGAGCATTATATCCAATAAAATCTTGTATTAAAAACTTCAAGCTGTCAAACGATTAAGCCATTCGGTGCGAATCATTTCGATGAATCGTTAACAGTCGGCCATCCTGAATCATGTCCGTCCCGGACAAAACTGTGTGTTCGGCTCCTCAAACTACGTAATTACCTAGTTGTAAGGTACAAATTAATAAAGTTAATTTAGGATGCCCGTTACTATTATCTTACATTCAGAGAAGACAGTATTTATCCAACTAGGTGGCTTAAATAGTAACATTGAAAAGAAATGAACAGTTCTAAGGCCATGTGACCATAAAGGGCAGTTAAACTCTACTTAACGTTTATAAAATATAAGTGTTATCATAACGATGGTCTAGAACACAAACAATAAGGTTATTATTTCTGATTAAACAAGTGCTACGTCACTATTATTGCAAAAAAAATATGACAATATTTAACATTGTAATTTTGACGTTTAACACGATTACCTATTTGTTTAAATTTACATTTCGCACCATCTGATAAATTATAACATAATATTTCAGAGATTTAAATTATAATACCTAATTGTAACATGATTAGCTTCGTTGCGATTTAAACATTCCCCGTTTTTTTTTTTTTTTTTTTTTTTTTACTTCGGCCATCCTAGCTAGCCAGTGACCTCACTTGGCAAGATTATGACTACAATAACTAAGACTACGATTTAACAACAAGTTTAATATTCACTAATTATTACGCGTAAATAACCATTGCACAAATCTTTCTTAATGTTTTTGATCACTTCTTCCACTCCAGTTACTCCAGCTACAGGTACACCAGCTTGATTCCAGAGGGTACATCGGTAAGGGTCCGGGCACCGCTTGTACACACCAGGTACTACGGCCTCCCTCCAGAGGGTAAGTAAGTAAAAAGCCTGGGCACCGCTTGTACACACCAGGTACTACGGCCTCACTCCAGAAGGAAAATCAGTAAAAGTCTGGGCACCGCTTGTACACACCAGGTACTACGGCCTCACTCCAGAAGGAAAATCGGTGAAAGTCTGGGCACCGTTTGTACACACCAGGTACTACGGCCTCACTCCAGAAGGAAAATCGGTAAAAGTCTGGGCACCGCTTGTACACACCAGGTACTACGGCCTCACTCCAGAAGGAAAATCGGTAAAAGTCTGGGCACCGCTTGTACACACCAGGTACTACGGCCTCACTCCAGTATAAAAAGCAATAAAAGTCTGGGCACCGCTTGTACACACCAGGTACTACGGCCTCACTCCAGAGGGTAAGTCAGTAAAAGTCTAGGCACCGCTCGTACACACCAGATCCCATGGCCTCACTCCAGACGGTAGGCAACTCAGGCTGCCGGGATTAGAAGACGCTCATTAGGCACCTTAGCCTCTTGAACTTATGTATGGCTTCAGGTATCGCTAACATGCACTGGATGCTGCAATCTCCTCTGAAGTTTGCGTAGCTCATTACAGGAAAAGTAGGAAAGGTAAGGATGTTATGAAATTAGAGGAAATTTGTAACTCATAAATATATATATATATAAAGAGTAAATAATAATGATAATAATAAACAAGTTTAATGATGACCTCTATGCTATTGAAATCTTGAATTACTAATTTGGTTATATCGACATATGTACTTTAATCGCTATCTCCATAATCGGATTCGGACTCTGATTCTGTAAATCTGACCCACGGTTTCATCTTGTCAACTGAGAATACGTTTTTATAACTCTTTTTTGAATACCCTTCAACACTACTAACTTCATAACGATCATGATCAAATACTGCTGTAACTCTATACGGGCCACTGTACGCAGGTACTAGCTTGTTACTCTCACCGGGTGTTTTAAATGTTCTCTGTACCATAACCAAGTCACCAACCTTATATACTTTTGCCGCGCATCTTTTTTTATCATATCTAGTCTTCATTCTTGCCTGTTGTTTATCTATTTCAGTTAATACTTCTTTTCTTATTTTCTTTACCGCTTCAGCAGACTGTCCTTCGGAATCTTTAATGTCGTGAAGGTGGCCTTCTGGAATATTCACTGTTGGTTTACCAAACATAATTTCAGAAGGACTTTTTCCTACACTCTGATTAATTGTATTATTTAGGCTCCACTGAACCTGATTGAGTTTTATATCCCAGTCACGGTCATCCTCTCTAAGGCATAATGAGGTTAGTGAAGCAAGAATTGAGCGATTATATCGCTCAATCTGTCCATTGGCTCTTGGCGTAGCCACGGCGTTTAGTGTATGTTTTATGTTCACGGATTCAATAAATGCTTTAAATTCATTGGATGTAAAACTCGTTCCCCGGTCAGATATCAAATTCTTGGGTGTACCAAAAAGGGCGAAGACGTCCCTGAGTACACTTATTGACGTTTTACTCTTGGTGTTTTTAACAGCTTTTAGAACGACAAATTTAGTGAAGCTGTCGACAATTCCAAGGATATACATGTTTCCGCGTTTGCTCTTCACGAATGGTCCTAAGTGGTCGATATGCATACATTGGAATGGCGTTTTTGGTTTTGGAAGCGGGTGTAAAAAACCTTGTTTCTTGCCACCTGGTTGCTTGGCATGCGCACAGGGAATGCACGCACGCACGTATTTTTTAACGAATTGTGCCATTTTGGGGAACCAATAATCTCTCCTCACTTTCTCTAATGTTTTCTCATAAGAGAAATGACCTGTCTGATCATGGCACTGTTGCATTATAGTCCAACGAGCGTCTTTTGGGACCGCCCAACGTAATACTCCTTGCACTACCCTATAAATCTTCCCATCCTTCATTGTATAGTTTGTGCGTATATCCTTTGCCTCTGATGACTTAGTGTCGAGCACTGCTTTGACATGACATAGTCTAGGATCACTCATTTGTACCACTTGTAACCAGTGAACTTCTCCGACCTGCCAGATCTGTTCAGTAACCTTTTCATCAGAAGGAATTGGGTTTCGGCTCAAAGCATCCGCGTGTGCAAGTTGAGCTCCTGGACGGTATTCAATAGTAAAAGTAAATTCCTGAACCAATAACCACCAACGTGCTATCCTTGGGATGAGATCCCTTTTCGTCAAGGTGGTACGGAGAGCGTTGCAATCTGTAACAACCTTAAATTCCAGGCCGAGGAGATACACCCGGAATCGGTTCAGGGACGTAACGACGGCTAAGGTCTCCAATTCATACGAATGGTAATGTTGCTCTTCAGCGGTCGTTTGTCGACTAAAATACGCTACTGCTCGGAAAGCAGACTCTTTATTTGGTCGCTGCAATAAAATACTACCTAGTCCTATTGAGCTAGCGTCGGTGTGCAATTCAGTTTCGTATTTGCTATTGTATATAGCTAGCACCGGACGAGATGTGAGTATCTCTTTCAATTTATCAAAGGCCTTTATTTGTTCCTGCCCCCAGACCCACGCAGTATTGTTTTTAGTGAGCGATGTTAATGGTTTCGCAATTGACGCAAAGCCATGAACAAAGCGTCTAAAAAAACTTGATAGTCCTACGAACTGTCGTACCTCGTGAACATTTTGAGGGGTTTTGAAAGAAGCAACAGCATCAGTTTTTCTTAGTCCCGGTCTTACTCCCATACTAGAGATTTCAAAACCAAGGTATTCTATAGTCTTTTTAAAGAAGTTACACTTTTCTAAATTTAGTGTTAAGTTCGCATCTTTTACTATGTCAAGAACCTCCCGTAATCTCTCCATTCCTTCATCGATCGTTTTAGACGAAATAATTATATCGTCCATGTATGCTAACACTCCGGCAACAGGGCGTTTCTTAAGTAATGATAGAATAAGTCTCTGGAAAACTGCCGGCGCATTAGTCAGACCGAAAGGCATGCGATTATATTCGTAATGCCCATCAGGCGTAACGAATGCAGTGACGTGCTTAGATTTTTCAGAAACTGGGACTTGATGATATCCCGACGTAAGGTCCAATGTTGTAAAGTATGCCTGTTCGGATAGACTATCAATCTGGTCGTCAATCAACGGCATCGGAAACTTTTCCTTAACCGTTTTCCGATTAAGTGCCCGATAGTCGACGCATAGCCTTCTCTCCCCATTTTTTTTGGCTACTAGAATCACGGGGCTTGCGTATTCAGATCTCGACTCCCGTATTATTCCAGCTGTTAATAAGCTAGTCACAATGGAGTTTAATTTTTCGCGTTCCGGAAAAGAAAGTCTGTAAGGTCTATACATTACGGGCGTTTCATCCTTCAATTCAATCTGCATCTCAGTAAGTGACGTTTGACCTAATTCTTCTAAAGAAAAAGCAAAACAGGTGCGTTGAGAATTTAAAAGGTCGCATAAAGTTTCTTTCTTATCGGTATGTAAGTCTTCATCAACATTTAACTGATCTACCGTTATAGTATTATTAGTATCACTAACTGAAACTAGATTGACTGCCATAGTTATCGTGTCTGTCCTGGCAGCGGTTGGTAATTGTTCTGGTACAATCATGATAGCCCTGGCTAGCAAAGTATTGCTGCGGAGCGTAAAACTTTGCGTACTTAATGCCATTAGTAGAACCGATCCTTCACCATTTTTAATTGTATATAGTCCAGGAAGTATCAGAAACTCCTTATTTTCTTTCATGCACGCTTCAGTATCGATATAAATTGATCCATTGATATTTGGCGATGTACAGATATCGATTGATACAACGCCATTAATCAGGACATCTGTAGGGTTACTAACTAGTACCTTTTGTGTTCCTGCTGTAATTTCTTTGTAAAATATCAATCTATTTTCCGATTTGAAAGCACGTACATGTGGCAGCTCGGTTAATGACTGCCCAATTAAAATATCAGCAGGTAGAGTGCTCGGTTCCACTAGAAAAGCGTCCACTATTTCTTTTAGTCCATCAAGTGTCACCTGTATTTTTACTCGACCACTTGGTATCATACTGCCATTGGCAAATCCTTTCAACATCGGGAGATTGTCTCTAGCGACTGGTACTAAAAGTTCGTTACCATAGTCAGCCCTAAGAAGCGTACATTGACTGCCCAAATCAATAAACGACGTCATAGAACGACCGTTGACAGTTACTTGTTTGAAATATTTTCGATTGGCGCTCTGTGTAGCTGTAATATTCATTATACTTTTCGTCGCATGTTTTGATTGATCTTTTGTGTCATGCACCTCATTCGCAGTTAACATTCCCGAACAATTCTTTTCAACGTGTCCAAACCGCCTACATCGTCTACATTTTATGATTTCTTTAGGACACTTAGGAACTGCATGACCAATTTCGCCGCAGTTAAAACAAGTAATTGTGGAGGGTGGTTTTCTGATATTTGTGTCATATTGCTTACGCGCGCTACTAGGATCATGAGTATCACGGTTTGGCGGAGGAAATTTTCTAGGTATTTCAAATGACTTATTTGTTATGCTCCGAAAATATCTTAAAACCCCTTCAGGTTCTTGTAAATTAGCACCTTGTACATTCATCTTAACATTCCAGTCAAATATGCCGTGACTAAGACAATCTACAGCATCCTTACCTTTTAAACGACACCTGTTAATAAGCATGATTTTATCGTAGTAATATTCCTCAAGCGTTTCGTTTCGACGTGTCTTTCTAGCCAACATCTCAGCTAACAAATCTCCATAGTTATGTTCGCACGGGAAAGATTCCAGTAGTTTAATCTGCCATTCCGCCCAGGTATAATTTACACTGGTTAAACCATCGTACCAACGCTTGGCTAGACCTTTCAATTTCGGTAATGTATAAAAGACTACTTGGCGTTCCGACCACCCATAGATATGAGCAGACTCATTTATTTTCGCTAACCAGTCTTTCATGGTTTGTGACTTGGCTTGTGGATCAAAATCTGGGATAACGTTTTGAGCCGCATGTAGACCTGACCCCGAAACACTACTACTATTCCTATTGTTCAGCGCTGTAATCAATCGCTCAAACAACGCGTTATCATTTGTAACCGACGGACCGTGGGTCAAACCTTTGTCAGGAATCGCGTGCGAATGATGTTCTGTTGAATGCCCATTCCTACCGTGCGATTTAGGGGATTTTCTATATTCATTTGTATAATTTTCGCGGGAAGGTAGTCTACTTTTGGATTTCTTTGACCGTCGCTTACCTGGTCCCCGAGTTCTACTACGGCAATTGATCGACCGACCGCGTTCGCTGTTACTAGTTGACGATAGCGATGAACTGCGAAAGTGCTGCCGCTGGTGCGGATATGCGGGCGATTTCGAACCGCACTCACTACGTCGTTTTGAGCGTACATGCGAAGAGTCCTTACGTCTGCTATTTCGATGTGAGTCAACCCTAGACCTATTTACTCGCGACGTTTTGCGAGAATGTCTACCATTATTACGACTTCTATCGCGCCGCGGTGCCGGGGTTCGAGTCATCCTAGATCTAACTTCGCGAACATAACTCGAACGTGGCGGAGTACGTGACCTGCTTCTATTATATTCGTATTGTATCTGTGGCGGAGTACGAGACGGCGTCCAATTTTCCAACATCTTTCGTGGTTTATCCATTTTATTTTGTAGTTTAGTAGTCTCAATTATATAAAAATGTGTACTTATATATTTTCAGGGTTAAAATAGGAACAAAGGAAATGAACTATTAGCTGAAATAATATTAAAATCTTAATCAATTGGAAAGTATAGATTAACTGAAATAATTATGTATTGAACAACCACAATACACGTAAAACTTAGTATCAATTTTAATTAATAACAATTAATATTACGATCGGAACGTGTATTACAATACACAATCGAATAGTTCGATCGGACTGAACGATACAACGAGCGGATAATGTATCCAAACACACATAATCGAACATTGAGATTGATCGATACACAGCGGACAATGTATCCGAACGCAGCCTAGGCTTCGAAGTCTATGACACAGGTTGTTTTGACCGCCACGTATAGATGGCGCCACCTTGTATGTCGTGATTTTGAATGTAATTTGGCGAACACCGACTTTAACAATATAACCATATTTATCATTATTCGAAATGCCTTTTAAACACCAAAAGCTTGTGACAAATATGTATTTTACAACAAAAGAGTCACTGTAAAGAATATGATTGTACTTACATGGTTTTCGTCAGTAATGGCTTACCGCGTTTATCGCATCAATTTTGCAGTGTTTTCGTATCCTGGCTTCTGAACTAATAACTTTCCAGATGATAAGTAAACTCAATAATGTGGTGATCCATTTAATGCGTCATCAATAGGTTTTAAGAGCATTATATCCAATAAAATCTTGTATTAAAAACTTCGACTTGAAAGGCACCCTTGCTCGATCGCGTCACAGATAGCATAGCGAAAAAGATAACATCCAAAGATGCAAGCTGTCAAACGATTAAGCCATTCGGTGCGAATCATTTCGATGAATCGTTAACACACTATTCTAACCCGGCAACCACGCGAGTAGGACAAAATTAATCCCCAAAATTTTGACAGTTCCCGAGGGAATAGCGATAAATGATTTTCACGCGGACGGATTCGCGGGGATTGTTTATTTTTTGGCAATTATAAAAGACTAGGTTTCCGTAGCCAAAGGGTAAACGGGACCCTAATACTAAGACTCCGCTGTCTGTCTGTCCGTCTGTCACCAGACTGTGTCTCATGAACCGTGATGGTTGGAAAGCTAAAATTTTCACAGACGATGTATTTTTGTTGCCGCTATAACAGCAAATACTATAATCATAATAAAATAAATATTTAAGGGGGGGGGGGGGCTTCCATACAACAAACGTGTTTTTTTTGCCGTTTTTTTGCTCGATATTAATAACGACAACAGGTAGACGCTTGAAATATGCACAGAATATTCAGTTGTATATTCACTTTAAGAATCAATAATTACAATAAAATAAAATAAATATGTAAGGGGCTCCCATACAACAAACGTGATTATTTTGCATTTTTTTTGCTCGATCTTAATACGAACACCGTGGTTGTAGGTTTAGATAGTCGGAACCCTTCGTGGCCGGTTTTGTTTAAAATCCCTTCACCATTCCAGAGCTGGCTGAACTCCAGCCGCCGATGTTCGAGCTGCACCCGATGCGCGTCCTGTTCCTCATGTCCAAGTCGGGGTTCAAGCCGCCGCAGCTGAAGGAGCGCGAGCGCTGGTCGCAGGTGTTCCACGCGTTCCTGAAGCTGGCGCTCACCAAGAACCCCAAGAAGAGGCCCACGGCCGAGAAACTACTGCAGGTGAGGCGTTAAACAGTATTTACTGACCTCGACCTTGGCCTTGTGATTCATATTAATCATTTACCCCCTTACCTACTAATAAACGTCTACATACATACATACATAACGTCACGCCTTTATTCCCAGAGTGGAGTAGGCAGAGCAACAGAATACCAACAACTCTAAACTTGTCGATAATTCTGTAACCACATTTTGCATAGTCAGGCTAAGATGTTTACCAGTGTATTAGTGACAGGTTGCAAGCCCATCGCCTAACAGTACTACAAGCCTTAATCCCTTAGTCGCCTCTTACGACATCCACGGGAAGACATGGAGTGGCACTATTCTAACCCGGCAACCACACGGAATAAACGTCTATCATTGCGAAATTTGAATTCGACAGATGAGGACAAAGCATGTTATAACTATTCCAAGCTTATTCAACGTTTATTAGTAAGTAGGGAAATGTATATATCGACCTTAACCTTGAAACAGTGTTGGTTAGATGGTACACACGAAGACACTGTTAACTGAACACCCATAGACTTTAACACAATGTGATAAGGTTTATGTTCGATTGTAAATGTACAGTTAACAGTGTCTTCGACAGTACCCTATGCACCCTCGATTTGATAATGCTTTTGTGTTATATTGTATTGTAAACTTTAACTTCATCACATAAGAATTTATTCCCTTCTGCACTTGTAGCAAAAAACAACTATCTGAAAGAACTGTGTCTTAATTCACTGCGACACCCATCGTTGTGACAAACCCTCCTTATACTTAATTGAAAGCCGTTTCGCAGCGCGATACTGGGTTTCTGCTGCAAGCGAAGTTGTGACGAATATTGTGGAGCTATTCGAAGAATAGCTCCACAAAGAGCTGCGGTGAATAGAGCGAACAAAACAAATGTCACCTACGAATGTGTTAAGCCGAGCGTCCAGTAGCGCCCTCATTGCTTTTGCGTTTTCTTATACACTTATCCTCCTGAGGCCCACGTCAAATTTTACTAGTTCAAAAAAGAACCTTGTGTAAGTCAACTAAAGTCTGAAGTCACTTTGGCAAATGTCCTAAATTTAGGCCGTTGGGCCTTACGAGGTTAAATCATCATGAAATCTAAGAGCGGTTTTCTGTTGTACAAATGAATACACAATATAGCATACATGAAACAGTTTAATAACAGCTGGCCACTTTTTTCCGTGAAGTTCCTCCCTCATAGTTCAATTGTTGTTATGTCATATACTCAATAGATTGTTTATTCATTGGTACAACAAAAAACCGCTGTTAGATTTCATGATAATACTATAGTTTATTAGTAAACACAATAAAAGTAATTTGGGCGCTACTGGACGCTCGGCGCCCGCTTAACGATTTTGTGAAAATCGACAAAATTTAGCCCCGTGTGGTTGCCGGGTTAGAATAGTGCCACTCCATGTCTTCTCGTGGATGTCGTGAGAGGCGACTAAGGGAATAAGGGCTTGAAGTAATATTAGGCGATGGGCTTGCAACCTGTCACTAATACACTAGTAAACATCTTAGCCTACTTGTGCAAAATGTGGTTGCAGAATTATCAACAAGTTTTTTTAGAGTTGTTGGTATTTCTGTAGCTCTGCCTACCCCACTCTGGGAATGAAGGCGTAATGTTATGTGTATGTATGAGTCAAAATGTATAGTATTGACAAGAGCTGATGACAGATCGCTTCGACTGCTATGCCAACTCCATGCATTATAGAAAACAGAAACGTTAAGAGTGTTCGCTTCTTACGGCTGCTAGTGTTATAGCCATTCGTTCAACAATTAACTGGTATCTCATTGTCGACAGCATGCGTTCTTCCAACAAGACATGAGCAAGCGGCTCGCCATCGACCTGCTGCAGAAGTACTCCAACCCGCCCAGCAACCACAGCAACGGGGAGGACGACGATGGGGTAATGTAGCTTTCAGTTCTCGTGCTCTAAAATTACTCCCTAAAGTATAGTACATTTTGATACAAGTGCGGAAAGTATGTCATTTTACACGAGTCTCGAAGTATCTTGGCCTGGGACAAGACTCGGGACGAGTTAAAATGACGGTTCCGCACGTGTATCAAACGACGTTTTTTAATACATTTGCGAAATAATATCAATGAAACGAAATAAATCAGTAAATGACACTATAACAAGAGACAATTTTACTTTTAATTGACACAGACTTTATGAAATGGCAACGGTTGTGAGTTGTGACCATTCAGCCAAATGAAAAAAAAGTCTATATTAACTTTATTTTAAAATCAAAAAGTATAATTCTCTATTAACCAGCGGTAATGCATAAAGGTGGATTCACATTACGCCGTACTGGGCTGGGCCCGGTTTCGGCATGGTGTAATGTGAATTCACCTTAATACGCAACTATCTAATCATTCGTAATACTAATTCAGATTCAGCCATCTTGATGAGAGCTGTTTTTTTTAATATTACCTAGATACAATTTATGTGTGTATGTATGTTTGTATTTAATTTAAATATTTCAAATTATATTAATTTCAAATTATTTAACCTATGTATAGTCCCAATGCAAAATGACGTAATCAAAAAGTGGTTGAACATGCAAACTCTTTGGCTGTACCTATGCATGGCAAGTTGAAACAAAATAAGATTTAAAAAAAATGGACAACTATAACGCACTAGTGCGTAATATCCAACTTTCCGCACGATATACAGCTACGAAAAGTACCACTTTTTGAGCAACTGTGTTAAAAAAGTACTTTTTAATCTCCTTATAAGCCTTGGAAAACCACAAACAGCCAGTGAGTTCACTTTGACACTGATCGTTGTAAAAAACTAGTTTATTCGACGTTATAAACGTAGGAAAGCGCTTCGAACCTTGCATTGAACGGTGGCGGCGACTAGACTATAAATACCGGAGTTGTATATTGTTATTCCCTGGGACTCTATTGTTACGTACGTGGGGTTAGGTATCTGATAGAAATGCACGAACACACCGATAATTAAGAGTTACACTTTACTAACACAATTACTTAATCGTTACAAACAATTATCGCACAATAAACTTAGATGATAGCACGCTTCACTCGTTCGCACTGTTCGCTCTCCAAGTTAGAAATGAATCACGCGCCTTACCTTTTATACTCCCAGACCCCGAATGTTCCAGAATACCTTCTCGAATGACCGATGGATCTTGACCCGCCGGGGACGCTCCAGAGAGTTCGATAATGGAAGGTTCTACACATTGCGCCGTCGCTATTGTATTACAATAGCGACTGCCTTGGCCTTGAACTCGATTGAACCCGTTAACAATAGGGACGTCCTTTACTCGGCGTCTCGATTCTAATCTACCTACCTACCTAACCATACCTACTCGTGACACTATCAAATTGTCTGGACATAAAAGTATGCTGCGTTCTTCCTTAAGGTTCAAGCCCTACCAATCACGAATTTCATCAAAATCGGTTCAGATGTTTAGCCGTGAAAGCCGGTAACAGACAGTCAACGGTCTGACGGAACGGACGGTCAGTTTAGTGGTGGTAGGACCCTGTGCAGGGTCCGTCCGGATCGCTACCACCATATAATCCATTAACCATCCGCCAAGCAACAGTGTTCGCATTTTTGTGTTCCGGTGTGGGGATAAGACAACCGGTGAAATTACTAGCATAGAGGCATTCCATCTTAGTCCTCAGGGTTGGCAGCGGATTTGAGGTCTTAGGATTATAATCTTGAGAATTCAAATGTCTATGGGTCTCAGATTTCACTTACCATCAGGTGGCCTGAGTGCTCGTGTGCCTTCTCCTTAACATTTGTAAATTTAGCTCTATTTACTTGTTGAAAAATTAGTTTCTATTCAGTTCTATAACATTACCTCTCATATTTCTAGGCGGAGTCGAACGTGCCGCAACGCATAGCGTCACGGCACACGGGGCGGCGGCGGCATGACCAATCGCAGCAGGCCCCGCGCGCGTCAGCCAATCACGCGCGACCGCGAAGTTTACTCACCGACCACGTCGTGCCGACAGGCAGGCCGGATACGTTGGAAGACATGTCGGCTGCTAACAGGGTGAATAAAAAAAGGAATTAATAGAATTAAGATCCGTCATTTACATTATAAAAAAATACTGAACTCGCATTTTTTTTTTCTTTAATAATACAAAAGATGACGAAGATATAGGGCGTTGAAGTTTCGCGTGGCGTCACGCCGCGGCACACTTTTACCACGTTGTGACGTCACGAGCCTCCCAAACTTTGATGCGCGTTAACTTTGTCTATTTTAATTGATTTGATTAAGCAATAAATTCGTGTTAATAATTTTTGAAAACCTAGCTGACGGACTAATTAGTTTATTTTACCCAAGGAATGAGTTAAATAGGGACTTACAAAGGTAATAAGTTGTGAAGCGCCTTTAGGATAGATTATTGAGTCTTCTCCATTTAACCATGAATTGAATATTTATTTCCGCTTCGTTTTTTTATACTTTATTGATGATACGAAATTATTTGTTACCCGAAACATTGCCCTCGTAAAACTCGATCGTTTTCCTGGGACCAAAAGTCAAACTACCGTCATATTAAATTTAATTAACATCATCTCTGTTAAACTGTAAAGATATGCTTTAAAAGTGTTTAAAATGTTTGTATTTCAATGTTAGGTCCGACTGATGACGGAAGAGCGAGACGCGGCGAATCGTCGTTCCGGTGTGTACGATGACTCTCCCATCATTGATCTCGACGCTGATGACGCACTGTGCGCGGCGCTCGCGAGCCGCAGCGCGGGGGACACCATCAAGAGGAACGGTGAGTCATTATCATTATCATGCCACTAATGGCAGAAGAGCAGTGTCTACGACGTCTCCCATCATCGTTCTCGATGCTGATGACGCACTGTGCGCGGCGCTCGCGAGCCGCAGCGCGGGGGACACCATCAAGAGGAACGGTGAGTCATTATCATCATCATGCCACTAATGGCAGAAGAGCAGTGTCTACGACGTCTCCCATCATTGTTCTCGATGCTGATGACTCACTGTGCGCGGCGCTCGCGAGCCGCAGCGCGGGGGACACCATCAAGAGGAACGGTGAGTCATTATCATTATCATGCCACTAATGGCAGAAGAGCAGTGTCTACGACGTCTCCCATCATCGTTCTCGATGCTGATGACGCACTGTGCGCGGCGCTCGCGAGCCGCAGCGCGGGGGACACCATCAAGAGGAACGGTGAGTCATTATCATTATCATGCCACTAATGGCAGAAGAGCAGTGTCTACGACGTCTCCCATCATCGTTCTCGATGCTGATGACGCACTGTGCGCGGCGCTCGCGAGCCGCAGCGCGGGGGACACCATCAAGAGGAACGGTGAGTCATTATCATTATCATGCCACTAATGGCAGAAGAGCAGTGTCTACGACGTCTCCCATCATCGTTCTCGATGCTGATGACGCACTGTGCGCGGCGCTTGCGAGCCGCAGCGCGGGGGACACCATCAAGAGGAACGGTGAGTCATTATCATCATCATGCCACTAATGGCAGAAGAGCAGTGTCTACGACGTCTCCCATCATTGTTCTCGATGCTGATGACTCACTGTGCGCGGCGCTCGCGAGCCGCAGCGCGGGGGACACCATCAAGAGGAACGGTGAGTCATTATCATTATCATGCCACTAATGGCAGAAGAGCAGTGTCTACGACGTCTCCCATCATCGTTCTCGATGCTGATGACGCACTGTGCGCGGCGCTCGCGAGCCGCAGCGCGGGGGACACCATCAAGAGGAACGGTGAGTCATTATCATTATCATGCCACTAATGGCAGAAGAGCAGTGTCTACGACGTCTCCCATCATCGTTCTCGATGCTGATGACGCACTGTGCGCGGCGCTCGCGAGCCGCAGCGCGGGGGACACCATCAAGAGGAACGGTGAGTCATTATCATCATCATGCCACTAATGGCAGAAGAGCAGTGTCTACGACGTCTCCCATCATTGTTCTCGATGCTGATGACTCACTGTGCGCGGCGCTCGCGAGCCGCAGCGCGGGGGACACCATCAAGAGGAGCGGTGAGTCATTATCATTATCATGCCACTAATGGCAGAAGAGCAGTGTCTACGACGTCTCCCATCATCGTTCTCGATGCTGATGACGCACTGTGCGCGGCGCTCGCGAGCCGCAGCGCGGGGGACACCATCAAGAGGAACGGTGAGTCATTATCATTATCATGCCACTAATGGCAGAAGAGCAGTGTCTACGACGTCTCCCATCATCGTTCTCGATGCTGATGACGCACTGTGCGCGGCGCTCGCGAGCCGCAGCGCGGGGGACACCATCAAGAGGAACGGTGAGTCATTATCATCATCATGCCACTAATGGCAGAAGAGCAGTGTCTACGACGTCTCCCATCATTGTTCTCGATGCTGATGACTCACTGTGCGCGGCGCTCGCGAGCCGCAGCGCGGGGGACACCATCAAGAGGAACGGTGAGTCATTATCATTATCATGCCACTAATGGCAGAAGAGCAGTGTCTACGACGTCTCCCATCATCGTTCTCGATGCTGATGACGCACTGTGCGCGGCGCTCGCGAGCCGCAGCGCGGGGGACACCATCAAGAGGAACGGTGAGTCATTATCATTATCATGCCACTAATGGCAGAAGAGCAGTGTCTACGACGTCTCCCATCATCGTTCTCGATGCTGATGACGCACTGTGCGCGGCGCTCGCGAGCCGCAGCGCGGGGGACACCATCAAGAGGAACGGTGAGTCATTATCATTATCATGCCACTAATGGCAGAAGAGCAGTGTCTACGACGTCTCCCATCATCGTTCTCGATGCTGATGACGCACTGTGCGCGGCGCTCGCGAGCCGCAGCGCGGGGGACACCATCAAGAGGAACGGTGAGTCATTATCATTATCATGCCACTAATGGCAGAAGAGCAGTGTCTACGACGTCTCCCATCATCGTTCTCGATGCTGATGACGCACTGTGCGCGGCGCTCGCGAGCCGCAGCGCGGGGGACACCATCAAGAGGAACGGTGAGTCATTATCATTATCATGCCACTAATGGCAGAAGAGCAGTGTCTACGACGTCTCCCATCATCGTTCTCGATGCTGATGACGCACTGTGCGCGGCGCTCGCGAGCCGCAGCGCGGGGGACACCATCAAGAGGAACGGTGAGTCATCATCATGCGACTGATGGCAGAAATGCGGAGTGTACGATGACTTCCATCATTGATCTCGACGCTGATGACGCACTGTGCGCGGCGCTCGCGAGCCGCAGCGCGGGGGAAGCCATCAAGGATAAATGATAAAGTCATTAATGGTGAGGCATCATCATCAACTTCGTCATCATTCATTATCATAACATATCTATCATTATCGACGCCACAATTATCACTGCTACTAATCCAAGTGGCCGTATCTCATATAAAACTCATAGAACATTCGCTCTGCTTTGTCCATTATTTGAGATACCGCTTAATGATTTGGGAGGTCAGTATAGTTATCATCAATTCATCACCATCATTATGGACATTATCACAACTATGATTGTCTTCACCACTATCACCATCCTCCATTTCATCATTTCATAATTATCAGTTAGCATGATTATCACCTCCATATCATCACTATCATCGTAAATATGGTATTCTTCCGCACTATTACCATCCTCCATTTTATAATTATTTTTTCCCACAACATGAACATAATCCCTACCATGATCGTCCGTCACCATTATCGTAACTATGAATATCTTTATCACTATCATCATGCTCGTTTTCATCATTGTTAACAGTTATCTCCGCCATAAAACTAATACCGTTATGATGACTATCACAGCCTCTATTAATATCATCCTCATTCACTACAAGTATCCTAGTCCAACGCAATCATACTTAAATAAGTACATAAATAAATACACAAGAAGCAAATCCAAGAAACAAACCGTCACTACTTTGAAAAAACCTATTATCTCATATTTCGTGATGTGCGAATTTAAACTTATTTTTCTTCATGTTTAAGTTTAAAATCGTAACATCACGAAAAATGAGATACGAAGTTTTTTCCAAGTTGTGACGAAAAAGTCCCAGCTTCGTCAGCAGCACTACCAGCTAGGCTATGATGATGATGTTGATGGGTGGAGACGCGCGGCCGGAGCAGGCGGCGGTCGATCAGTCTCCCGGTCACTCCGCCCTGTTCCCCTTGGTTGAGCCGTAGGTTACTGGCCTGGCGACGCTCCCATCCAGCATGGATCTTCTTGTTTTCCTACAGAACAGAAGTGCGTCCTGTAAGTTATTGCTCTTGAGTGCTTCTGACGATAACTCGTCCTCCCCGAATGTTCGGTATCTCAGTGACGAGTACATGACGCACTCGGCTAGGGCGTGTTGGCGTGTCTCCTCTTTGCCACAGTGTGGGCTTTGGGGATCCTGTTTAATGCCCGTAAACCTTAAAGCGTCTGTTGAGCGGACAATGTCCAGACCAGCTAGGCTAACGGTCGCCATCAATTCCAGCTCACCACCGACAGTCCAGCGCGGACTGGACCGTCAAGTCCCTCATGACCTGCCCCAAGCACAACCCGCCGGAGATGGCCAACGACACGATGCCCAACAGCGAAAAGTAAGTGACGCCATTACACATTTACGCGCTTCATTTCTATTTATTTATTTATATTTTCCGTTCAATATATATTACGTTATTATGTTGTAGCAAGTGGTGTCGGGTGATCACGGGTGATGATATAATGAGAATGAGTTTAAGGTATATTTGAAAAAAAAAAAAAAGTTTTTTTTCTTAACATTTTTGGGTCTGCGGGTTTTAGTTCTAACCAAAACGTGCGATTTTCAGGTTTTATTTATATAATGTATGGCTAAGTTTTTACCGTGTTCTCGAGTGTTATAATATCATGCATTTTTAGTAGTGATGTCACGTTTATGAAAAAACTGTGTCTTTACGTGCATGGTTTCTGTGCCGTTTTCTATGTTTGGCTTTTTTGTTTATGTATATTTATTGTCTATTATTATGTGTTATTTAAGATATATGTGTGTTTTTGAGCGAGGTAAGATTTGGAGTGTGGTATGTGTGAAGTTTTAAACAAAGTAA
The DNA here is from genome assembly GCA_949316455.1 of Acleris holmiana. Lineage (NCBI taxonomy): Eukaryota > Metazoa > Arthropoda > Insecta > Lepidoptera > Tortricidae > Acleris > Acleris holmiana. The sequence continues at coordinate 3,175,685 of OX438787.1, forward strand.
GTTTTCACTTTGTAAATGTTTTATTATGTAAAATGTGGTGTTTTACAAAATGTAATGTGGTCTGAAGTTATTGTGTAGACTTAGCGACATCTAGCGACAAATTTTAACAACCATATTGGCAGCGCCACCAGCGGCAGACAGCGCAACTAAATCTGACAGTGCGCTACATCGCGCTAACGAAGTTACTTCAGTCGGTTGTCTTATATACCATGTCCAACTTCATCCGAACTGACTTCGGTACCCAGGCATAACACCCGCCTGGAGAGAGATCTCTCTATTAGCCTCGAGACGCCCATCATGCTACAAACAGGGAGATTTTAGAAAGTGGGAATTTGAATCTGCCGCCAAATAAAGTTCAGTTATCTTTGCTCTTATGTCATTTTCATATTTGAAACAAATAATAATGAACTTTATAGTCATTAAAATATAGTTTAAACTACCTAGGGCAGACTGGGTCTCACACAGGTTAACAACTCTTTTTACATTGGTGACCTCGACAAAATCGTCATCCTACATAATGTTGTATTTTAAAAAGCTTACTAGATCTTCATTCAGCTTCTAGTTTGGCACCATATCTTATAGTATGTTCCAATATCAGAACATTATAATGATCACTTAGCATAATTATTGAATACGATAGTTACGATACCATTAAATTTAGAAACGCTACATTTCTACTAGATCTTATATTTTGTCCCAATGTCAGTGAAATAACAAAAACAGCTGTCACAATTTCTCATTTCCACCTTTTTTTGCCAAAGTGCAATTCGAAATAACTTGAGGCCACATGTTGGAGGAGTACGACCGCCGCACATCTGTATGCTGTCTCGTTTGTTTTAGGAGCCTCTTGCAATATATAGACGAAGAATTAATGCTCAGGTAAACCCGGACGACGCAACCTGCATGCGCTGTGTGTTTTGTAGAAGACTGCTCGGAATATGTTGCTATAAAATATTATGAAAAAACATCCTCTATTCTTACAGCTTGGCAAATAAGAGCTAAAAATATATGAGCGAATGGCGTTAGCGCGGGTGTCGAATACGAAGAATTTCGTACAATGACTCACCATTACTTGTCTCTGTCACTCGCGCACGATATTGTTGTCGCGCTTGCACAGCGACACTGACCGCTGGCATCATGGAAAGGTCAATGTACGAAATTCTTCGTCGGCGATGCGATTTATGGGCGCACCTTAATGCGAGTAGTCCAAGAGTTGACTTAAAAAAAATCGTTCTTGTGAATTCGGGCCTTTTCTGCCTAGTTTCTACATTTTCCTAGTGAACCATCGGTCCGCAAAAAAGTTACGACACAATTATAAAAAAAAGTACCGAGTATTTCGCAAAAGATGTACAGTCGGCCAAATAATTGGGGTGCCATTAGGTTGAAGGTTGTTTGCACAATGTTAAACAATAATGTCGATTATATGTGAAACTGTTGCTATGCAGGCTATTGGAAATTTGTAATGTGGAGAAATATAAATAATAAAAATAAGCCCTGTATCGCATTCGAGTTTGCATGCCCAGCGGCGGACATGAAAAAATCCGTCTTCGGCAAAAAAAAAAAACCGTGTCTGTCAATTCGAATGAACGACTTTCGTGACATTTTCATTTGGTACAAAGTTGTTTAAACATTGAAAAACCACTCACCTGGCTGACTGTACATTGAAGAAATATTTAAATGTCATTTAATTACGACACGATATGACTTTTAAAAATTACTTAAACGCAAGCTGTTTGGGTGCCCCTCTTAAAGACTGTTTAAGTCAAAGTATTCCGAGCAGCTATATTTTGTACGGATTTTTAGAAATATATTTATGTTAAGTAAAGTTTTGTAATGTCGTTTTATTACGTAGTTAGCGCGTTCCAATATTTTTTGTATTATATTATTATTATATTTAACCCAGCCTTTTTGTTTGACATAATTAGATGTATTTTGTGCATTTTATGTATGGTTTGAACTTGGAAATAACACAAAATTTAAATGTAAATAGATACACTCATGGACAAAATTAGGGGAACGCAAAAAAAAGATTCAATAAAATGAAACTATCATGAAAAATTCTTAACAACTAACTTTAATAATATTATTAGTAGCTGTAACTGATCAGTTTAAAATCAAAAACACAAAATCAAATGTAAAATTAATACCAGTTTTAGAAAACAACCCGTCTAAAGAAATTGTAAATGAAATTAACATTTAAGAATTTAATTAAATTTTCCTTTTTTTTCTTATCTTTTTCTTGATCGCTGTTTTGTGAGTTATCCATCAGTATTTAGTGTTGCCCCCTCTAGCTCTTCGAGCTGCTTCCATTCTCCGCGGCATACTTCTGATCAGATTATCAATGAAATCTTGGGGAATTTCTTCCCATTCTTCCATTAATGCGTTTTTTAGGTCCCTCAAGTTAGTGGGGGCAGGATTTCTTTTTTTAATTTGTCTGCCCAACTTGTCCCAGACATGTTCTATCGAATTTAAATCCGGCGAACGTGCTGGCCACCTCATAACATTGATCTGAACGTCTCGAAGATAATCGGTAACCACAGCTGCGGTATGGGGGCGTGCATTATCATGCATCAAAAGAAAATTTTCTCCTATGAATGGGGCAAAAGGCACAACAATTTCTTCCAAAACCTCAGTTACGTATCGTGCAGCTGTTAATGACCCATTTTCTATGACCCGAAGCTCTGTACGTGCCCCCATACAAATGCCTCCCCATACCATTACAGACCCTCCACCATATGCCTCTTTTCCAATGATGTTACACTGAGCGTACCTTTCTCCTGGTCGTCTCCACACTTTAACCCTTCCGTCATCTGGCATCAGGCAAAATCTTGACTCGTCGGTAAAACTTCGCTCCAGTGTTCCTCGTCCCAATTTGCGTGATATCGGGCAAATTCAAGTCGAGCTACTCTATGCCCTGTGGCAAGAAGAGGGCCTCTAGCAGGCAAACGGGATGACAGCCCAGCTGAATTCAGTCTCCTTCTTACCGTTTTTGTGCTTATTGAGACTTGTCTGACTTCTTGCAGCTTCGTACGCACCTCGGAAGAAGTCATGGTTCGGTTTCTGAGCACGTTGTTCACAATGAACCGGTCGTCCCTTGCTGTTGTTTTTCGTTTTCGCCCCTGACCTGCTCGTCTGCTATACTGGCCGGTCTGACGATACCTCTTGACCACTCAATGTACCACCGATTTCGAAACTCTTAATGTTTGGGCCACATCTTTGTAAGTATAGCCATTTTCAATTAAAGTGACAGCTTTAACCACTTGAAATTCATTTAGATCTGGCATTTTTACTTAATATCCTTCAATCAATCACGTTAAACACAACTGATAATAAACTCAACACATAAACTCGAAGAAAACATAAATTTTCATCAAAAACTTAAAATTACGAAGACTTTTTTATTACTGCGATGACACAATACGACAAAATCGCGAAAAAAACAAATGAAAATCAAACATTAAAAACATTCCAAAAGAACATTTAATTTAATGGCATCCTCTGATATTAGTGGCCAGTACCTAAGATATTTATGAAAGTAGTTCTTAAACCTTTTTTTTGCGTTCCCCTAATTTTGTCCATGAGTGTATTACCTATTGAATTACAAAATGTATTATTTAGTGATATTACGCTTATTGCGGCTTGTAGAATGTATCCTAAACCCCGGAGAAATCCTTTAAAAGCATTAATTTATTAAATAAAAAAAAAAAAATCAAAATTTTAATTCGTCCAAACACCCAGTGTCATCCGTTTGAAAAGAAATCTCACCATTTTTAAACGCACCACTTGTTATTTTTAACACAAATAATAAAATGCTTGTGAATTTTAACAATTACTAATAAAATGTTGTGTCTAACCGCACAAACCGACGCTTTGACCAGTAACAGCACTGCAACCCCAGCTTACGGATGCGAGACAAAAACTACCAAAATGGTAACTATGGTAACTTTTCCGCAGGGCAACACTGCCGATGACAGCTGACACGGCCGCCATGTCGCAAGCCACCGGCCTCTCCGTTCACGACCAACACCTCTCGCAATGCATACAACTTAAACAGAACTTCCTTAACAACTCCTCTACCAACATATACCAGAACCTAGCATCAAATTACCAAACACCTTTAGGCGCTTCTAGAGTTTCCATAGACGATCCGCTTTGTAGGAGAATGGGGGAAACGGATATCATGTACGCGGATCACGCGGGTAGCGAGTCAATTGTCGAATCCCCGCTGATTCGCAATTCGAATTGCGAGTGTGGGTTATGTCCAAAACCGGAACCGAGAGACGACAACACACTGAGCGACTTGCAAAGATCCGTAGCTTCTAAATGTTCATGCGACGCTTGTAACTCCAACGCTGATATACTCAGCTATTATAGAAACTGTTCCAACCACAACTCAGACTCGGGCATAGTGTACTGTGAAATGTGTAAAAAACAAAAGATATCCATATCCAATTTCAAAGCGTTACAGATTGCTAATAGACTACAGATCGCTGAGCCGGACAGAGTAGCCAACGGGTCGACGTCTGACGACGATTTGTGCCGGAAGATTGATATGAGTATGACAGATGATAAGAATTATGAACATAGGAAACGTCACAATAGGCATAATTCTGAGTCTATGATGGTGGGGATAGATTTAAGTCAGTTTTGTCAGTGCGAGCTAGAGACTAGTAAGAGGAAGACGTCCTCCGTCGATGAGATATTCAAGATGGCGGAGGGCGAGGATAAGCAGGTGTTGACTGAGGAGGTGGTCACTCAGCGGCAGAGGAGTCTGTCGGACAGTCAGAGGGATAAAGCCAAAGTGGAGGTGAAAGGTTAGTCAAGTTACAAGTGTTTCTTTTTTTAGTAATTACTTGTGACTGTCGATAAGGAAAGTATGCGGGAATGGACCAAATAGTTGGACCATAGTTAACCGTAGTTAACCATACAAACAACAAAAGTGAAAAAGTTCCGTTGTGACACGAAAATTATCCCTACAAATGTATGGCTAATTATCGTGTCATAACCGAAAAGTTTCATAGAAGGGTGGATCAACTTTTCGTTGTTGTTATTCTGTCCCGTAAGCCAGGAGACAAAAGTGATAGAGTTCCTTAGAAAAATGGTTATAATATACACTACTAATACGCTTGGAAGAAAACCCATAAAATAATGGGCTTGTAATTGCCACAAAAGCCGACGTTTGCTGGATTTATATACTTTAAAATCGTGGTTTTAAAGAGTGACCCAGGAGACGTCACCATGGCAACGAGCTACAAAGAAAAGTTGATTGACCCAGAAAAATTAATTGAGTGAGTTAGCGTGGCCAACTTTTTGGTCCTTACCCTTGCCCCTGTGAAGATGGATGTACATTTTTTTGTAATTTCATATGAAATTTGTTTTTTCAATACCCATGACGATGTTTTAAAAGAGTTATAAGAGGTGAATTATTATATATTAATGTAGGTTAAAGGTTAAACAATACAAAAATTGACTTAAAATGTAACATTTTATGAATTGCAGACTGGCAACATTTGCCACCATTTTATGATGTTGATTCAGTGTTGCTAGTATGCGCTGTAGTACTACTATGCTGGGTTCTTTGTAAATTGTTGGCATTGTTGAACAGTTGAAAACCTATTTTAGAAGCCTCATATTTATTGTTACGAGTAAGTATGTTTTCCGTGACTTTGTTCGCGTAGAAGTAGTTTCTCGCTACTTCCTGATGCTTACTGAAATACGTTTTTAGTGCATTGGTATCCACCCAAGAAATATTTTCTTAAAATTTTATATCCTTCGATTAATAATACTATATGATTATTTTTAAACTAGCATAAGAGAATTTATTATACATAACAACCGTCCCTGAAAAAATATCGAACTGATGGTAATTGTATCAAAATCCGTTGCGTGGTTTAGTAGTTATTGGATATAGAGACAGAGATGCGGAAAGCGAGTTAGGGCCTGTTTGATGAGTAGTTGTTAGAAGTTGTAACTAATAGTTAAATCTCAAGGAAATGTGTTAAATTTTCGATTATTTTTTTCGAATCCTAACCATTGGTTCAGTTAACTAGTGATCAAACAAGTCGGTGTAAGTTGTATGGTAAGTAAAGATTGGGTGTTCCTCGTCAGCGCTGGAGACGCCGCCGGTGCCGCCGCGGCGCGCGCGGGCGCGGCGCGCGCACACGCCGCCCCGGCCCGCGCCCAACGGCCTGCCGCCCACGCCCAAGGTGCACATGGGCGCCTGCTTCTCCAAGGTACACACACGCACACACACACACACACACACACACACACACACACACACACACAGACATACACACACACACACACACACACACACACACTTGCACCTACACACAAACACACACACACGCACACGCACACGCACTCGCGCTCGTACTTACACACTAATATAACTATATTAACGTGACGACCCTTTGTGTCACGAACTTTTTTCACGTTTGATTGTCAAGAGGACGGTAACTCATCACTTTACCGAATTTTACTTCATCGAATGTATCGTTTCATCGAATTTCATTTCATCGAACTCTATTTTCTGCTGATACCATAATGTTTTCAGGGTATCTTAAACATTCATTACGTAGGTTAGGTTAGGTTAGATGTTTAAGATACCCTGAAAACATTATGATTTCAGCAGAAAATAGCGTTCGATGAAATGAAATTGGATGAAATGATACATTCGATGAAAGGTGTTTCGATGAAATGATAGACACCCCAAGAGGACCTATAATAAAAATATTGAAAATATTGATGCTTAGGTCATTTGGAAAGAATGGATGAAAGAAGATTAACAAAAGAGATATACAGGGTGAAAGGGTCGGAAGGGGTCGCCCTAGGCATACTTTTTTTTAATAAATTTTGAAAAATACTGGAAAAGGGCCGACACGATGTCTGAATGTGGAAGAAGCGAAAGAGATTTGCCAGGATCGTAGCAGATGGAAAGAAGTGGTTTCTGCCTACCCCTCTGGGAAACAGGCGTCATTTAATGTATGTATGTATGTAACTTATAATAATGATCCATTTTTAACTCTATACTGTATGAAAATCAGCCATTACGAAAGAACTCGCTTTTACTTTAGAACATTATGACGCTGAAAATTTCTATACAAAATCTGGTAACGTTTCTCTCCCCTTAAACCTAGACCGATTTTTATGATTTTTTAATATGTTGTTGATTTTATGAAAAACTACTTGGTCTGTGCGTTTTGCTTTTCATGAAAATATTCCTTGGAAAGAAACAGTAAAAAACACTGAAACGTACTAACCTAGTTCTTCATTAAAACTACATTATATTCAAAAACCGTGGAAACCGGTGAGAAACATTACCGCCCGGAGTTAACTTTGTATAAACAATTTTGGAGCTACTCGTTGATTAATCCTCTTAAACTCATCCCGGTAAGGGCAGATATTTGTTTGATGAGCACGAGTCTTGGATGTTTTCTTTGTATTTATGTATGTATTTCTCTATTTAAGTATGTTTATCGTGGTCTACTACAAGCCTAAAGCTTAGTTTGGGACTAGGTCAATTTGTGTGAGATTGCCCCCTGATATTATTATTATTATTAAATAGTGTCAGTTTATTCTTGCTTTTTTTGTAAATATGCAAGCATCCCCATTAAAATTCCCAAACCACATAATAGGGTGAATTGCAGAAAAAATGTACCTTTTGAATTTCATAACTAACCTGAGAGTAAACGAAATTGATAATTGGTGTAACGAAACTGATAAAATAAAGCGTCGGACACATGGAAGAATACTAGTGATATCTTGTGGTTTCATTCGCAGAATTATTTATTCCATTATTTATTCCATTGATTTTTTATTCCATTTCTTTTTGATTTTTTTACTCTATCTAAATGTTTTAATCGTAACTCCTCATATTTTGCAGGGTTTTGTTTTAAACGTTCTCTGTACTTCTTTTGCCTTTCAGCATTTGTCATTGGAGCCATGATCTACTGTAAACAATAGTGTTTTTTAGTCGTGTTATTGAATCAATAGCTACAGCCAGCCATATCTTTACACAAAAGAATACACGAAAAACTCCAAAAAAATCGGTTAGGGAATTGACAAAGGCAAAAAAACATTACAGTCCATATGCAAACACATATTATGTACCGTAAAATGGGGCTATTTGGGAATCACGGGGCTATTTGGAATCGAGTAATTATTAAGCTTTTAGTTGCTATAATTGTGTCATGGCAATGGCAGAACTGAAAAATTAGCCTGACACCGAGTTTTACAGTTCTATCATAGCCATGACAAGAAATATATCAACTAAAAGCTTGTGATTACTTAGTACCAAATAGCCCCATTTTACGGTACTAGCTTTTGCCCGCGACTCCGTCCGCGTAGAAGTCGTTTATCGCTGCTCCCTCGGGATCTGTCTAATTTTCCGGGATAAAAAGTAGCCTATGTCCTTCCCCGGGACTCAAGCTATCTCCATACCAAATTTCATCTAAATCGGTTCAGCGGTTAAAGCGTGAAGAGGTAACAGACAGACAGACACACCACATTCATAATGTTAGTATGGATGGTTTGTACCGTGGCAGACTTTTCGACTGAAACAAACTTACACACCAGTATTGTCTATATAGTTTTATTGTATGAAATAGGCTTTACAGTTTCTCAGTTTCGTTACATAACGAAAAATAACGAAACTGAGAATGATAATATGAGAAATCTTAACCTAAAAAATATATTTCCCTTCAAACGTGTAATGCATTGTTCTAGAACTTTGTAAATTCTTAAGAAGCAGAGTAAAACTACACGGTAATGAATAAAGTGGTGTACGAAAATGAAACTTTTACCCGAGAAAATCGCCGTTTATCACCATGAGATTTTTTAGATTTTATACACTAGACTGTCAATCCGCGTGCCACTTCGTTGAAAACAAAATGGGTGTCGCTGTGTACAACAGTTTGATAGATGTTAAGGTGTATCCAGATTGATAAAAAGTAATTCTACTAAGATATTTAAAACTTTTTTTGGGATTAAATGCTCCGTAACTAAAGCTGAGTAACGAAAGTCCAGTAAGTTGGGACAGGTAAATTAATATTAAAATTTCATAACTATTTACAATAAAATTTAATAGATTTGTACGGAACTTAAAGATTAACTAAAAAGGACTGAATAGTTTACAGTTATGCTTTATAAGAATTAATATAAATCGTAACAAATTTCCTAGATAAAAACACACTCGGAATTGGGACATGACCATAATATATGAAGTACTCGCGTATCGCAGGATTGTTTTTTATTTAAATCTATATAAATAAAACAGAATAAAAATAAAAATAATTTTATCTGAATTTTAAGAATTCTCATACTTTAAGAAAAATAATTACATCGTCTTTTCTTCTCATGATATAATTTTAAATCCACCGTGTTTTCACGGGACACCAATTAAACTAAAAGGTACATTTTTTCTGCAATTCACCCAATAATCACCCACCGAACAAAACACCTATTTCTTTATACAAGAGACTGCCAATGACTCAATTTACTTGCAATCTTTTCAATAATCAATAACTTAAATATCACGCCTCCGACGCCGCTAGAATGATTTCTAATCATTCAGAATTAAAATAATGAATAATGATAAAATTAAGAAAACAGATTGATTTTAATGTTCACGTGTGTTTGGTGGCAGGTCTTCAACGGCTGCCCGCTGAGGATAAACTGCACGGCGTCGTGGATCAACCCTGACACGAGAGACCAGCACATACTTATTGGTAACAATCATTTTCACGATTACACATAAATAAGGATGATTTCTTTCCCCGTGTGGTTGCCGGGTTAGAATAGTGCCACTCCATGTCTTCCCGTGGATGTCGTGAGAGGCGACTAAGGGAATAAGGGCTTGTAGTACTGTTAGGCGATGGGCTTGCAACCTGTCACTAATACACTGGCAAACTTCTTGGCCGGATTGTGCAAAATGTGGTTACACAATTACCAACAACTACAAACAGGGATTTTATTGGAATTCGAATCTACCAGCAAGAAGGGAATAAAGTTTAATTACCTTTGCTCTTAAATGCCATTTTAAAGTTTGAATTTAATAAATAGAAACTATATGGTAATTTAATTATACTTTAAACTAAATTGTCTCGATTATGTACCTCCTATCGTGCACAATAACTGTAAGATGATGTTGTAAATTTTGTTATCCCCTCCCTTATCCAGATACACGAATCTCAAAGAACGGATTACCAATCTTTGACGAAAACTTTTCTCTGTCGCATCTGATACGGATTTCTCTCAATCGCAAATTTTCCCACTTACCCTTAAGCCGAAATAGGTATAAGTAGGTTTAGGTTATGCTAGTTTTGCAGCAGGCCCTAAGGGCTAAACCGCCCAGAAATAGGAGCTCCGCCTCAGCGGTGCGACAGGAAAAAACGCATCAGTGGAAAAATGCGACTGCTTCTGCTACTAAGAAATAACGATGGAAAATTGTAATTTAATTTCTGTGTGTTGTCTAATGAAAGGGGAAACATTACATACGTGATGTAACAAATCTTATTAATCTTTGTTTTCTAATTCATTCAGGTGCTGAGGAAGGCATATACACATTAAACCTAAACGAACTTCACGAGACAGCGATGGATCAGCTGTGTCCCCGGCGAACCATATGGCTACACGTCATACAAGACGTGCTTATGTCTCTCTCAGGTAATGCCGTTCTGTTGTTCGTTATCACTTATTATGGACACCATGTGTCGCCACGTTTTCCACGTGAAAATCTCGATCCAGGCAAGTCGTTTGCGAACTACATTTTTTAAGAAGTTATAGCCGAACTACCTCCCGCGGGAGTTATGGATTTTTTATAACTCCCAAGGGAGTTATGAGTTTTAGTATTTAAATCTGTATAGAATCCGCTATCGTACGTCATTTGAGACTTTGGAGGTTTAATAACAGCCAAGGGCTATTTAAACCAAATTTACTTATACGGTACACTTATAATGAGTGTGAAGCAAAAAATTCCCTTAAAAAATGCGTTAACGTTTTTCTCCCCTTAAACGTTGTCCGATTTTTAATACTTTTGAATATGTTGTAGGTGTTATGAAAAACTAGGTCTCTACGTTTAAAGAAAATATTTATTGGAAAAAAAGCGGAAACGTACAGACCTAGTTTTTCATAACACCTACAACATATTCAAAAATCGTGGAAATCGAATTAGATTTAGGGGGTGAGAAAGGTTTCCGCTCGGAGCTAAATGGTTTTTTTTGACAGTTACCTACGCGATTTAAACATCGCTTCACAGTCCTCTTAATAGATAGTCTATTTTGTTTTCTTGCAAATGTGATGAAAAACATTGTGTGTGTCACGGGCAGTAAGGCGATAACAAACTCGAGTCATTAATAGCCCCCTGCGGCGTCGGGCTCCTGACACTCTCGTTAGTTATCCCCTTCTTACATCTCTTGATGCATAATGTACTATTGTATACAGAGTGTTAGGTAATGAGTGGATAATTCTTGAACTATGGATAGAGGGCACTTAGGACGTTATGAAAAAGCTAAAATAGGTTTAGTCGCACGGTTTTCATGATATTTGGACTTTTAATCGGATTTTTTGTCATTTTTAAAGCTACATGCCAATATGTCAAAACTGAGCATGTAGCTTTAAAAACTTCCTAAGTTCATAGTGATTCTAACCATGCAAGAAACAACGTAAAAAAAATTGAATTAATACATGAACTTAGGGGTTTTTCGTAACACGGACATAAGGAAAAATGACAAAAAATCCGATTAAAAGTCCAAATATCTTGAAAACCGTGCGACTTTTACTAAACCTATTTTAACTAACATGCTCTAGCAGTTGTATACTGGTAGGTAGAAGAGATTACTTTTAAAGGTGGGTACGAATTAGAGCAGCCTCGGGTTTAGGCACGCACGCGTTACCTATTTTGCCCAAATTCGTACGCGCTCACGCGCTGTGTGCGAGCATCCCGCGAGCGGCAATTTGTCTGTGGGCAAAGCAGGTACAAATTTGTTAAAGTTGCTGAGCCGTCCTACCACTGGTGATTTCTTTTTCTTTTTGTTAATAATTCAGTGAATTATGATAAAAGCAGCCGCGGCTGTCATCGTGTCCGACGTCATTTTGAAATGTCGGCTCGTAGCGACCACGTTGCCTCACCCACGCATTTTTATGTGCGACTTGTTGGTTAGCCTCGCGGGGCGAGCCCGCCTCAGGCTGAGCCGCTCAGATTCGTACCCAGCTTATGAGTAACATCGTTCCCCAGGCAAGACCCCGTCGCTGTACCGGCACGAGCTGCTGGCGCTGATCGGCAGCGCGCGCGGCGGCAAGTCGCTCCGCGTGCTGCCGCCGCGCCTGCTCCCGCGCCGCTTCGCGCTCACCACGCGCGTGCCCGACACCCGCGGTGAGCCGGCGACCCGCGACCGCTCACATACAGATACATCACAGGACATAACATAACATCACGCCTTCATCCCCAGAGTGGGGTAGGCAGAGCTACAGAAATACTAACAATTATAAAAACACTTGCTTATAATTATGTAACCACATTTTGCACAAGTACTCTAAAATGTATACCAGTGTCTTAGTGACAGGTTGCAAGCCCATCGCCTAACAGTACTACAAGCCTTTCTTGTCGCCTCTTACGACATCCACGGGAAGACATGGAGTGGCACTATTCTAACGCATAAACCACACGGGGATGACCGGAAATCACAGGACAATCTCGCACAAATTGACCTAGTCCCAAACTAAGCCCTAGGCTTGTACTATGGGTACTAGAGAACGATAAACATACTTATATAAAGAAATACATACTTAAATACATAGAAAACATCCAAGTCTCAGGAACAAATATGCGCGCTCATCACACAAATGTCTGCCCTTACCGGGATTTAAACCCAGGATCGCTAGCTTCGAAGGCAGGGTCACTACCACAACTTTTTAGTGGTGGTAGGACCCTATGCAGGGTCCGTCCGGGTCGCTACCACCATCTTATCGACAAATAAAAATAATTACAGGTAAAGTTGGAAGATGGGAATAACCCACATTTTCATTTTGTTTATTTATTTCAACCTTTGACAAAAGATGTTAATTATTAACAATAACCTGTTTCCCAAAATCCCGGGAAATCCCGAGTCACATCCATGTTAAGCATAACGTTTGAGGTAGTTCACCCCAAATTGCATAGATCCGATTACTGGTAATATGCCAGTCTAAACTAAATATGGGTCATACACACTCTTAAAAACAAAAGTTGTCTTTCCTGTAGTCAATAGTTAAAAACTTGTACGCATATGGGGACATGGCCCGTTTGTACCCTAACTTATACACGGATAGTAGGACCCTAAGCAGGGTCCGTCCGGATCGCTACCACCATCTTATCGACAAATAAAAATAATTACAGGTAAATATACTAAAAATAATTCGGGTTATAATAACCTTAAAGTTGGAAAATGGTAATAACCCACATTTTCATTTTGTTCTTTTATTTAACCTTTGACAAAAGTTGTTAATTATCAACAATTACCCATTTCCCAAAATCCCGGGAAATCCCGACTCACATCCATGTTAAGCATAACGTTTGAGGTCGTTCACCCCAAATTGCATAGATCCGATTACTGGTAATATGCCAGTCTAAACTAAATATGGGTCATACACTCTTAAAAACAAAAGTTGTCTTTCCTGTAGTCAATAGTTAAAAACTTGTGCGCGTATAAATTTTGTTTTTATATGATAGGTCTAAAGCAGTCATGACGCCATTTATGCGGGAATGGGATAGCCAGAAAATTAGGCCTTAAACATGTTAAGCGTGTCCACAGGAGAGACGCTAACCTAAATCAGTGTATGGCCCATATAAGTATTACTTTTATTTTATTTGAGTACATTATTATCATGGACGACGTGCATAAGTAACGGTATTGTTGTCGCGCAGGCTGCACGCGCTGCGCGGTGGCGCGCAACCCGTACAACGGGTACAAGTACCTGTGCGGCGCCACGCCGCACGGCCTGTTCCTCATGCAGTGGTACGACCCGCTGCACAAGTTCATGCTGCTCAAGGTACTGTAATGAAGGAAGGATGTAGCAGTACATACTCCTTTCATTGTTTTCTTTTTCTATTTTGTTATGTCGAAATGTCTCGAAATCTTTTGAATAAAAAAGATTTCGAAATATGGAATGCCCGCCGGTGGTTTTCAGGGGGACGCTCCAGAGTCTCCAACGGGTATATTTAAACGTTAAAATAAATGAAAGAATATATTAACACTGCAAGACGTATACTTTTATTCTACGTAGCTTAGTTAAAAGTGCGTAAAGTATTACGCTTAGGAATAGGCGCCTACCAGGCTTACAGTACCCCCTTATACACTATTATCAAATCAAATCATCTATTGTTCAATTGCAGATGTATAAAGTTGTAATGAATAAATTAGGAGCATCACGATCAACCGTTCCTGGTGTACAATAATTTTAGAAGTAGTAAGTATTATATGTAAGCTTCCACATACCTAATGTGGAAATGTTAAATGTCACTTTTATAATGAACGGCATGTCAAAATATCCTACTAAACATTACATTGCATTACAGTATTTATATCACATTAAATTATTAATATTATTATTAATATTTACATTAGCTAATATATTAAATTCTCGTGTCACAATGCTCGTTCCCATACTCCTCCGAAATTACTCAACCGATTCTTATGAAATTTTGTGTGCATATCGGATACATCTGAGCATGGGCCAATATCTAATTTTCATACCAATAAGTGACATAAAAGAAAAAAAATAGCAGCGGCGAAGCCGCTGGCGGGTTGCTAATAATTATTAAAATTAAATTTTTGTGTAAAAAAAAACATCTAGGTAATATAAACATGCATCGAGTTAAAAATTATATATTTTACAATAGAAATTGTTTCTGGGTAGTTCCGTCCAAGAAATGGGAAATGTATTATATATTTTTATAGCCATGTTATGACAGTTATTTTAGGTAACGTGCAATCTACTGCGAGGAACAACTAGTGCTTTGTGCGTAGCTGAGCGTACATTACACTTCTAGCTGAAAAGTCCCATGTTATTTCTTATGGACTATATGGGCTATTGTATTTCACACCCTTACATGTTTTAGTTTTGGACGTACCGTTCGGTCACCACTATACACGTAAAAACAGAAAAACCATCATCAATCATGAATTGAAATATTACTATAAAACGCTAACATGTGTTCTGTGGGATTCATTTAGATTGTGGCGAAATAAATAAAATAAATAAAAACAAATATAACAAATCCTCCAATGTTTAACTTCCAACCCTGCTTCGTAGTTGGCTGTTCGGTTGGCGTAGTTCGCCATTATAAGCAGCAGGGTGTACTGTACCTGTGCAGTACGTATCGTGCGGCGTATATAAGGGTTGCTTTTAGTCGTTATGTAATAAATGCAGTCGTTATGTAATAAATGCTTTAATATAATATAGGCAAGGTCATTGTCAAGACGCAACGGACTACAGAATGCAAACTACTGCGGCAATCCCAAAAATCCCGGGATTATCCAAGTACAGTCCCGGGATTTTCGGGGTCAGAAAACGGCCGGGGTTGTATTATCTAATTACAACATATACTTTATGAGTGTGGGTCTTAAATAGTTTGTATGTAAACCAGAACTCTCGTTTAACCTTAGGGGTTTAACCTTTATTAAAGGGCCGATTTCACCATTCGTATTCAAAACCTAGTTCAATATAACTCGATCAAGATCACATTTTGCAATGCAAACCTACGCTGTCATCTCAGTTAAACATGTGAACTGAGTTTATCGTAAATTGGTCGCGTTTAATTTCATTGGTGAAATCGGTCTACAATAGATAAAAAGCCCCGAATATAATGGCGACCTATCACTTCCTAACCTAACAGCCGAACCAGTTTTCATCACACCTACCCTAAATAAATTAACGTCCCTTTACTTTGTCAACCTCGTATCGTACCTTCTTGATTAATGGGAAAAGCACTCGTGTGTCTAAGTAGAATAAGGACTACTTTTCTATCACACTATTCGATCCGATACGATGTTGAGAAAGTAAAGGGACGACATTAACTATCAACTCCCATCACCGTTTATGCACTATAAGAAACATGGCGTTAAGTTTAATAAACGCACTTGGCCTCGTACCGCTTTCGTTGTAAGGACAAGTTTCTTTTAAACGTTTGTGATCTACTTGCTAAGGCAACAGGTAACGTAATCTATTGAAATTTCAATACAACAGCTGTTGTATTTTTTTAACCAAACATAAAACGAAAGGATAACTATTTCCATCCTACCGACTGTGCCAATTATATTTGACAAGTTATGTTACCCCTGTTCTTATTTATCTAAACTCTAAACTTCCATACTTTCGAATGATGTTTTTTTTTAAATAATGGTACCAATATTAACTTAACCTTCATAAACCAGTTTTTTAGAGTAAATAATGCATCAATAATGGTTTTTTTCGCTTGTAAACCTAAACCACTTAGCCAATTTACATGAAATTCGCTATGGGGATACAAATCGGACGAATTAATATTTGGGTTTAGATTTAGGTCGAACTTCTTGATCCAAACTGTTTCATAACTAACCTAACCTAACCTAAACGATGAATCCCATAGATACACATTATTATCCCTTTAAACCTTTGAAAAGTTATGTATTCAGTAAAATACTTTCCAAACTTATAAATTTTCGGAGTAATGATAATGAAACAGGGGAAACAAAACTTCGGAATTGCGATAAAAGAAATGATTGTCCCCTGTTATTCTGCAAGGTCTCCGTATTGTTGTAGAACATCGAGTGCGTGCTCCCGACGCCGCTGCTGGTGTTCGAGCTGATCATCACGCCGGAGCTGGAGTACCCGCTCGTGTGCGTGGGCGCCACGCGCCGCCCGCTGCGGCTCAGCCTGCTCAACATCAACTCCGGTCAGTGATACATACATACACACACACGCCCTCATTCCCAGAGTGGGGTAGGCAGAGCTACAGAAATACCAACAAATCTAAAAACACTTTATGATAATTCTGTAACTACATTTTGCACAATCAGGCTAAGATATTTACCAGCGATATACATACATTAATGGGTGTTTCACATTTGTATGGAAAAACTAAATGTAATACAAGTTTCAAGGCAAAGGCGCGAGCGCGCGTGCGTGCGTGCGTGCGTGCGTGCGTGCGTGCGTGCGTGCGTGCGTGCGTGCGTGCGTGCGTGTGTGTGTGTCTGTGTGTCTGTCTGTTGGCACCGTAGCACTTAAATGGACTAACCGATTTCATTGCGGTTTTTTAAATGAAAGCAGATTTTCTAGCGGTGGTTCTTAGACATGTTTTATAAAAATCGGTTCAGCCGTTTTTGAGATATGGAGCTTTTAGGGAGTTAAAAGCTACAAAATAACGGCGACACCTACTTTTAGAGCTGATATCTCTTAAACAGCCCTACCATTTTTTATATCTTGCTAAGAACCATCCTGATAAATGTAGCTTTATTTAAAAACTTGCGTCCAAATCCGTTCATTTGTTTGGGAGCTACGATGCCCCAAACTGACACTCAGATGAAAAAGTTAAAAAAGGGTGAAATAAAAAATTCTATCAAAAGATAAAGAAGAAGTAAATGAAGTAACATAAAATACCCCAGCTACTTAGCGGTCCCCGCCGTGTCAGTTTAGTTAGTGTCAGTGTTCAGTTAGCTATCTACTTATTAAACAATCAGCCCTTAGGGCCACTACTTATTATTTTTTACTTTTTAGAGGTTTTTTTTAGAGTCGAGTTTTTTAAATTTGTATTTTTTTTTGTAACTAGGAGCGACATGGTTCCACTCGGACGAGCTGTCGGCGTGCAGCGGCAGCAACACCGTGGTCCCGCGCGGCGAGCGGCTGCACACGCTGCGCGCCGTGCACCAGCTCGACAAGGACACGGTACCGCATGCTCCATATACAGTGTGACCCTGGATTAACTGCACAAATTAATACGGGTCAAACTTTGGCTCCTCGTTAACATCTACCTCGTCCCTGGTAAGTCTACTGTGGGACTGGAGGTATTTATGAAGATAGCTCAGGAGGATCACGGGTTCTAGGGGTAAAATGCAAACAAGTCTTTTATATAAATGCGGAGGCTTTATGCCTGTTTACTCTTAAGCTATAGATTGATACAGACGAGGATTCTCCTCAGGGCGATGCGGGGGTAACCACACACGCCCAAGGGCAGGCGGGGGATGACACAGGTACTTTGCGGTATAACCACACCGCACCTGAGGCACCGGGAGAGGAGGGGAGTACAGAATACAGAATACAGAATACAGAATACAGATCTTTATTGGTAAAAGTACATTTTACAAGTCATAATTTGCAATTACAATTAACTTAAATTAAATTAGGTACACAAGTAACACATTAGGGTGCCAGATCCTTCTGAGTGTGCAAAAACTCGTCAATTGAGTAACATGCCTGTTCCATAAGCAATGATTTAAGCTTGCTCTTAAATATACTATTCCTGGTTGAGTTTTTTATATTAGTCGGGAGCACGTTGTATAGGGTGGGCCCCATGATGCTGAGTGACCTACGCGACTTAGCCAGCCGGCGGCTCGGAATGATCAGCAGAGGTCGCCTTTTGGACGAACTCAGTTTGTAGTCATGCATGTTGTTTCTTACATACATACAGGCAGTCAGTACATACATGCATGGCAAGGTAAGAATTTTATGTTTTTTAAATAGCGTCTGTGCAGGATAGCTTACAGATTTTCCATCGATTATACGCAGAGCACGTTTCTGTATTCTAAACAGTCTGTCACGGTCAGCAGCTGTGCCCCAAAGATCAACACCCTGCGCAAGAATCGAGTGGAAATATCCATAGTAAGCTATCATTAAGTTTTCTTTGGATAAACTAGGTGCTAGTCGGGACAATGCGTAACACGCTGAGGCTAACCTATCGCAGGTAGACTGAATATGTGGAGCCCACGTTAAGCCAGCGTCAATTTGGAATCCCAGGTATTTTACGGTGTCAACCTGTGGAATCGGTGTGTTGTTGACAATAACATCGAGTTTCGCCTTTTGAGTGAGAGGGAGCACCACCTAATGTACTCTTAGTCTTGGGAGCGCTTATGCAACGTCCTTTCGACTCGCGAGCACGTTTTTTTTTTTTTTTTGTTGAGGCACCTACGTAGTTAGCCTCTACACTAGCATGCCTAAGGGCGCCCCTATTGGGCCGACCTCGGACTTAGGACGCTAGGGGAGAATTTCAACCGAATTGGTTTTGTGCTGCCAACGCTTCGGAAAAAAATTACGTTAGACCAGACTGAGAAGAAGCGTCGAAAGAAACTCCATCTGGGTGTCGATTTTGTGAGTTAACCGGTACCGGTACCGGTGCCAAGTGGGGTCGCCCACGTGCAGGGTGAGCCGGGGGACGCCGACGCCTCCGCCGCGGACGGAGACGTTGTGGTGTGTAAGGATCTAAGCTGGTGTTGCCTGTGATACAGTTGGGCGACGAATGTCTTCGCGGGCTGCGAGGGCAGCCGTGATAGTGTCGGTGTCGGTCAGTACGTGTCGGGGACGCCTATTCCGAGGATACGCCCACGAGCAGGGCGTTATTTACGGCAGCACGTAATAAGGGGTCAGGATAGTGAGGAGCGTTATTGAAGAACCGCCGAAAGGCATCCTTCATAAACTTGGCCACGTTTGGAAGACTGAGGTCGTCGTGAACCCTGTTAGTGGGCCGGTGGTTCGGTATATAAAAAGTGAGAGGGCGAAGCCGGGGCTGCGGGGGCGCGGGGCGGTGACGTCACGACGTGGCGTAGTGCGTTCGGTTCCCGGCGCTCGTTACAAACTACTTGTAGACAGAAAAAATCGGAACAAAATGAAATATCTCGCCTCATATGAGGTCTATTGAAATGAAAAAAAAAAAACAAAATATGCTCCACCATACACACGCTGGCCTAGTTGGTAGTGACCCTGCCTTCGAAGCCAGTGGTCCTGGGTTCAAATCCCGGTAAGGGCAAATATTTGTGTGATGAGCACGAGACTTTGTTCCTGAGTCTTGGATGTTTTCTATGTATTTAAGTATATATTTCTCTATATAAGTATGGTTATTGTTGTCTAGTACCCATAGTATAAGCCTAGAGCTTAGTTTGGGACTAGGTCAATTTGTGCGACATTGTCTCGTGATTTTAATTTTATTTATTTATATTTATTGACATACACTTGGGAGCAAAGAAATCGAGCCACCCTTGCAATTTTTACTTCGATGCTAATTGTATAAAGGTCGTAAGTGTTATCATGAAAATTCGAATGCCATATGATAGGTAATTTAGTCTTCTATCGAATGACATAATTTTTAGAGGTGGGGATGGGTATTTCTCGTCATTGTGGGCCATAACAATACCCCCCCTCTAATTAGCTCGTTAGTGCACGTACTGATTGTGCCTCATCATTAGGTATAAAACCATTTTGTTTAATTGTTTTTACATAATTTGTTTATGATACGTCATCCTGAACACATCTCTGCTCGATTCTACTTGAAAACCTTGAAGAAACATGGATACTACCACGTCTGAAGCCGCCCAAGTAGTTGCTCTGTTGCAAGCAGGGTTGGGTCAACGTGAAGTGGCCCGACAACTGAATCTGACGCGATCGTCAGTCCAACGAGTATTCCAGAGGTTCCAAGGGACTGGTGCTTTCTCCAGAAGACCTGGTACTGGCCGGGTACGCTCTACCTCTGAACAAGATGACCGCTTCATTGTTGTCAACTCGCTACGAAATTGACGACTGAATGCTGTTCACCTTCAGCAGAAGCTACGAGAGGCCCGAAATGTGTCCATCAGCCGATGGACTGTTAGAAGGAGACTTGCAGAGAAGAATTCAACTTCACACAAGGCTGCGAATGGCCCTAAACTCACCCCGAGTCACCGTCAAGCACGTCTTCGCTTTGCTCAGGAACATGAAAACTGGAGCCTAGAGCAATGGAGGACAGTACTCTTCTCTGACGAGTGCAGGATTTGTCTTTTTGGCAATGACGGCAGGGAGAGGGTCTACCGAAGGCCTGGAGAGCGATTTTCGCAATGCTGCATCGAGGAACGAGTCGCATATGGAGGCGGTTCATGCATGGTCTGGGCCGGCATTTCTTTGGAAGCGAAGACAGACATTGTGTTCGTCACTGGGCCTGGTGTCGGGCCAAATTGAAGAGGATTGAATGCTCATCGGTATATTGAAGAGGTCCTCGCTGAACATGTGGTCCCATTTGCTGGCTACATCGGTGACAACTTCATGCTGATGCAAGATAACGCCAGACCACATACTGCTCGGATCACTCAGGAGTACCTAAGAGAGGTCAATATCCCTGTCATGGATTGGCCAGCAAGGAGCCCGGACTTGAACCCGATAGAGCACGTTTGGGACGAGCTCAAGAGGCGAATCCGGGCCAGGGATCCCGCTCCTGACACCCTGCACCAGCTCAAGACAGCGATCGAGGAAGAATGGGCGGGCATACCTCAAGACTTATCATAAACTCGTACGTTCAATGAAAAATCGCATGCGTGCATGTCGATTGGCTAGAGGAGGCAATACAAGTTATTAAAAACCGATAATCTGTTTTAATTTTCATAAAACTTTTTAATTATTCTCTTGTATTCTTCGGTTCTACAATATGCATTTTGAGGGCCTTGTGGTTTTCAGTCCTGAAATGAACTGAAAATATGCATCCCCACCACTAAAAATTGTATCATTCGATAGAAGACTAAATTACCTATCATATGGCATTCGAATTTTTATGATAACACTTACGACCTTTATGTAATTAGCATCGAAGTAAAAATTGCAATGGTGGCTCGTTTTCTTTGCTCCCAAGTGTATTAAGTGTTGGTTTACGAAAAGTTGCTAACACATATCGATATGCTTAACTTAAAGTTAAACATCGATATGTACCTAATTGAAAGTTGATAAATGAGAGGTCGCTATGAAAACTCAAAAATGCCACGGAAATTCCATTCTACCATTTCAACATTTTCCTTTCCTATTTGCAGGTGCTGGTGTGCCACGAGAACTTGGTGGAGATAATTCCGGTGCTGCCGCCCGCGCTGGACGCCGCCAGGTGGCGCCTCGACGACGACAACAAGAAGAAGACCAAGTTCCTCTCGAGGATAGAGTTCGACTTCAACGTGGACAGCGTCAGTGAGTATACCTTCCTCACGGCACAACGATATGTACCTAAAATATGCGCCACCATACACACGCTTTTTAATTTTTTTCATTTTATGCATAAAATGAATAAATATATATTTAGTGGTGGTAGGACCCTGTGCAGGGTCCTACCACCACTAAATTAAACGCATTAATTTGTCATTACACGCACTACAACCCAATTTTAGTTGAAGTATGCAGTGTCACTTTTTACTCGTTGGAAACGTCACAATAATCACAATAGGGTGGATCAACTTTCTGTTGTTGTAGACAACAGTGATAGAGTTTCTTAGAAAAATGGTTTATTTACGAAATATGCTTGAAAGAAAACCCATAAAAATGGGCTTGTGATTGCGAAAAAAACTGATGTTCGGTGGATTAAAATCATGTTTTTAAAGAGTAACCTAAGAGACGTCACCATGGCAACGTTACAACGGTATAAAGAAAAGTTAATTGACTCAATAACAGGAAACGACAATAGTAGATTGTTGCCGAGGGTACAGAGTACGCGATTTATGGACGAGTTAAGGAATTGCACTCTCTGCAGAGACAGATAGTGCTTTTCTCAACAACTGCTAGGAAGCAATCAATGCTTTTAATGAATGATTTATGTAATTAGTATGAAAAAGGCCAAGAATAGTTTTGTTATGTATTAAAATGTTCTGTCATAAAAGTGATGTTTTCTGACCCCAAACCAGATCTAAATTGTTCATATTACCGAGCAGTGATGACGAAAGCATATTTTATGCATACGTTCGCTATTGTGTGTTTATGAGTTAGTTGTTATCTTAACCCCGGGCTGTCGGCAGTCTGCCTGGCGGACTCGGTGCTGGCGTTCCACCGGCACGGCGTGCAGGGCCGCTCGCTGCGCCACGCCGACGTCACGCAGGAGATCACCGACGACTCGCGCGTCTACCGCCTGCGCGGCCACGACAAGTATGTACCCACACACTACTCACCTATCTACACTATACTTATTTGTGCAACTAGGGAGAAAAGTTGCTTTTTGCTGCGAGTGTTGATTTTGAATCCCGAGCACGCGAAGGATTCTTGGTTAGAATCCTGAGTGCGGCGAGGGTTTCTAAGACACGGGATGCAAATAACATTGGTCTCATGTTGCACATACAATTTTTCATCTCAGCAGCGAGAAAATATAACCTTAAGGTAAAGCTACACGGATAAATCTTCCATAGATAATATTTAGTAGTTCGAAACGTGGAACCAATTGAGAGCCAGGAGCGTTTAAACTCAGTCACGTGACACAGGTGACGTCATAGCCCGGCATACGACGGGTGCATGTGTGCGAGTCCCTCCGGCATACGAAAGGTATTAACCTAAAGTCGTCAATCTCTTAATCCCGGTAAGTGCAGATATGTGTGTGATAAGCACGGGAATTTGTACCTGAGCCTTGGATGTTTTCTATGTATTTAAGTATATATTTCTCTACTCGATTCCGTCCGCGACTTCGTACGCGTATAAATCAGTTCGCGAGGGAATAGCGATATGAACGGTACCCTATGTGTTAATCCAAGGTATAAGATGTTTTCATTCCAAATTTCACCTAAATCCATCCAGTAGTTTTTGCGTGAAAGAGTAACAAACATCCATGGCCATAATTATAATTTTTTTAGTAAGTTTATCGTTGTCTAGTACCCATAGTACAAGCCTAGAGCTTAGTTTGGGACTAGGTCAATTTGTGTGAGATTGTCCCGTGATATTATTTTATTTTTTATTTATTTAATTTCCAGAGTGGTCGTGCTCGAGTCGCACCTCCTACACAGCAACACATTATCCGGGGACGACGGGAACGACCTGTACATCCTGGCGGGACACGAAGCTTCTTACTAGCTAACAAGTAAGCTGAAAGACGCACATAGTTCTGCTTCCAACGATACATCTGTATAGGCTATATTAATAAACTTATGTTGAGCGAGATTCTCGTCTAAACCAGGCTCTAAAAGATCGAAGGGTTTGTGTTTATGTTGAATAAAGTTTTTATCTATCTATCTATCTATCTAAGGGATATTTTGAAAAAAAAATACAGCTAGTTCAAGATAAATAAACCTTAATCCTTATTAAATTTACGGGGGAAGGGTAGAAAAACAAAGTGTAGTGACTCAAAGGACAACAAGCATTTTGGTACCCGCTTAATAGGAAATATGCATTTTTTTTCCTACGTTCTCTCGAAAGTGCTATGAAATAGTGTAATTTTTTCGTAAGATATGAAGTTTTAAAAAGTCATAGTTCAGACCCCCTGCAAAAACACTATACAAAATCGACGACCTTGTAAAGAAATTGCATTTATTTCGAAAATTATTATGTTTAAGCCAGTATCGTTGAATTAAAATATCACGCAATATAAAATGAAAATACAATCTAAACATTAAGAAGTTTACATTTTTAACAAGTTTTGATTCCATATAAAATCTTAATAAACGGGTCAAAACTTAGTGTATTTTGTGATTTATATGCGTTTTTAAAATTTTCTCCTAAAGCGTATCAGGGCGTTTTCCAAAAAAAAAGTACATCGTTAAGGACAAAGTTAAGAAAATTTAACTTTTTCCATTTCGTCACGAAAATTAGCCATATAAATAGATACGTTAATTGTCGTGACGAAATGGATAAAGTTAAATTTTCTTAATTTTGTCTTTAACGATGTACACTTTTTTTGGAAAACGCCCATCAATGAAACTCAATTCTGATTGTCATGCATGTTCTCTATTGTCACCTGTCACGTGTCATTGTCGTGATGGCGAAATAGGGGGCTGGTTATCTTTGCTCTAAAGTCTGTGTCAGGTGAACTTGCAAAAGATGTACTTAAACAAACTAGTACTGTTTGACACATAACCTCAAATATTCACCAAGCGTGTTTTTATTAAAAACAACGTATAATGAATAGTTATTTCACCTTGAACTTAATGATCTAGTGTATAAATCATTGCAAAGACCTCACTTGATATTTTAAAGTGCGTGATTATCGAGTGATTAGGGTGATGATTGGTTCGTTTGGTTTTGTTTGCATCTTTTCAGAGTTCAACTGACGCATGCTTACATAAAAATACATTTCCAATGATGTATAAGTTATGTCCATTGGAGGGGGTACCACATTCCATCCATTTTGCCTAATGTCCTTTGGGCTGCTGGAAGAACTTGGATACCATTTTAAAATAACCTCGAAGCTAAATATCGTCTTGAGAAGATTATCTCACTTGAGATTAGTTTAGTTTGATACGGCCATTGATTACTACAGCAACTAGTGCAACTATTGTTTTGTTACAGTTACTCAAAATATAAGTCTGATAGTTAGTTTTCGTGTAAAGAAAAACGCAAGTGACAGACCGACATACACTATTATGGGTGTTTTTGTTTAGATGACAATTACAACTATTATTAAGTACAGCCAGCCAAAATGTTTGATCTGCCAAACTAAGGTTGAATTCCGTTTGCACGACACAACACAAAAAGGTAGGTGAGGTCCATCTGTTATAATTATTTTGGAAAGGTGTTCTGAAAAAATCATGCTTTTGAGAAAAACCTCTATAAGCACAGATTCATGACCTTTTTTTAAAATTTTACCAGTGTTTGCTACTACGCCCGCTTTGGAAAAGTGGTCGGAATGACATCATTTTATTTGTAACCGCGGTTTTGTTAAGGCGTCTAAGCTCTGTAGTCAGAAGCAGAAATTTACTTATTTTATTTTCTCAAATTATCAAAAACCTGTTTGCTTTTGAGAAAAATCTCTATAAGCATAGATTCTTTCAGAAGACCTTAAAGTTCTTGTTGTCGATTCGAAGTGCTTTAGAAGTATATTATTAAATTGGATGTTGTGTCAAAATGGAATGTTGTTGGAGCCGAAGTGAACGAATAATTAATAACACCATATATTTTGTATGTTATGTTATGACGAACAATTTGGCCACTTTGGCAGATAGGTGACTTGTATTTTGAGTGAAAATGTAATAATGTTGCACTACAAGAATCTGTAGCAGATATTTTTGTATGGAAGCCAGTGTTATAGTTGCAAGGTCTACCACGATGAACGCGCCAGTGTTATATTATTTAACAAAGTTACATAGTAACCTGAAACATAATGTTAATTTAGACGGTAATATTTACATCTGTATTTCAATTCCAAGGTTTGTGAAATCATGTGGATTCAACTGTTTTGTCGAAGGCCTTGGGGCGTATTTAAATTATAGTACAGTCACGAGATTAAATTTGGTTCTCACCTTAGGTCCAAGGTCAATCTGACATTCTACAACAATAAGGTTGAGTTTCCTAAGAGTTCCAAATGACTTGACATCTCTAATGAAATTGACGAGTTCAAGCATATTTTTTCTTGAAATGAGTCCAAAATTAACGCTCGTGACCGTACACTCAAATTTCTTGTTCGGATTGCAATGTTTGCAGAAATGTTAAATTTAACGAAGGATAGTTAGTGTGTCATAGCCATGACTGGTCGATTGTAGAAGACATTTAACCTAACCAATCGCGTTATTGATATTAATAAATTTAGCAGCTCAAGTTTCAACTTTTCATGGCCTTGTTTAAGTATTTGTTTAAGAAACATATTTTTATGGCGAATTTGTATGAACTTAAGTCACATGAAAACATGTCAACGATGCCTTTTACAAACTAGCATTTTCCTTTCGGTTAATAACTTTATTTTGTGTTGTATTAGAAAAAAATGGGCGTCACATTTCGCAGCTGTCAATCAGGTGTCATGCGATTTTGACAGCTGTCAAAACGGGCCTTTTAATTAAATTACAGTATTCCTTGGTGGTTGCATGAAATTGGCAATATTTCATGTTAGTGATTTTCTGAGTAAGTGAGTTCGACGACGGCGTCAGGAAGGCAGCTTATTTTTTAAATTACTTTGTGTGACATCGTACTTTTGAGAATATCTTCGGTTCAGAAATGAATAATAAGGAGTACAGATTTTCCTCTTTCTTTTTAATGAAGTAAACCTAACTTTATTTTCTAAAATAATGAAAGAAGTTTAAAATAGTGGCAAAGCTTTTTTCTACAAACTTCTTGTTTTTTTATGAAATTCCATATTTTTTAATGAACTTCGAAATGAAATTTTGATATGATAATTATGACGTCTCGTATACTCTGTGGCATCGTTGTCGACTGTTTAGATTCGAAATTCAACCCAACGTACAATTCCGTAGCGCTGCCACATATATCGATACCATTCCATTGAATGCTGTTTGATATATCGTATCTCGAAAGCAATAATTATACTAAATGTGCTAGTGAATTTAGTTTCATACTTTAAAATTGTTAGGGTAAAATTATCGTTAAATAACAAGTAATGTATAATTGATTAAATTAATTAAAAGGGACTTATAACTTTACAGATAAACGTATAGTAAATAGGATTGTAGAACATGGATGGGTCAATGACACGTGAATGAATTGGGTCTTTTGGCATATTGAGAAAGTGAATTCACTTAGATAGCTCATAATTAAATACATATTTCAGCTTTCCTAACTTCTTAAAAACATTGCTGCTATTAAAACGGCTCGAAAAACATTTAATCATCTGTGTCTTTCCATTACCATTCGTCATACGAGTGTTTACATTCACAACTAAATGACATTGACAGCTGACATTCAAACGGCTTTTATTCCACTTTGTCGTAAATCATAATGTTAAGGTTATGGTAGCTCATGACGTTTTGCGAACGTCGCGACTACTCGCGACGACGTTGCGACGTTGCGACGTTGCTTACAGACGGTAGTCGACAAAGACGACCGTTCGAAAAAATATGGTTTCGAAAACATTAGCCTTTAAACGGAGTGAATTAGAAGCCTTACCATGTTAAAAGTCAGTTTTAGACGAAAAGGCCTGTAATAAAATGCTAACTTATATAAATGAAATAATAATTGAACGCGGATGGAGAGAAAACTAGTTGATAAAAAGGTTATTTATAATAAATGCTAACGAACAAACTAAAGTCCGTTCCATCTTACGTCTTGTTCATTCAACACTTTTTAACCTCAAAATGCTCTATCCATGCTTGCTTTATTTACCAGAAACCAGGAGTTTTATCCAAAAAATATGCATTTTGAGGTTATAAAAATGTTTACTAAATTGGTATGGACTTTATAACCGGTTTAAAGAACTGTGATCTCGGTGTAGGGGTTTGCTTATTATCTTTATAATACCACGGTATGTTTGAATGTAAAAAAAATGCGTGTTTTCCTTGGTCGACAAAAGCCTATGATTATTTAAACTGGAAATATGAACAGATATATCGCGGTCGGAGTCGCGGCCGACATCTAGCCAGAAATAGATGCCGTAATACACAATGAATGGTGACAAGATACAATTCCCATGTCTCAAGTTTTATTCTGAGCTTACGGATATATAATTAACTCTATAGATCTTGTATTTGACTTGCATTTCGAGCCTTGGACTAATTGCCGCATCAATAATCTGTTTTTGAGTAAGACGCGTATTATAAGTAAATTGGGTGTCATGTGCAATCCATAATAACGCATTGCGAGTCAGAACGTTCGTTTGTTCTAAACTAGTTTTTAGGTAAGTCAGATGTTTTTTCGAGTATTCCAAAAATAACAGCGGTTTGGTTAGGATTTTATTATAACGACGTTTGGCTTTATGAGTTAGCTTTAGGATAAATGAACATTTGGACAAACGTTGCATTAGGACAATTAGGGATTGATATATACCCGTGGCAATTAATCTCAATCGAGATCAGTTTATTAATGCGGCCCTAAGTTACATCTTCAAAGTATTTATTTATTTTAATTTTAATATAAAGCCTGTACACAACCAAATATTGTGATGCTGATACCGGCGTAACATAAAAGACATTTCTCGGTATGTTAATTATTAACATAGAAGTTTTAAATTAATTATAACTCGCTTGTGTATTTTTTTGTAAATAATTACTATTATTCCAATTAGATTTAGTCGATTGTATTATATCTGTAGCTTAGTTATTGTAATTTAAAAATGTATTGTTTTAATGGCAACCCAGTGTTGTAACCCATGGACTGCCGAGTCGGGTTTATACAAAATTCAATGGGAAAGTGTAATTATTTGTAATATTGTTATCCAGTGTATTCTGCGTCAGCGAGGAACTTGAGATTATTCTACGAGTATATGAAGGTTTTATTAAGACGTATGATTTAAACAGAAATCTTAGCTTGGTTTTGTTTTGATCACAGGTACCGATTTATAATGCTTTCAATAATACCCTTTTATTTATATCCCGTAATAAACATTTATTTTGTACAGTTTTGATTTTTTTATTTGTTCACCTCACCCTCGATTATTGGTCTGGACTCGGTCGTGTCGCGGGGCAGCTTGCTCGCTTCACTCGTTTTTATTTAAATGCTTCAATTTTACGTTTTTCATCGAAGTCATCATTTTTAAATAGTATCATTTATTAATTTAATAATGTAATACTATAATTTCTAATTTACTACACTACATTTAAAGAATCCTCTTGTTTTTTAATACCTATAGTTAAAAACTGGTTACTGTATGTACAAATATGCATACAATTTTATCCGATTTTATTTCACTTTAGTGTTTACTTCTTACAATTGTTCTTAACACAGTAATTAATAAAAATTTACTGGTTTGGCATTATCATCGACTTAGTATCTTTTTTGTTAAGTTTTATATTTTGTTTAACACTGCGTTGTCGAAATTAATAATGAAGAAATATTTAATCACATTGACTTCCACAATTTTCAGATAATTCTAAATTGTCTTTTACTAATATTATCTTCTCTAGGTAGACTACTGAATTACTAAGTATATATTTCTCATAAAATTTCCCATAGTATATTTATAAGGAGTCGTATATCTTCGCTTCTTAATATAGTTATTTATCTTAGAATTTTCGTGAATTTGCCAAAAATTGAGCGTTATGAAAACTGCATGCTGACTGAAAAAGGCTGTAAGTAATACCTGAAGTTGGAGATATCGAGGTCCTTAAAGTCCCGTTTAGCATTTTAGATGTATTTTGGAGAGACCTACGATGTCTCAGAGTAGATAATAAGGTCGTAAGACGTTTCGAACACCAGAACTGAGAGAGATCTTCAGTGAAATAATTTGTCGGTGGCAAAAAACTTTAAAAATGCAGAAATATTGCCTATAATCGCTATTTGTAACAGTAAGATTATATTTTTGCCACCAACGAATTATTATTATATTAATAGATATTAATAACAATTACCTATTCATTAGTGATTAGAAATTTAAAGTCAAAGTCTGGAATATAAAGTCTATTATTAAAATGTATAATTATAAAGTAACATTGATAAACTTAAGACATGAAATGTAACTATTACTGAGCTTGGTGGTTTATAAATTTAAAGTGATTATGCGATGTCCTACAAGACAGATTTGTGACATTGATGTTGTAAAATATTTTTTGTGGGTATTTTGCAAAAAAGAATATTTTTTTTGGCGCATTCACAAATAATTAGTAGGAAGTCTACACTAATATATGTGCGCGGTGTTCTGAAGTGTACTTCAGATGACACAGTTAACACCAATCTAAAGTGCAAAATTGCCTTTTCCTTGTTTTTTGTAGTTCTTACAAGAATACCTTGTTTTACTTTATTAGGGATTCAGTGATATTAACCAAATATAATTGAAAATTGTTTTAACTTAGCATTGTGAGGGTATTGCATAATCATGGTTTAGTCTTTTAGAAATCTGTGACCCATGCCACTTTGCTCGCATATTCAATATTTTATTGGTAACTTTTGACTTTATGAATCTTTTGAAAAATTTATGACAGTTGACTTTAATTTACTATCAGGGAGCTTTAATGATAAGTATGATTCATAATTTAATTTCGGTTGATTAGCATAAATTCCTAAATGGTTCCATTTGCCTTGCCATTATGTTGTATTGGATATGAATTATAGTTGCAAATATTATATATAGCAGACAACATCATTAAAAATATCAAAGTGGTTTGGGTTCACCTATTTTGTAGAAAATATAGAACAGAGTCTCCTCTTTGAAACAATAGCGGTAAAATCAATGATTTAGGATCAAACTTTCTTGCTGAACGAAAATCACGTCTTCTGTACTAAAGAGTTTTCAACAGCAGAATAACATAGAGTGTTTGTGTGTTAACCTTTGATACAATTAAGTAAATGGTCCAAGCTACCTACATTAATAAATTTCCTGAACTGGGCATGGTTAATCAAAATTCGATTTAACATTGATTACATTTAACCCCGCTAATCCGTTTAAATTGGCAAAAATTAAAAAAGTCGTGAATTCAAACCCTATTTGATTTCGAACCAGCATAAAAAAATATAAATCCAAAAAAAAACAAAAAGTGAACATTATGGTACGTATCCTGTGGTGCACACTGCCAAGTTAAGGGTTAACATCTTATGGTGAAATTGGTACTAAATTTAATCAATGTTAATCGACTGTTAGTTCATACATTTTGACAACTGTTAACGCTCTAATCGTCTGTTAACATTGTATAGTGAAATTGGTACTTAATCTCGTAACGGACTTTAAAAAGAGGTTCTTAATGGTCATTTTCTTTTTTATTTACCACAACAGATAAGAAAGCTCAATGCGACTGCTTGTGTTCTATAAAATTTACTTTTAAATCTTAATTAATGATGTAACTTGACTGTAATATTCGAATTCCGAAACAATGCCCCTGAGGTGTAGGCAGCAGTACGGTATATCGTGAAGTTAGTATTTTCTCTTTCGCGCTTCACTAGTCTAAAAGAGATGATGATGCTGTTGGCATAGCAGTAATAAGGCGTAGTGTCCAATTTCCCAGTCAATTTGATAGTGAAAAATGTGTAGCCATAATTATGAAAAGGTATAATCAAGTCACTAAAGGACATAGGAGATGCTGAATTTCCTTAAAACAGAAACAACTGCAGAGTTCTTCTAGAGGTAGAAATGTATTAAATGAAATACATACATAAAATCACGCCTTTATTCCCAGAGTGGGGTAGGCAGAGCTACAGAAATACCAACAACTACTTGTTGATAATTCTGTAATCACATTTTGCATAAGTAGGCTAAGACGTTTACCAGTGTATCAGTGACAGGTTGCAAGCCCATCGGCTAAATTAATCGTGAGAAACAAAATTCATTAGTGTCACTACAGCTTGCCAATATTTTTTGGAAGTGAGTGTGCTGTTTGGATTCATAAAAATTGGATCATGTTGCCAATTTAATGTGGTGTTGCCATTACAGAATATTTTACCAGTTAGGTCAAAAAAGTTTGAAGAACTACACTTAGTTTAGTACCATAGCTTGCTGACACTACGCCTAAAGTAACAACATTGCTTGCATGTTGACCACAAATAAACAAAAAACAATTATTTTTAATAGAATAAGTCTTTCAAAATTTTCTCTAAATAATTAAAATAAATTACTAATAAAACTCACACTGTCAATAAAATTAATTTACTTGAATATAAATAAATTTTATTGCCAGTTTAAATAAAATAACAAATTTAACTTCCAAAGATTATAAATTAGAATAGAAAAGATAGATTATATGGATATTTATTTTCGTTATATGCGAGGGAGTCACCGGTGTACATATGCAGTAGGTTTAGAGCTGGAGAGAGATATTGAAAATGGAGATTGTAAGCAGATTCTATTCCTGAATAAAGTGATGACAAATTAAATAGCATTTGATTCAACCTCTTACCCACACATCTTACCTGGATATTTTTCAAATAAAAAGTACCTAATTAAGGACTAAAATTATGAAACGGTAACTTTTACATGCGAGTCACGAAAATTAACTATATAAATGAACCAGGGACCTGCCCACCCATTCACTAATAAAAGCCTTTGAAAGCCTAACCTCTCAATAGAATACACCGCTAAAAGAATAACCTCTTGAAACGAAATATATGACTAAGTTATTTATTAAACTGACCATTCACTATAAGGGAAACCTTGACAGCTAAAGCACAGATAACCCTTATAAATAGCGCTTTGAAAAGCATATCGAACGGCTTTTCTAAGTAAAAGACTTCTAAAACCCATTCAAAACCCCTTGAATGGGATAGTGGGTTTTAAAAGCAAATCAAACGGCTTTTAAGCGATACAGCTTTTTTAAGTAAAACCCTTATATAAACCCCTTGAATCGGATAGCTGGCTGGTCCCTGAAATGAACAACAAATTTTCGTTACTCACATGTAAAATTTACAATTTGTTAATGTTAGTCCTTAACTAGGTACTATTCTTTTAAAAACTATCCGTCCCCATTTTAAATCATACTCGGATTATTTCTTACACAAATTCCAATTACACATTAGTCACTACCCGACTACCCGTTAACTCCAGTCTTTTCCTAGGTGCTACGTTCTGGTCTTATAACAGCCCTGGGTTCTGTCGGGAGTCTGTGCAAGTCCGTCATAACTCGCCCTAGTTGTAGTAGTGAACTGAGTATACAGAAGATGTATGCAACAGGTTCCAGCAAAAAACCTATAAATAAATTGAATGTTTGAACCAGATTCAGGTATAGTCATTATATAAGCAGTGGTGATTACTTACCACCTGGCGGCCCACATTAATTTTTGCTTCATACATAAATAAACAACAGATATTCTTTATACAACTGGAATCATTTATTTCAATCACATACAAACATAATTTTTATCCTATCTTATGTTAAAACTTACAATACCCATCCTCATCTATGTTTAAAAGGAAAAACTTGTTTTGTTTGGCAGACAACTGGAAACATATTCACATAACAAAGTAAGATCAATTATTATGTTTTCCTAGTAGCCATAGAAAATACAATGGACAAATAACTAAATAACCACACGACACATTTTGATCAATCGTCTTCGATAAGTTCTGGTTCGTCCTCGTCTTTCTTTTTACCGCTGGATTTTTTTGCGGACATCACATTCTTGTACTGTTCCAAAGATTCCGTTAAAGGTTCTACAAATCTATCAAATTCGATGTCCTTCATAGCGTCGAGCACTATCTGACCGGTCAAGGCCTTTTTTTTCTTCTTTTCGACGATGTTTGTGGCTGCTGAAGTTACGTATAGGACGAACACCGAAGCGGCTTTAGCGAGCCCTGTCCGCGCCTCTTTGGAAATGGAGACGCCTTCCGGTAATGCTTCTTTTACTATCCGCGTGACGACTGTTAACGGTAGATTCAAATCCTCTAGTTTCTCGGCCATTGCTTTAAGTTAACGAATTTTGGTGAATTACAAACAACGTGTGTGATGATGTGATGCCGCAGTAAACCGCCAAGTTTTTATTGACATTTATGACACCTGTCCCTGTCACTTACTGTCAGTTAGTCATACTAGTGTTGCCAGTTCTGAAAAAGTTATCCTGTTTTACCAACCCTTACTTACCCGACGGCTACGAGCGGGGCAGTTTTTTTATTTCAAGGTAGGGCTGGCCGAATAATTAAAAAGCAGTTATAAAAAACCGGTCTTGTGCGAATCAGAACCGCACATCGAGGGTTCCGTCCGTACAAACTTATAAAAATGTAAAATGGTATTGAGGGACAAACTTAACTTTGCCGTTGAAAAACTGCTGTCTCTATACTCTCTATACCAACATAGGTCGCGATTCGTTTACCAACTGCAAATACGTTTGCAATTACAAAACCATTTTTTATTGGAATAGGTCAAAAAATTAACGGTTTTTGCTTTTTTTCCCTTAGTTGTGCGATAAGACCTTCCTTTTAAGGTCTATGGGAATTACCCTATTTTTGATTTCCTTGAGTGATACGTTTTTTGCGGCATATCTTTTTTTACCTTAATTTAGAAGTTTAATTTTTTTACATCTTCAGGAGACTGTAGACTGTATATGGTTTTAATTTCAACTCGATACCTCCACGCGTTCCGGAGATAAAGAGTCTTGACAGACAGACGGACAAAGTGATCCTATAAGGGTCCCGTTTTTTCCTTTTGGGGAGCTGCGTGCAATCTCTAGTTTGTAAGTAATCATAGCTCTTACTACCGATCGGCATACACAAGTAGTCAACAATGTAGTTAACATTCGGTTTTTAGTTTGGTCTTTTTTAGGGTACGGAAGTACCCAAAGTGTAAAACGGGACTCCGCTCTCAGTCCGTCTGTCCGTCTGTCACCAGGTTGTATCTCATGATCCGTGATAGTTAGACAGTTGAAATTTTCACCACCATAAACTAAATAACCACAAAAACTAAAAAACAACAAAATAAATAAGTATTTTATGGCTCCCATACCACAAACAAGATTTTTTTGCTCGTTTTTGCTCGATGTTGATACTCGTAACGACATCTGTTACCTAGTCGCTTGAAATATTCACAGAATATTTAGTTACGAGTATACGGTACTCACTTTAAAAAGAAACAATTAAATTAAAGTCCGCTATTTGCAGTTGCTTTTGTAAATAATTCGTATTAAATGTTCATTTCATTAGAATACTATTAATTTGCTAATAGGTGATAGAACCAGTAATGGACAAGGTCCAATGACGGACACTTGACTCTTATTTTACAGAAGATAAAGGTTATTGATTTGTTTTGCAACAATCAATTTATAACCTTATGATCTTTGAATTAAAGGTAAAGTGTCCATTATTGGCGCCTGTCAGCTAAAAGTGTCCAACACTGGTGCTGTCACCCTGTCACTATATTGACTAAACTAGCGAGGTTTTTTTTTTATGGCATCGAGAAGGCAAAAGAGCACACAGGCCACCTGATGGTAACTGGAAACTGTGACCCATAGACATTCGCATTCTCAAGACTGCAACCTTAAGACTGCAAATGCGTTGCCAACCCTGAGGACTAAGATGGAATGCCTCTATGCTAGTTATTTCACCGGCTGTCTTATCCCCACACCGGAACACATCAATGCGAACACTGCTGTTTGGCGGTAGGTTAATGGATAAGATGGTGGTAGCAATCCGGACGGACCCTGCACAAGGTCCTACCACCCGCAAACGCAAACGGTGGTTTTGGGTAGGTACCTATGAATAATTTTCATAAATTATGCTTATGACAAAAGAAAAGGAAGATTAGGTTTATTTGTAACATGAATAAATGTTTAAAAAAAAAAAAAAAGTCTTCAAAAAGCAAGAAATAACTTCTTTTAAAATGATAGGTAATAGGGTCAGTTCAACTGAAAATTTCGACTTTTGGTGAAAAATATAGTGGGACGCCGACTTCAGTTAGACTGACCTATTAGGTACCTGTCTTTCAACAAAAAGTTATTTATTGCTTTTTGAAAACGGTTATTAGTTTTTTAAATATTTATTTTATTTCATAACTTTTAGTGATTTTATGAATCATATAAGTACTTATTTGATAGTTAATTTGATAGAGTTATTTATCTATCAGCAACATTTCATGATGCCAAATTTTGCTTTTGTTTCAAATCGATTTCGTATCCAAGTATTATTTCTTATGTTAAAAGAAAAGTTTTAAAAATATCATAGTTATAATCAATTAAGTAAAAAGATTTTTATTCTTCACTAATTTATGTATGTAAACTTTAACTTACATAAACTACATACATATATAATATGTAAACATTTGCGTCGAGGATAGTTGATACAAAGGAGATAGAGTCAAGCCAGAACTTAATAGGAGATTTAGCTGTAAGACCGCCTGTTGTATACCTATGATTTAAATATACTATACCTTGTTCTGTTTTTTTTTTTGGTGTTCTATAAAGAGTATTTGTATTCTACTGTACTGGAATACTCGTAAAACTAACATAGCTATTCACGCCTTTACATACCATAGTCTCGCCTCATAGATAATACAACAACAAGATGTATTTTAAAACCTCTTGAGACCTACCATACTACAATCCGGTACATTTTTGTTAGTAGGAATTTGAATCTACCAGCAAGGAAATAAAGTTCAATTACCTTCGCACTTAGATGACATTTCCGATTTTGAAACAAATAAAAATGAACTTTATTCTCCTTGAAATAAGGTTTAAATTCAATTGTCTGGATTATGTACTTTCTATAGGACACCGGGTTTTACGAGGATAAAGTTTCCCTAAACTTATAAGTTTTTCCCTGGATATGTTATTTATCAAGGAAATATATGCAAAGAAATAACTACTTCCTTGCTAGTACATTACGTTTATTAGCTCTAATGTCCCAGAACATTTAAAACACCTGCCATGTTATTATTTAAAGTGTCAGCATGCGGTTAAAGTGGCATTAAATAAAATAATTGTTTGTGTAGCTACTCAATATCCATGTCATTTGAAATCGTGATCATACAACAATTCTATCCACTCTATTATTCGTGATAGTCACGACTGATCGATACAGAAATGTTAACACCTGTCGTTACACTCGTTAGCAACAGTCAAAGTCCTAAACTAAATAATTAAACAATGCCGGGGAATGACCCATGAACTTGTCTACAGAAATGACAAACAAAAGACATTATGTACTGCGATCAATAATCCATTTTGAAGCTTAGAATAGTTATACTTTTGAAATCACGTATATTTTAAGCAGTTGGTTTTAATTTGATAATTTTATTCGCTTCGTTAAGATGTTTAACTTGACGATATTATTACGGTTAAAGCATGGCGATTTTTGTTGCGCAAACTCTGTACGCGGCAATCGCGGCATGCTCAGTCAGTGCGGCATCGTGCGCGGCGCGGTAGGGACGTTTTTCACGCTTCTCTCTATCGATTTCTTCGGACACCGCGGTATTGTGATGTTTTTTAAACAAAAACATGATTAATAGTGCCTAGTCACTTCACTAATTGGTCGGATACGTTCGGGTTGTTGTTTCTTTTTTTTTCTGTGCGTCTTCGAGTGCAACTCTAGTGGATTATTATTTGGACGTCAACTGAGGTAAGACTTTTGTCGATATCGAATTTAAATTACTGCCTTTACACACTATAGAGATTACAAAAAATATGTCAAGTTAGCGTGTTGAATGGCTGTTTGATTGATTAAATTATTAACGCCTTAATCAATTTGCAATCAATTAAAAAAGGGAAACGCATTATCGAATGATTGAATTCGTTTGTTTTTCATGCATCGCTGAAAGTTCACGTAACTTTAAGAGAAGTAGTAGGCTGTGTATACACTTGTTTCAACTATTGTGAGTCTTATAACAGTCTACATAAGGTTTAGTCGGAGTTTTGTTTCATTTAAGTATAAGTAATGTTCTTGGTTACATGCGTGCAAGTTATCCGATAGCATGACATAAATACTTAAACATGTAGGTACTAGGTAAGCGACCACGAGTAAGTTTGTAATGCACCAATGTTAAAATTCAATACATTTTATTTCATCTATTTTATTAAGAACCACAGGAACAATAGTTATATGATAATTTCAAATTTCAAAATGCCGTGCCCAATCGTAAACAACGTCGTGACGTTAACGAGCATTATTGTCGATACACCTTTTCTTTCATTAACACAGTAGGAGTAAATAGAAAGAGAGTTCTATTCATGGGGTTTGCTTTGAATGCTCCTAAGGATTACAAAGTTGGTTTTAAACATTACGTGACAGCTGTCAGTTGTCATATCCACGCGTCAGGCGCCCGTTTAATCAGCCGAGAATCTCGTCAGCGAAAAGTAGGTACCTATATATTGACGACGGGGTTAACCCTAGTTAGTAGCGACTTGCCTACGAAGCTAACGGTCTCAGGTTCGATTTCCGGTAAGTTGTGTGAGAGTTGGTTACA
Organism: Acleris holmiana; assembly: GCA_949316455.1. Taxonomy (NCBI): domain Eukaryota; kingdom Metazoa; phylum Arthropoda; class Insecta; order Lepidoptera; family Tortricidae; genus Acleris; species Acleris holmiana. Next base: position 3,214,519 of record OX438787.1, read on the forward strand.
GATACTTGGATGTCTTCTTTCAAGGTAGTAGGTATTGTTCGTATAGATATATAAAAAAACCGCTTTGGATACCAAATATTATAATGATGTTCTTTGCTGCCATAATAATAATTATAATTATATACTTATCATAACTTTAAAAGCGGCCAAGTGCGAGTCGGACTCGCCCATGAAGGGTACCGTAGCAGCAAGACGATTTATGACGTATTAAAAAAAAACTACTTACTAGATCTCGTTCAAACCAATTTTCGGTGGAAGTTTGCATGGTAATGTAAATCATATATTTTTTTAAATTTTATCATTCTCTTATTTTAGAAGTTACAGGGGGGGGGGGACACACACATTTTACTACTTTGGAAGTGTCTCGCGCAAACTATTCAGTTTTTTTTTTTTTTTATTACAAACCTCAATATCATTTTTGAAGAGCTATCCATAGATAGTACTCACACGTATAGGTTAGATGATTTTTTTTTTGTTGAGTTTCAGTTCTAAGTATGGGGAACCTCCAAAAAAAATGTTTTCTATTTTTGTGTGAAATTCTTAATGCGGTTCACAGAATACATCTACTTAACAAGTTTCAACAGTATAGTTCTTATAGTTTCGGAATAAAGTGGCTGTGACATACGGACGGACAGACAGACATGACGAATCCATAAGCGTTCCGTTTTTTGCCATTTGGCTACGGAACCCTAAAAAGGGTATATACCCTATGTCATGTTCAGACTTTTACCGTCTTTTGGAAGACTCGTGTCCTTTTTCACTAGGTCACTGCTACTATGTATGTAGGCCTCCTTGTCCCCAAATTATTATCCAAATAAAATGGAAAAAAAAACAGTCGAGTTTTCCACTAAATAATTTATTGTGAAACCAAATGTAGATTATACGAGTATTATTTGGTATTTTAGGGTCCCCGTGTGGTTGCCAGGTTAGAATAGTGCCACTCCATGTCTTCCCGTGGATGTCGTAAGAGGCGACTAAGGGAATAAGGGCTTGTAGTACTGTTAGGCGATGGGCTTGCAACCTGTCACTAATACACTGGTAAACATCTTAGCCTGATTTTGCAAAATGTGGTTACAAAATTATCAACAAGTTTAGAGTTGTTGGTATTCTGTAGCTCTGCCTACCCCACTCTGGGAATAAAGGCGTGACGTTATGTATGTATGTAAAATGGAAAAAAAAAACAGTCGAGTTTTCCATTAAATAATTTATTGTGAAACCAAATGTAGATTATACGAGTATTATTTGGTATTTTAGGGTCCCCGTGTGGTTGCCGGGTTAGAATAGTGCCACTCCATGTCTTCCCGTGGATGTCGTAAGAGGCGACTAAGGGAATAAGGGCTTGTAGTACTATTAGGCGATGGGCTTGCAACCTGTCACTAATACAAACAACATCAAACAAACATCTTGGCCTGATTGTGAAAAATGTGGTTACAGAATCATCAACAAGTCTTTTTAGAGTTGTTGGTATTTCTGTAGCTCTGCCTACCCCACTCTGGGAATGAAGGCGTGATGGTGATGATGATTATTAGGTATTTAACAAACAAATAAATATAATTGGAAACAAGTATTATTGAGAAAGCTCAATCTCAATACTAGTTTACTACTGTTTAACAGTCTGAATTGGTTTTTTTTCGAATTCTCTATTGTGGGGGCCCCTCTTTTGTGGAGGCCTCGGGGCTGTAGCCCGGTTGCCCTCCCAAAATCCGGCCCCTTTAGCTACTAAAGCATCGACATTTTCTCATCACTATTATATTTCTTACATAAAATATCTGGCAACACTTTATCCGTTGAACTAGTAAAAAAAAGTAGATTGAAGTCTATCTAGCCATTAGAGGGGTGTAGATTCGTTGACGAATTATTTACCGGCGCGCTTAATTATCCTGTTAGTGCGTATTAATAACAATTCCGTGCGTGTATACCTGCCTACTTAAGTTATTAAAAAAATGTCGCGATGGCAATAACATAAAAAACCACTTTGTAATTAAAAACTGTGATAGTTAAAATATTTGATAAACGTAAAACATGTAACCTGTAATTAAATTATCCTTGGTAAACAGCTGATTGTACCGTTAATTAATTTAATTAAAAACTAAATTTTAAGTAATTTGTAATATTAATCAAATTTGAGTGAATATTCATACTGACGACAGGCTTTTTCCTGTTGTTTTAAAATATAGATATAAAGGAAAAATAGGAGATGTACGTAATTACGTAATTAATTACATTAGAACTGAAAAACCGACAAGTTCAACTCGCACACGAAGGGTTTCGTAATTTTAATTTTAATTATTTGTTATTGCTGCAATAGAAACGGACACTGTGTATTTTTAAACTGCCTATCTACCTATTACGGACATACATACGGCCAGCGGAGGCTAAAGCGGCTATAGCGGTCCCGTTAACACCCTTTGACCAAAAAGCTGGACCATAGTTAAGAGGCCGTATTATACAAAATATCGCCGGTTTGACGTGATTTTGTCTGTAAAATCACGTAAATCAGCGAAATCGGCAAAATTTCGTATACGGCTTCTTAAGCGTAGTTAATCAATAATCATACAAAGCAACGAAGGCCAAAAAAGTTTCGTTGTTCGACCAAAAGTATCCTTACAATTGTATTTCTAACTTTCGTCACACAACGGGAAAGTTTCATAGAAAATTTAATTGCGTTGCTTACAATGCCCAACTTATAGGGTTTTTTTTTTATAAAAAGATACAAAAACATCAAAATCATTTTCATAATCACAAACTCAGCATCGGCAGTGTGCCGTGGACGCGACATCGACGAATTAATTTGGCTAGTGGTCTGGATTTAAATCGTCCCATTACTAAGCTTAAAGATCTCTCCCATCGATCAGCAATAGTTTCTCCGAGGTGTTTGACAAATGCAGACATAAGTGGCAGTGGGCGGGGCACGGTGGTCGTAACTCGTAGAATAGAACAGATGAGCGTTGGGGCGGAATGGTTCTGGAGTGGCGACCACGTACCGGAAGACGCAGTGTCGGCTGGCCTCCCACAGCGGAGCCTAGTCAAGATGCATAACGCTATGTTAGCGATTTGCGAAAATCTACAAAATGTATAAGGCCCGATATGCGCAATAGGATGTACATAAATTAAACGGGTACACTACATGCATGCATTGCATTTTTTTTATAGGAGACTTTATTTTTTGATATCACATATTATTATATAAAATATCTAACCTCACCTACTTTATAGCATCTAAATTATGTATTTTATTTTAAATAGCCATTGACGGGTACACTACATAATTCCGAAGAGTCATGCAAACGCTTGCATGCATTGCATTTTTTTTATAGATTTTTTTTTTGATATCGCATATACTATAAAATATCGAACCTTTTTTTAACGGAGAGGAAATGTTATTACGCATCGTCCCCCCCGGCCAACGAGGGGCAGCCAAATGGGGGGGTATGACGGACTCTCGACCACCTCAGTCTCCTGTGAGAGCTGAAGTGGAAGCATACCGTCTAAAACCTCTCCGGTGTTAACCTCCAAGGGGCTGGTAGCGGGAGCACCGTGGGCTGATTGCTATGCTACCACTGGGTGCCCCAATCGGGACTTAGCTCCATTGTAACCTAGCCTAACCTAACCATAAAAAATAGTTCGGAATTTTAAGGTGTTCCCAAATTAAACTACATGATGATGGGAATAAAGTTAATTTTTCTTCGTTTATAAATTTAAAATGGCATTGTAGAGCACAACTATATCTATGGGGCTTTACGAGGTTAAGATTGATGGACCTAAGCTGATGACAGATCGCGATCTACTTGGAAAATATTTTATCAGAGTTGCATCATTTACAATAATAACAGAGGCACGTCTTTGGATTGCAGTCCTTCGATTGTAGTCTTGAGAATAGAAAATGTCGATGGGTGCAGATCCCACTTGCCATTGAGTGGTAAAAAGCTAAACCCAAACCGCCGTAACTACTCGGAATCATTTTAGCGACAATGAACTCTTTCCTTTTTAATCTTGTGTACGAAAAATTACAAGTATTTAAAAAGACTCTGTACAAAATCAAAAGTACCTCTCCGCAAATATGTTCAGTGGGAAAATGCAGCTAAAGACAATTGTTCCCAGAAACTAGGTCGTTCCTCCTTGTGACGCAGGGCGGCCAACGTAACGAGCAGGCGGTCTAATTTCTAGATATTCGCCTTGTTTCATACTTCCGCATTGCGAAAAAAATAATAGGGTAGGCTAGTTAAACACTTCGTTCATAGATGGCGTAATTTTTGCTTATTCAATAAAATGTCAAATGGGTCCATCATACAACACCACACACACATACACAGATACTCATACGTTGAACTTATAACACCCTTCTTTTTTGTAGGGGGTTATAAAGGAAGGTAGTTAGGATTCTTTCACAATTTCATGCGATTAATATGAGTTTTCATGTGAATCCAACTTTATGGTGCCATTATGGAATATAACGGTTCCCATGCCGCCACCCTACCTTATAATGGTCTATAAAATTAAGTTTGTTATTGCTCACTATTCTTACCGTAACCAGGAACTTAATCGTCATTTTTATAGTCATCAATCAATCAAGAATAAGTACACTAGAATAAAAACAAAAATCTGTTTATAAATACAGCTAGGTACTCGTGTTAAATTGGCTAAAATGCCAAAATTCCGGGCCTAATTTGTTAGTAAAAAAAAACAAAAACAAATATTATGGCGTGGGTACCTCGTTAGCTTGAGGGTAGAAGGAGAAAAACAATTGTGGCATGTATCTCGCATGTCACAGTCAGAATAAGTAGGATACAGCAAAAACATGATTAGAGGAACGGCATTTAGAAAGTAAATAGTTATTCAACTCGGGTCAGTTTTTGTTGGAATGCAATTCACAGGATAGGACGAATATGGTATTAAATACAAAAAAATAACCTAAAAATGAGTGATGAGATGTTCAACGTATTACTTTGCAAGTTAGTAAAAAGATTTCCCGCTTTATATGATCCTAATCGATCATTTCACCGCAATAGGAACGTTAAGAACAGAATTTGGGAAGCCATTGCCAAAAAATTGAGTGCAGCTGGTAAGTTATTTACAAGTTTATTTAATCAAAAATAATTTAAACTGTGTAGTGCAGTACTTAATTCGGATTGTAGACTTACACCTTTGGGTGAAATGTTTTGGTCAATACAATTTGCAACTCTAATTGAACCTATCTTCATGTCATGCCAACAAAGTGGTTTTTTTTTTGTGTACCTCCCCTACACTTAACTTGGGGATGTATTTTTTTCTATTCTACCTACCAAATAGTGTGGGGTGTCGTTGGATAGGTCTTTTTTCCGATTCCAACCATTTTTCGATTAAGGGATCCGTTTATGAAATATTAAGCTTTAAAGCGCTAATTTTTATTAGAGTCAAGTGTGTCTTCCCCCCTCCCCCCTCCTACAGCCAAAACTACAAATACTAAAAGTCTGAAAAAAACTTAAATGAAAGCGCATAATATAACGAATTTCAAAGGAAAACTATCACGACACATCATTAGTTCTTAAGATACAGACGATTAAAGTGTTTAACACGAAAATATCTAAGGCGGCACCAAATGACTCAAAACAGAAAATTTGTTATTACTTGTTGTTTTTTATGTTTTTAGCACTTAACGGCTTCAGAACCCTACACCGTACACATGCTCGTGCCCGGTTTATAGGAAATAAACATTTGGGAAATTATCTAGTTATACATTTCACCAAAAATATTTAATTTGCTGCTATTACATTAAACGTAAGAGTTGGTTAGACTGTTAGAATATTTAGCTACCGATTTTTGGATGTGTCAATTAATCTCGCATTAAATTAAGGGCTTAATTTAAATGAAATTTAGCACATAGGAAAATATAATACTTAAGAAATCAAAAAATAACCAGTTTGAACGCGTTTGCAAAGGCTATTTTTGTATAAACGAATGATTTTAGTCTTACTTTTACTGCTAGTAACAAAACCATCGGACGTCGGCAATTCGTATTTAATTATTTACGAACTGTTGTTACAACACGTAGCATTACTATTAAATTATTGACACACGCTCCCTTTCAGCGACCGATTGCAAGCAACGTTGGAAGGTCATTAAGTCGAGATACTCGAAACATTCCAAAATGAAACATTCCCGGAACCCTAATCCCAAAGGCTACGTCCTGGTATACTACCTCGCGCCACACTTGACATTCTTAAACAATGTTATATCTCTACGAAAATCAAAGACAAAAATTAAGAAGACGACACACACGGTCACTGATAACCAGAATCCTCGGCGTAAGTTACGCCAAATACAATCTTCTGAGCAGTTATCAAGTTTGACAATGATAAAATCGCCAAAAAAGGAACTTAGTAGCATAAAATTGGATGACAGTTTTCTGGATAGTCTACCAGACATGAAGGGTATGACTCCTGGGCAGAATAAGAGGTTCAAAGTTGGTGTCAGGCATTTGATAGCTCGCGTCGTGGAGGAGAGATATAAGAAAAATGGATCTTCGGATGCTGGTACATCTTTAGCTAAGTAGAGAATTTTCGTACCTTTCTAAAACTTGTGTATGAAAAATCGTCACCTTGGAACGACGTAATTGTTATCAAAATACGTGTGCAGCTCGGGGCACGATCTAGGGATATGATATCGATAAATAAGGGGTGCCTATCATTTCATCGAAACGCCTTTCATCGAATGTATCATTTCGGCGAACTCTATTTTCTGCTGAAACCATAATGTTACCAAGGTATTTTAACCATCTAACCTTCGCTACATGAAAGAAAACACTATGGTTTCAGCAGAAAATAGCGTTCGATGAAATGAAATTCCATGAAATGATACATGCGATGAAGTGAAATTTGATAAAGTGATGAGTTACCATAAATAAGATGTCGATATACATGTGTATTTATAAAAATCCTCTGCTACTTTCAAGATAAAAAAGTCCATGTCCAAAAGCCCAGTGTCATTTAGTCGTAGTCCTTTAGAAGGTGAATACATCACAATATCGTTCGTGGATCAGAAAACATACCTATTTGTGTATTCATATTTGAAGAATGCCTCGCTGACCACAGTGGCCGTTGTGAGAACGTTTGTCGTTTAAAGTTGAAATTTTAATCTAGACGGGAATCGTAACTATGGACAAATATTAACAGACATTTTTTACAATAATAAAACATTTCAAAGTAAAAAACACATCAATTGCTTACTGTTTTTATTATAAAATGTACAGAGAAAAAAAAAATATTCATTATGTTATCCTGATCACAGTAACATCGATATATTTTTTTGTCGCAAAAGTATTCTGCTACATCACTTTAGTATTTAGTGCCCCGAGTAGCCCGGACATTGTCCTCTGATTTTTTTTTTATCAGTGGCTTCTTACGTCGATAGAAACATTACGAACTTAGGATGTTTTAAAAGCTACTTAACAATTTTGTTTTCATGACAACTTTTTGTGTAATTACACAAAGTTACTTTCTCCATACTAAGTGAACCCTAGTTTACTTTTCATCTAGTATGGAAGAACAAACTTTGTGTGATTACACAAAGTGTCGATTCTTGGGACACTGTATAAGCTTCTTGGGCCGTAATCATAAATCATAATTGATCTTAGTAAGAAGCCTGTCTCAATACTCGTCCGAGAAGAGTTATAGATTTGACGTTTGCTTTGACATGGCATGAGATAGACGTTCCACTCAAGATAAGTTAGTGTGGACTGTGGACTAGTGTAAGCGCTTCTAAGCGCAAAATAATTGTTTATGGTTGTCAAATCTATTGGCGTATTGGTTGTAGATTGTTGGTGAATTTCTTACTTAAAGTTTTGATTTTACATTAGTTTATTGATGAAGACTGGGCGATTACGAGGTGTGTTGTTTGTTTTAAATTATAGTTTTAAGGTACACCTAGATTAATGTGTGTTTTTTTTTATTTAGTTAAACTTCAAAAACGGACAGAGAGCTCCCAAATGAAGGATAATGTTTTTGTCATACTAATATAAGTATAATAGATATACTTAACGATTATGTATACCTAGATACAATATGTAACAAAATTGTATTTTGTTAAATAAATGATACAAAAACTGTTTAACGTTAATAAGTGTTTTTTTTATTATTTTATTAAAAGTAATACATTAATTCCTAGAAAAAAGTAATTAAGTACCAAAAATAACAAGCAAGAGTTCTAATACTTGTCACTAATACTTAATATTATCCTTTGTCATTTTTTCCTGTTGGGATACCTACACCATTATCATAATGATTGCATAGTCATTCAAAAACCGTTAGGAGATAAATAGATATAGGCTCACTGACTAAGATTATTGAAACATGTTTTTTGACAAGTTATTATCGTTTTCGTCTTTGACATTTATTTGACCTCTATGTTTTTTTATTCAATAGAATATTTTGTTGATAATGCCGCGGAAGCATGCAGAATATTTTAAAGGACAAAAAAATAAATCTATTGAATTTTATCCTAAATGAAACGTAAGTATAATAATGACTTTAGAAACAAAATATCAAATTGATTTTGTTCCTTTTTCTTTTCCTCCGTATTCTTACTAGAAAAAATAGTGACAAATCAATATAATTTAATTTGAACAGTTGTCAGTAAGCATTCGAAAGGTGGCGACTGAGTGTTTACGTAAGAGGGTTCAAACCTGACAGACTGGTTCTGAAGAGCGGCCCCGACCTTGAGTCGAGGACTTGAGATCATCACCTGTTCGGGGTTTAGCGTACCCTATTGTGTATTGGGTAATAATAAATAAATAAATAAAAATCTTTTTATTCACTCTTATGCGTCGTTGAGCGCTGAAAACTTAACGAATGAAAACCTTTTTTTGTTTGATGTTGGTTAGCTAAAATTTAGTCCAAAAACGTTCGAACCAAGATATGTACCAGACCTATTTAAATCTAGGTCATTAAATAGGTACACACGAAGACTAGTGGACGGTGCTCTATTCGTTGTTTTTTACCCCTATTGCAATCGTGTTATTCACGACTCAACATTATCTACTGTCGAGTTAAAAACATTAAACATTATCGACCATTGGGTCATAACATTAAAGTAGGTATAGTTACAGACCTACGTCTTCCAAGATTGGATCACTGGATTAGACGCCAAAACGTCGTCGACGACGTTCCGACGACGCCCTCTTTTATTGTCAACAATAAAAGAGGTCGTCAACTAACTATAACCAAGTTAATACCTAGTTATTAAATTACTATACGTACAGACGATTATTTTGTTTTGTGGCCTGTATCGAGAGATGGGTTAGAACTGGGTTAGTGCGCACTTTATTGAAAGGGAACACAGAAAGGGCTCACTTTTTTAAAATGGTGTTTTAAATTCATAATGTAGAGTTCGCAATGGAATATTCATTTTTATTACTTACAGATATAAACGTTAATTTAACTTTTATTTTATCGCTGTTAAAAAACTCTACACGAAAAACAAAAGTAGGTACGGTGGAGTACGGAGAAAAGTAACCCATAGAAGTTCCTTAGCGGGAGGGATTACTTGTCTCTACAGCTGACTGTACATAATGGTTCCTGATTTAACTTTTAAAGGGTGTGAATAAACCCAAAGGACTTAGTATTACAAAGAGAGAAAACTGTGTTGTTTGTAGGTATTGGAGATACAAAGGGAGAGAATCTTTGGAGAGTATGTTTGGGACTAATGAACGGATAAAAAATATATTTTTGTATTAGAAAGTTAGTCACAAAATAAAAAAAAGCATACTTAGAACCTTATCATTGTCTTTGTCATGCTTGTCGTTCGATGATCAGTTCTATTATGACAATGCTCTAAATTGGCTAAAATTTTCAGTGGGGATAATTTAGTTGGTACAGTCAAGGTCATAAATATGTATACACTTTAGTACCTTGTCATTTTAATCGCTGTGACAATTTCATATGGCAGTTTAAACATGACGTTAATTAGACAAGGTACTAAAGTGTATACATATTTATAACCTTGACTGTACGCAATAAAGTTACACCTAATTTAGGTACTTAGATATAGGTTGTATTTAATTTTATTTAAAACCGAAAAGAAGTAGCCAAAGGCAATTCGCTGGTTTGAAATGAATTCAAAAACAAGATATGTCTAATATATAAAATTCTCGTGTCACAGTGTTAGTTACCATACTCCTCCGAAACGGCTTGACCAATTTTAATGAAATTTTATACTTATGTATATTCAGTAGGTCTGAGACTTGGCTACTATCTATTTTTCATACCCCTAAGTGGCGGGTCGCTAGTATTATATAATATAGTTTAGATGTAGGTATCTACCGTTCGGCTCATTCAAGGAAACGTTTAACTAACGACTCGGTAGGTACCTATATGCAAATCAATACGTTGTACAAAGGACAACTTATACGAAGTGCCCTTCGGTCTCCGGCCCCTCGCACCGCTCGTCGTCGAGTCCCTGTAATTTGCATGTCAATAACGGTGTCACCCGTGTAAGAGGGTTTTTACGGTGGCATGGAATATTCAATGATATAATAGGTATGTATGCGACACGGAACTAAAAAAATGCTTATTTTCATTTCCTATTTGTGGTACGATGCATATTTTTTTAGTTTCTGATGAACGCTTTGATGTATGACGTTACTTGCCCTAATTGTTTTTTTTATTTCTACGTCCATGATACTAAGGTTTGTCAGTTTTGGACCTTAACAACCCTTGACTAACCTTTTCGTTCCTCGATTGTACAAAACAATAAATGAATTTTAAGGAGCAATCTCACGCGAATCGACTTAGCCCCAGACTAAATAAGCCGCCATAGAGCTTTTTTTAATGACAGCTTCAAGCGTTGAAAATTCCGGAAAAAACAAATGTTAGTTTTTTTGGGTTTTTTAGGGAAATAACACATGAATTATGACAATTTATTCATAGTCAATCACTGTCACTGTCACCTCCTATTTCAATTGTTTCTGCTTCCATGTCTTCGATGTCGCCCCTTTGTTAGTGCAAATTAGACCGAATATAGATTTAAAAGAAAAGCAGAAAATTTCATTGTTTTTCTATAAAAATCCAAAAAAAACGAGTTGTTTGGAAAAATACGGGTCTTTCCGGACTTTATCAACGCTAGTCAAGTCACGAGTTAAAAGTACGTCAGTTGAACAAGGGTGTACCTCGGGTAATCAAATTAAAAGCTGATCTTGACAACACTCACAATACTTTATTGCATTTGAGAACATTTATGGACTAAATAACATTTCTACTTATAAGTTTTGGGGTAACATTTCGATAGCGCGATGTAGGATTTTACGCCAACCTAACAACGCCATCTACCAAGACCACTGCAAACTATCCATACTTAGACATACCGCCCACCAAGGACAAACTGTCCTTCATCCGAGCCGGCCAAGCCGCCCACCATCACAGAAGTTGAAACTTTGATGAGAGCTTAGTACCAATAAAGAAGAGAAAGTTTTCAGTAAATCGTTTAAGTTTAAACTTATTCTAAAAAATATAGACACAATTATTAACATAAAAGTAAAACCTTCAGCAAATACAAAACTTAAAAATAACCATAATTAAATACTAACTTAAGCTGCACTCATTCACTCACCGGCAAGATGCATAATTTGGATGTAGGACGCTTTATTATACTATTTCTACATTTTAGTGAAACTACTCTAGTTAGACCATCTTGACCGGGATACTTGTGGACGATTCTGCCAAAGAGCCATTTTGTAGGAGGCAAATCGTCTTCCTTTACTAAGCATACATCTCCAATTTGAGGTTCAGGAGTTTTAAAGGCCCATTTGTAACGGTGCAAACAGTGCGTCAAATATTCGGCTGACCACCGACGCCAAAATCCTTGAAGCATTCTTTGAGTGAGTTGCCATCGCTTTAATGTGCTAAGGCTCGCTTCTGTTTCATAATTGGTTTCAGGAACTGTCACTAAAGGTTCCCCTATCAAGAAGTGTCCTGGTGTCAAGGGTTGGGGGTCTTCAGGATCATTGTTGACCACGGACATAGGACGTGAATTGAGGCATGCCTCTATTTGACTCAGAAGAGTTGACATCTCTTCGAATGTCAGAGTTGCATCACCAATTACTCGTTTTATATGGTATTTTGTGGACTTAATTCCCGCTTCCCATAACCCTCCGAAGTTTGGAGCATGCGCCGGTATAAAGTGCCAGGTTGTTCCGTTGGCCGACAAGTTCTCTCTTACTTCTCGCATCATAGTCGATTCCTCATTTATTAACAAATCCTTTAGTTCTTTGGAAGCCCCGACGAAATTTGTTCCATTATCGCTGTATAGCTCAGAGCAGTGGCCGCGACGTGCCACAAAGCGTTTGAAGGATTCCAAAAAACTTCTGGAGGATAAGTCACTTACTACTTCAATATGCACAGCTCTAGTTACCATACATACAAACAAACAAATATACCCTTTGTATGCATGATGCCCTCGTCCTTTGGAGGTACGTAGTCCAATAGGACCCGCATAATCCACGCCACTACGGCTAAATGCCCTAGCTGGAGTAACCCGAACAGAAGGTAAGGATCCCATTAACTGCGTTCTTAACTTAGCCTTGTGTCTGATACATCTTACGCATTTGCTCACGCAATGTTTAACCAAATCCTTTACTCTGGTAATGTAATACGCTGCCCTGATATAGTTTAACATTAACTGAATATCACCGTGGAGCGTTTTCTCATGAGCATCAGCGACGATTAATCTAGCGAAATGAGATTTATGAGACAATATAACCGGGTGCTTTACATTTTCATCTTCCTGTGATTGCGCTATTCTTCCGCCTACTCTAAGGACTCCTTTACAGTCAAGGAATGGAGTAAGTTTAACTATTGCTGATGACCTTGTTTGTATAAATCCTGTTTCCGTAACATCTATGATTTCCTTTGCAAATTCGGTAATTTGAGCTAATTTGATACAGACGGTAAGTGCTTCTTCTAATTCCCATGCGCTTAAACCTCCTCGTAATGATCCTTGATTAGAATAGCGAGGGTCTAATCTTGTTATAAAGCGCCTACATGTTGCCACTACACGGGTCAGCCTTTTGAGGGAAGAATATTTATCTAAGATCGACGTGTCCCCGACCTTAACATGCAGATTTACCACTTTTTCATCTGCCGTGTCGTTATATCTTAACTTACTATATGTAATTTCATTAGCTCCTAAGAAATCTGGACCGAATTTCCATAAATTGTAATGAGCGATTTCTGCCGGCTGTAAACCGCGAGATGCGCAATCCGCCGGATTGTCTTTTGTAGACACATGAAACCAATGTGAAGAATCTAATGTGTTTAATATCTCCGAGACTCTATTGGCTACAAAGGTTTTCCAGTTACTAGGGTGTTTATTTAACCAAGCCAGGACAACAGTAGAGTCCGTCCAGGCCTTGATATTGCTCTTCGGAATCTCCAAAACTTCAGCTATATCTGTAAGAAGCTTAGCTACTAAAACCGCTCCACATAATTCCAAGCGCGGTATACTGACTTGTTTTATTGGGGCCACTCTTGTTTTCGCTCCAACAAGACCCACGTAGACCTTTCCCGATGCACTGACTACTCGAAGGTAAACTACTCCTGCATAAGCGATTTTAGATGCATCAGAAAATCCATGTAGTTCCACCGTCAAATCGTCGGATTTTGTGCTCAGCCACCTAGGGATACGGAAGTTGTTTAATTCAGTTAGCTCTTCTCGATAGTTGAGCCAATCGTCTAAAAGCTTAGCGGGAGGTTCTTCATCCCAACCTACTCCAGTGATCCATAATTGTTGAATGAATGCCTTGGCTTTGATAACACACGGGGCTACCCATCCCAATGGGTCGAATAGCCGGGAAATATCTGAAATTATTTTTCTTTTGGTTATTGGAGTGGCCAACTCGGGTAACTTCACCGAGTAGCGAAATTCATCCTGTTGTCGATTCCATGTTAATCCGAGAATTTTAACAATATTGTTGTCTTTTACATCTAAATCCTTTGTTTCGTTGACCTTTGTATCCTTCATTTGTGTGTGTATTTGCTTTAACAAAACTTCATCGTTGCTTGACCATTTTTGCAAAAGAAAGCCCCCTTTGTTTAGAAGCTGTTTCATTTCACTGTAGAGTCGCCATACTTCTTCGGTTGTTTGCCCTCCAGTCATTAAATCGTCCATGTAAAATTCTTTAGCTACGCGAGCCGCCGCAGTTGAAAATTCAGCCTGGTGATCAAGGGCTACCTGGTTTAGCGTTCTGACGGCTAAATATGGCGCAGGTGCTGTTCCAAAGGTGACTGTCAAGAGTTTGTAGTCACGAATTTCTTTTTCAGGGTTCTCCCTCCACACAATGCGTTGGAAATCAGCGTCTTCCTCGGTTACCTTCACCATTCTATACATTTTTACGATGTCAGCAATTAAACACACGGGATAAGTTCTCCAGTTCATAATGAGGTGGCGTAACTCTGGCTGCAATGTGGGTCCAACCATTAAAGTTTCATTCAGTGATACACCATCCTTATTTTTACAGGATGCATCAAAGACGACTCTTACCTTCGTGGTAGATTTATCTTCTCTGATAACTGCATGGTGTGGTAAGTACACTGCTTGATCTTTTTTCTCATCTGGTTTAGGAACTAACATCATGTGACCTAAATTTAGGTATTCGTTTATTACCTCAGTATATTTCTCCTTGAGTGCTGTATCTTTAGTAAACCTTCTTTCCAGATGTTTTAATCTTTTAACAGCAATTTCTCGAGATTCTCCATTTTTGCAGATCGGGTCACTATCACGAAACGGCAGCTTTACTACATATCTACCGTCTTCGTTCCGACGTGTCGTGGCTGCGAAAATGTCTTCACATCTTTGTTCGTCTTCGGATAATATTTTTGTTTTTGTTACAGGTTCAGATTCTATTTCCCAGAAGTGTTTTATTAATTCATCAGTTTCTACATGTGCATGTAACACGCTAATTTTGTTTTGACCTACTTCTGAGCTTACGGGTCCAGATAAGATCCACCCCAGCGTGGTGTATTGTGCTACTGGAAATCCTATGGGGCCTCGCATCAAACCTTCTCTTAGTATCTGGCAGTAAACCTCTGCACCTAGTAATACATCAATTTTATTCGGTACATCATAGGCTGGGTCGGCAAGACATAACTGGTTTAATTCGACCCAACTTCCCAAAGTCGCCTTCTTTCCTGGTAAGTATGTTGTTATGTTACTAAGTACATAAGCATTCAATTCCATTTCGAAATTGGGTTCCGTTCTTGACTTAATTTTTAATGCGACCATATACTTAGAAACCATTGATGACTTGTCACCACCTAAACCCGATATGACATTTTTTATGGGCACCTTCTTTAGACCTAATCTTTGAACTGTAGCTTCAGTCACAAATGAAGCCTGTGAACCCTGATCTAATAAGGCTCTTATGACGTGATACCCAGATCTTGCCTCCGCCTCTATTAAAGCCGTTGCTAGCAAAACTTGCGTACTCACCTTGCCTTTAGCACAGCGTGCCATGTGAGATGCTATTGGAGTCTCATCTGCCGTATTATTATCTACTCCGCCGTTGCTCTCATCAGAAGCCTCTACCGCTGTTTGACCTGAACTTCCTGAGCTTACAGTGGAGGTGGAATCATCCTTCGGATGAAGCAAGGTATGGTTTCTTTTCTTGCAAATTCTACAAGAGGTGGTATTTTGGCAGAATCGTACACCGTGATTGCTTCCTAAACAGTTAAAACATATTCGATTGTTTGAGACAAACTCATGCCTTTTATCATAGTCTAAATTTGCGAACCTTTTACAAAAACAAAGTTTATGCTCATCATTACAAAATTCACAACTCATTTTTGGCACGTTAGTGGCGTGTAAAACCTTGGTATGATTTAAATTATTAGTTGATCGTGGATAAGACGCAACTATTTTATTTACAGTTTTTGGTTCAATAAATTCTAAAGCACGATACCTACTTGTTAGGAATTCCTTAAACTGGCTAAAAGTGGGCAGGGCATCTGAAGCAACATTCGATGTTACATTGAGTTCCCATTGTTTGCGGGATTCGGGATCCAACTTAAGTGAAAGTAGATGGATGACAATTATATCCCAAGAGGATACGTCAATACCCAGATTAGTTAACGCGTTTAAACAATCTGATGAAGTGTCCATAAGTTCCTTCAGAAAGCCTGCCGACTCTGTAGTGGCACTCCTTTGACTGAGCAAGCGCTTCAAAATGCAGTGCGACAGGTACTTTTTATTACTGTAACGTTCTTCTAATGTTTTCCAACATTGAGTATAATTTGCTTCGGTCACTGGTATATACCGAATGAGTTGCTCTGCTTCCCCGGTTAAGTACCCCTTAAGGTACTGCAACTTTTGCACATTATCTAATGAATTATTGCTGTGAATCATAGACGCAAAAAGATCGCGAAAAGTAGTCCACTCAGTGTATTGTCCAGAAAACATTGGAATAATTATTTTGGGTAACTTAACTAGGGATGATTTTACACTCGTTTGCCCATCATTTAAGGTAAGTTGACTAATGTTGGGACCTTTTAGAAAAGTTTCTAAATTATCTTTTAAATCGCACTTATAATCTGTAAACTCCTCCTCAGTGTTACCGTAAACATCATCGGTAAAATATAATGTTTGCTTCAGTAATATGGGATCAGTTTGTTGCAACATCTCTTTGTGACCCAATCTAAATTCAGACCATATTTGTTCCAAAGTCTCCAGTCTAGTCTCCAAGTAAACCTTAGTAACGCGCTCTTTAGGCGACTTTTTAAAATTCTGTCTTGCTTTGAAAATACGTTTCGACAAGTCTACTTGGAAGCCAACTAAAGATTCTACTGACGTCTCCATAATCGATAATAACTACTACTAGGGTATTTTCTCTTTACTATTCGAAATAAAATTTAACCAAGTAAAAACTTAGAAAAATTTCAATTCCGAAAAAAATTACAAGTGTTTTTCAACTTGAAATTCAAGGTGAAATCGGGCATAGGTTCCCCGTACCTTCGTTTTTTTGGTAACTATTCTAAGTCCTAATTCTATTCTTACTTATCATAAATTAAAGGTTAATCGGATAAATTTACTAAGTCCAAAATTCTTTATTAAATAAATTCTGCAAGTTTTTGACTTCTAGAAAATAAAGTTGAACTTCGCGAAATAACTGTTCAATGTTCCCAGTTTTGATGTTCTTCTTTGAATAAAGTTGAAATTCGGATAAAAGAATAATTCGAATGTACTCACGGTTTGCACTTGACTTTTTCACTTACACCTGCACAACTACTATACACACAATTCACAACACTTGTTTCTGTGATGTAAAAGCTCCTTCCTCTTCTCCGTTGATCTCCTGACCGCAGAGTTCCACCTTTGAAACTCTCACCGGCTACGATGCTGCTTGACGCCACTAGATGGCGCTCTCGCTGCAGCGTTGTAAAACACTCGCTTCCCTCTGAACAGCAAACCACTGCCACTTAGGGATGGCGATCTGAGATCGATTAATCGAAGAATCGATTTTTGGAGCCAAAAATATCGATTTTTTAAATCGATATGTAGTACTGTATCGATTCAGTGAATCGATATTTCACCCTTGAAAATCGACATTCGATTTTATTTTATTTTTTGGTATTAACGGTATAAACCAAAAAATTATTTACAATTAATATGTCTTGTTTTATACCTGATCTGATGTTTTGATATGGTAATAAAAATATTTTTTATCATCGAATTACCTGATTTTACTGATAAGAGATCGTTAAATTATAATACGTATCTTGTTTTTAATAAAATAGATTTATATTACATTATAAACAAAAACTTGAGAAAAAGATCGATTTTTCAGGAATCGATCTTATTGGCCTCGATTTTTTTGTGGATCGATTCATTAGGTCACGATTCGAATCGATTTAAAAATCGATGTTTTTTGGAAAGAATCGCCATCCCGCCACTATGGGAGCGACGGACTGAAGAGTAGCCCACTTCACTTCAAAAACTGTTATCAAGTCACTCGGTTCGATAGGACCATGAACAAGGGTGTACCTCGGGTAATCAAATTAAAAGCTGATCTTGACAACACTCACAATACTTTATTGCATTTGAGAACATTTATGGACTAAATAACATTTCTACTTATAAGTTTTGGGGTAACATTTCGATAGCGCGATGTAGGATTTTACGCCAACCTAACAACGCCATCTACCAAGACCACTGCAAACTATCCATACTTAGACATCAGTATTATCCTTTTTTTGCTCCAGCGTTCTATTCTTGGCTCGCCAATTAAAGTTGTTGACTGTACCATTTGTTCTATTATATATTTATACAGATAAATAAATGCTTAAATAGATAGACAACATCCAAGACTAGGAATGGCAAGTGTGAGTCGGACTTTTGGAACAAAAGTATGATAGAACCATTTAGGTACTTTAAGCAGGTAAATTGTGTACATTTTATTCAACCAACCTCGAATAAGGATAAAATTGTTGCGGTTAACATACTAACATAAAATAAGCTTGTATTTTTGGAGATTATCTCATATTTGTATTTACCTACATTTTTATCCTTGTTTTAATGTTAAGTAGAATTTTCGTTGAGGCGACCCAGTTTGCCAGCTTAAAATGCACAAATAAAAATAAGAAAATATTATTTCAGCACCTGAGACACCGTCATAAGATACGTCAGTTTTTTTTTCCCAAGAAAATATAGGTACATTTTATTTATATATAAATTCGCCATAGTGTTTATTGGCGAAGTACTGCACTTACTTTCACATTTGATATGTACCCAACTTGTTTTACCCGTTTCCCATGGATAGACATGCCATCACATATCCATCACTAGTACACATAAATTTATAAAATAACTTATAACTATATGTCTAATGTATTAGTACTTTAAAGATCATTCGAGCATTGTGTTTCCACTGACCTTACTACCCACTACAACTATGATGATTTTAGGGTATCTAATAGCAACTTTATTAACCTAATTTTAAAACTAGTTAACCTCAAGCCATAGAAAACTGTAATTTTGGACTATCTTGAGACGAGCATTGCAGTCGAGATCAGTTTATTAATACGATCCTTATGCCTTGGAAGGAAAAAAAAAAAAACGTGGTGACAGGTAAAATTAGGTACAATATTCCAAGTGGAAACCTCTGCATTAAGCATCAGGTGTTGGTTGAAATGAGATCATGTTCCCAATTTCGTTCCGAATAGCGCTATATTTTTCCATAGTTTTAGCCCATCTTGCTTTAAATCGTAATCATACTGGTAGCTCTTATTTAATTGACAGTGAGAGTTGTTACTAATATGATAACCATATAGAAGCAAGATGGACTGAAATATATTAGAATAGAGCCCTACATGGTAACCACAAAGCATTCAATTCAAAACTACGGATGCCTCATTCTTTTCGCTTATCATTCGAAACTAAATCGGCAGGAGAGATGGAAATCCCTTCTTTGATGGAAACGCAGCTGAATGTGGCCAAAACGAATGTATATTTCAAGCCACGACAATTTAGTTTCAAGTCAAAGTACCTAAATATTGCTACAATTATCCCAAATTGCATTAACTTTCTGTGGCGGTCAGTTGAAATCGAAAGGTTCTCCTTGGACTTAAGTCTTAATGCATTAACGCAAATTGCTTGCCTCTTGGAAAGGTGAGGGAGGACAATTCGAACATGTTTGGACTGAATGTCACGTCCTACAGCTAAATGACAAGGATTCTGTAAACATATTGGATTACCTAAATTATTCTTATTGCAAATGTATGGGACTCCATCCCGCTAACCATCAGGTGGCCTGGGCTGAGATTCTTCACGGTAATAACGATATCGTCTTTGAAGTGTTTCCGTATTGTCAACGTTTTGATAACTCTTATGTAATAAATAACAGCGGCTGAGTCGTAAACGATTCTAAAACACGTCAAACGAGATATCGTTATAACGCTGTAGAATAGAGGCCCTCTTTGCTCGTGTGCCTTCTCCATGTCATAAACAAAACCAGTAGCAAGAAAGTCGATCCAAGTCTACGTCTACATAGATATTATTTCATCGAAACACCTTTCAACGTATCATTACGCGGAATTTTCATTTCATTTCTCGTAGCGGGTTAGTTTTATTTTGTAAGTCTATCCTAACCTAACCTTTGTAATTAATATTAAAGATATCCTATAAACATCATGGTTTTAGCAGAAAATAGCGTTCTATCGGTAATGGGATAAAATGGCGGGTTACCGTCTAGATATATGTTAATAGCTTCGTTATATATGTTTATAACCGTCTTTTGGGATATCTAACGGACGCTAAGACTGATCTATCATCCGTTCAGCATATACAGGCCAAATACTTTGACCTCCTTCTAGGGCAGCCTGGTAAAAAAAGGAATAAAGACGAAGGTAGTGTAAGCCTGGTAGGCGCCTATTCCTAAGCGTAATACTTTACGCACTTTTAACTAAGCTACGTAGAATAAAAGTATACGTCTTGCAGTGTTTCAATGTACTGCTACATCCTTCTTTCATTACAGTAAATAGGTTGTTGTAACTTGTGGCGACCAGGAATATAAAAACCGTTCTATTTTCGATATACTATTGCAACTCGCTAAAAACTGATAGTAACAGGTAGACATCATCATAGTAGACTTTTAAGGACAGATTTTTCTGGTCAGGCTACAGTTAGAATAAGACCTAAGTCCCGTGAAAAGTGGGGACCGAGGTCCCCTTTTTTATTTGTTGACGCTCCAAAAATCCTAATTTCCTATCCAGCACTGTTATTTTTTTTTTCCTTTTTCTTTTAATAAAATTGTAGTTCTTTGTCTTTTGTCAATGCGGTATACTAGCTAAGTAAGCACCTTCTATGTAAAATAAGTTTATGTAAGTTTATTTTATTGTGTCATTATAAGGTCTGATTATAAGTATTTGTTTAATAGTAAGTAATTAATTACAATTTCATTTATTTATTAGTTTGTGCAACGTTCCGTTAGACTGTCGCACTCGGTGCTGGCTGAAAATCAGCACCTCAGCATCATGCTGAGCCAGTATCCGGTTCACTGCCACGAAGACACCTAAAGTCTTTTACTTTACTGTTTTAACTTTTTGTGTGTCTTGTTGTGTTTAGTGAATAAATGTATTTTTCTTTTTTCTTTCTTTCTTTCCCTTTACTTTTCTCTTTTTATGGCAAGAAGAAATAAGAGCACCCAGGCCACATGACGGTATGTGAATCAGAGATTCGTAGACATTTGCATTCACAAGACTACCATCCTAGGACTGCCATCCGATTGCAAATGCGTTACCAATCTTGAGGACTAACCCGACAATTAACTCGTTACTTGCTCACGACTTGTGTGAAAATCCTCTCTACAAACATACATAACATCACGCCTTCATTCCCAGACGGGAGTAGGCAGAGCTACAGAAACACCAACAACTCTAAAAAGATTTAAAACTACTTAATCGTCATTTTAACTGACTAGTGTATTTCGGTGGTCAGTGTTGAATAATGGAATCGTAATGCTGTCCACTCCCCTATTGTAGAACAACGCGGCCTGCGTCTTACAGCCACGTTTATCGCCGCCATTAAACAGGTATAAAGTTTTATTACTTATTTTCGTGATTTGCGCCAAGTTCTGTTAATAACTGTTATAACTGAGCTCTGGAGAAGGTTGTTTACGTTGGAGTTTGTGTAGAAACTCGGCTGCTGTAAGTATTTTGACAAGCTTTTATTTAGTTTCGTCCCGGTGCCTGTGATGAAATCTTGCAGGGAAGATTTGAACCACTTCCCGGGGACCGATTGAGCTGAAATTTGGTATACCTACGTAACCTCAATGACAATACAATAATATGGCATCATGGAGCTGGACTGATGCTGGAGTCGGAAGGTGGCGACAGGATCTCCGCTATACTTAACGTAGACCCACCGAGTTTGAACTCATTAGGTTGTTTTTGATAAGCAGTAGATGACTGCAAAAAAGTACAGTCAGCAGCAAAAGCTTGTCTCAAATATGTTTTTTTAGACAGAACTTATTTATACTAGAAAGAGTTTGGAAAAATTGTTTTTTTTTAATGATAAGTAGAAGGCACAGGAGCACTCAGGCCACCTGATGGTGAGTGGAATCTGAGACCATATTAGACATTTGAATTCTCAAGACTATAATCCTAAGACCTCAAATGCTGTCCCAACCCTGAGAAAAGGAATGTCTCTATGCTAGTAATTTCACCAGTTGTCTTATCCCCACACCGGTACACAACAATGGGAACGTTGCTTGGCGGGTGGTTAATGGATTCGAAGTTAAATTGGCCCCATGGTCCAACTGTTACCCAAAATCGTCCTTCTTAAGCGTGACGTGGCTTAAAAAGAACATTCACTAAAGGTTTGCCCAGGCTATTCTGCCGTAATATCAAAGATGGCGGCCACAAGCTATGTTGTAGTCGAAGCATTTTACACTCTATTGATAACCACATTAAATTTAAAATATATTACTACTGTTGTCCGTGTGGTTGCCGGGCTAGAATTGTGCCATTCCATGTCTTCCCGTGGATGTCGTAAGAGGCGACTAAGGGAATAAGGGCTTGTAGTACTGTTAGGCGATGGGCTTGCAACCTGTCACTAATACACTGGTCTTAGCGTGTTTGTGCACATTGTGGTTACAAAATTATAAACATGTATTTTTAGAGTTGTTGGTATTTCTGTAGCTCTGCCTACCCCACTCTGGGAATGAAGGCGTGATGTTATGTATACTGGGTGTTGCCTGTAATAGGAGCAATAAATTGAGGGATCGTTTCTACTGTATAAACGTAGCAACATTTGTTCTACAACTTTTACAAAATATGTAATTTATTATTTGGGAGTTTTTCGAACAAACTAAATAGCATTTTCATTGTACTCCATCCAATAGTCTAGTTGACATCTACTGTCAGCTGGCTTGGAAAATCTATTTTAATTCATATTTAGTAAACAACAATTTATTTTCAAAAGTTGTAGAATAAATGTTGTTACGTTTGTCGTGTGGAGACGATCCCTCAATTTATTGCTCCTGTTACAGGCAACACCCGGTATGTGTACATCACTACTATGCAGGCCGCCTTCTTTGGTTTACGAAATATTGCTGAAGTGTATAGGCAAAGGCCACGTGCTTCATAAGGTGCTCGATCTACCTTGAAAATCGAAGTTCAACGTTACATTCTCGTGACTGCGCGAGCGTCCAGTGGAGCCCTCATTACTGTTACTGCTGCGTTTTCTAATAAACTAAAGTATCGAAGTGGTTTTTAGTTGTACAATTGAATGTACAATGTATATCATATATAACCAAGTTTAAAAACCTTTAACCTTCGTGTAGTCAACGGAAAATGCTCATCACTCATAATTCAAAAGTTGATCACACGGTGGCGTAGTTGGGAGTGACTTTGCCTCTGAAGCCCAGCGGTCCTGGGTTCAAATTACGGTAAGGGCAAATATTTGTGTGATGAGCGCGAATATATTTGTTCCTGGGTCTTGGATGTTTTCTATGTATATAAGTATGTATTTCTCTATATAAGTATGTTTATCGTTGTCTAGTACCCATATTACAAGCCTAGAGCTTAGTTTGGGACCAGGTCATTTTGTGTGAGATTGTCCCTGATATATACCCTATAAATTGTGTTCATTTGTTAGTAGTCTTAAAATATTTACCTAGTTTAATATTATGATATACTCGTATATATTAATCGACCGACAATGATGCTCCCTATCAGTAGTTTCGACGGATGGTCTAACAGCGAAGAGTCGATTTAGAATTTCCCCTCAGAATACGAATATGATGACATGTCACAAGCAATATGGTTTTACCGATCAGACTAGAGGTCCCTGGGTTGGGTAGGATAAGTTTTTTTTAATGACAATTAGTCTTTCTGTTTTATTTGCCTATTGTATATGTAAATAATAAACAATTTATTATTATTCTACATAAAAAATATAATAATATCTATTATTAATATTTACATACATACATACATAACGTCACGCCTTTATTCCCAGAGTGGGGTAGGTAGAGCAACAGAATACCAACAACTCTAAACTTGTTGATAATTCTGTAACCACATTTTGCATAGTCAGGCTAAGATGTTTACCAGTGTATATTAATATTTATTATTTATTTATTATTACTACACAATGAGACACAACATCACACATGCTCGGAACGGGGGTTATTATAATTACACGCAGGCGTATAGAGCAGTTAGCCGATTTACGTCATTTCAGACCAAGGAGGTTTAAAATCAGCCAAGGTTTATTTCCTATATTCAAAAGTTGGCTACAAACCTATGTACCTGCATTATATTTATATTTTACTATTATTACAGAGACATTTGCAATTAATAATTACATTTTAATTTGAAAATCGGCACAATCTGGCGGTATGGCCTGTCAAGATTGAAAACTAAATGCAGTTCCTAGTAGGTACCTGTTGAAGACTATATTGATAAAAAATATCAATCTCTTTTATCGTGTCCAATGGCACACATTTGTTTGATTGTTGTTCTAATACTCTCATTAGTAATCTCCGTCTTCGTCCCTTGATGAACAATGTACTATTATTCCGCTTTAATACCTTTAAATTTCATTGTCACGGCTTTTTTCATTTACCACAGACTAATATATTACAGCACGCCGGTGAGGTCATGCACCTCTTTTTTTGCAGCGTGACGTCACGTCCGACGGTCACTGATGTCAGCATTACGTCAGATATTTATTATCTGTGCCGTATGCAAAGTTAAAAAGAAGAGTAAAAAGTTGGAATAAAGAGAATCGTGTCTATGGATTTCAATGGGTGAATAGGAATTTGTAATAAATAAATGGCATAAGGCGATGAGCTTTTCTAACTTTGGTATTTTAGGCACTGCTAAATCACATTTGAGTTATTGTAACATTTCCATTAATTGGGACTTATGCAAGGTCTGTTCGGATGGACGCCATCTTATCCTTCAACCTACCGCCAAGCAGCAGTATTAGTTTTTTTATGTTAAAGGAGAAGGCACACGAGCGCTCAGGCCACCTGATGGTAAGTGGAATCTCCGACCCATAGACATTTGAATTCTCAAGACTATAATCCTAAAACCTCAAATGCGTTGCCCACCCTGAGGACTAAGATGGAATGCCTCTATGCTAGTAATTTCACCGGTTGTCTTATCCCCACACCGGAACACAACAATGTGTACACTGTTGCTTGGCGGGTGGTTAATGGATAAGATGGTGGTAGCGATCCGGACGGACCCTGCACATCGTATCGTTGTGGTCTGAGGATAAGACAACCGGTAAAATTACTAGCATAGAGGTATGGTCCTCAGGGTTGGCAACGCATTTGCGGTCTTAGGATCGCATTCAATCGTAACATTGTAGTCTTGAGAATGCATTATGTCTATGGGTCACACACCGGACACTTACCAACAGGTGGCTTGTCTTCGCAAGCCATAAAAGAGAGCTAAATCGGCTTGTATCCATTTTCAACTAGGGCTACCGAATTTACTAAATGTTTGTCTAGGTAAATTAGGAGATAATAGTTTCAAATGTGAACTTGTTTTTTTTTTATTCCCATTGACAGACAAACAGGCAGACGGCCTGATGGGAAGTGATCACCGCCGGCTATGAACATTTAGAATGTAGGAGGCGTCACCATTGCGTTGCCGGTCTCGAAGAAATTAAATGACACCCTTATTAAAAAGTCTCATATAGTAGCGCATTGCGAAAATCTCAGCAGGAATTTCATTCCAAATTCTTATATTACGCGCCGGAAACGTTCTAAAAATCTGTCTGGTAGTTGAGCGCGGGAGTGAACATCCTGCCGATCACGTGAAGTGCTATGGTACATTGAAGCCGTTTTACAGACTCCCCATTGTACCAAAGGTAGAAAATGGCGAGATATCCAAAGTCCCATACCCTTCAAGTACGGGGCCCTAAGAAGCAAGTTTATTATCACTTTAACACTTGTGATTAACGCCTAAACTGTAACACGCAGCCTTGACTAGCAGTGTCTAATGGTAAGTTTAAACAGTTTGGTGGAATCAAAGAGTTATTCATGCGCGCGCAGGCTTTATTTAACCTGCGCTCGTGCTGACTCACAGGGGGCAATCGCCAACGCGCAAGAATCACTAAAGTACTCGAGATGGGTCTCTATTGTTTTTATATCGTATTATATCGTAGAACTACCGGTCGCTACCAACATCTTATCCTTTAACCTACCGTCAAGCAGAGTTCGCAATGTTGTGTTCCGGTGTGGCGCGGTGGGGTGTCAACAACCGGTGAAATTACTAGCATAGAGGGTATTCCATCTTAGTCCTGTGGGTTGGCAACGCTTTATCTGTATTAGGGTGGCAGTCTTGAGAATACAATGTCTATGGGCCTGAGTGATCGTTTGGCTTCTCTAGGAGATAAATTTTACCCTTTACATCCGACTTTAAGTCTTATTAGTAATGCAATGTGGTTCTTTAGACTCAGCGCTTTGAATAACATGTCGATATACAGGTTTAGGTGTCAAAAAGAAAGGGATTGCTAGTTGTGAAAACAATGTGGTACAGTCAAGGTCATAAATATGTATACACTTTAGTACCTTATCTATTCAAAGTAAGTAAGTAAGTAAGTAAATCATTTATTCACAACAAAAACACGCAGACAAAAAATAAAAAGTAACAAAAATAAAAGAAAAAAAGTCATGTTTAAACTACCATATGAAACTGTCACAGCGATTAAAGTGACAAGGTACTAAAGTGTATACATATTTATGACCTTGACTGTACATAAACAATCTTTGACCGATCATTAAATATAATAAACATGGTCGAATTCCTTTCCATTGACGGATTACCTATGTGTTTTTTCCGCATATTTGACCTACTTTTCCGCAAATTCGTTGGTTTTAAAAGAGCTTTAATAATTATAAAAAATAAACTCCTGGAATGTTGATCCTTCTCGTTAAGTTCTTATCAAGCTAAGTTTTCGCGCCGGATGACAAAATCTCGAACGATTGATTAGTCGACGCCGAGTATTTGATAGAATTAAATATATCGGTGAACCGATCGAGTACATCCCGCGTCAATCCATCGGCTGCTCGATCGGAATATCTCGAGTATGTATGTGTTTATTTTTAAATCTGTTCGATAAATAATTTGGCAAATATTTAAGGTATCATTTCACTCTTATGAAGTACTAGGCAGGGGTGTTATTCTAAAAAACAACTGTGTCGCGCGGTCTTTTGAACGAAATGACAGTTGGGTAATTCTTCTTCTTTACCGACAATTGCCTGTCCTCATTCTACCATACGTTATCAGTTAGAGTATTGATTATTAATGTTTTAGTGTTTGAATATACGTCCAAACATTTATTCATCTATTAGTACTAAATAATCACTTTCTCTATCCAGTGTTTTTTTTTATAAGTTTGTTTTTCATACAATCGCGTGACAGAGTGGTAATACAAAATTTAGTCTCCTCTGAAAACGGCAACTGTCACAGTATATTCTGAAAAACCACCATAGAGAAAAAAACATTATCGCCACCGAAATAATCATTAATGAGTCCAAATAAAAATACACGAAACGTTTTTTAAAATCAAAAACTAAAACCATAATTATCAATAATTGAAAAACGCAAAATATAGAAAAATGACGATGTAATGTCGGTAAAAAAGTAGAACGACCCAGCTTCGTTCTTCACATCAACTTGTCAACAAAATGCTATTTACAGTGATAGGTTAATCGATACATTCATTTAAGGTGAGCGTATGATAGCAGAGCTCATTTTGTAATGAAAAACCGGCCAAAGCGAGTCGGACTCGCACACGAAGAGTTCCACCGAAAAATATGGAAGGTTGCGATCATTGGATCACTTAACTACTCCTGTATGACCTCATACACACACACACACACATTCGTTTAAGTAAATTAAACTATATAATGAACTTTGATGAAATAAAAAGTCTCTTTTTTAGTTTTTATTTGTATTATTAATAATTAAGAATACCTAATATTGTACTTGTTACAGCAAATGTATACTCACTTAGTTAAAACTCCACTTGCACTTTCGTATGTCTTGTGGTCATCTGTTATTGGCTTAATCAAATGTTTCCATATCTTAAGTATCTGTTTCCATGTATCGCTGCTGATGTCCGAAAAAAAAACAACTTTAACTTTCAGTAATAGAGTGAAACAAGTGTATTCTTTTAACTCTTATGAAGATTATTTACAATCTCACAAACCAGTCAATCACAGTAAATAGAGAAAAGGATTTCTTCAGCAGTTGCACCACTGAGTTGCAATCAATGGAATTTGAAAAAACCATTGGCTCAATCAAGGTGACTTATCGCATTCAAAATCAAAACAATTATATAAACATAATAATTGAGAATGGAACTTTGTTTATTAAGTAAATTTTAAGAGTAACCCCGTGTGGTTGCCGGGTTGGAATAGTGCCACTCCATGTCTTCCCGTGGATATCTTAGGAGGCGACTAAGGAAATAAGGGCTTGTAGTACTGTTAGGCGATGGGCTTGGACCTGTCACTAATCGTAAACATCTTGGCATGATTGTGCAAAATGTGGATACAGAATTATAAAGAAATCTTTTTACAGTTGTTGGTATTTCTGTAGCTCTGCCTACCCCACTCTGGGAATGAAGGCGTATGTATGTATTTTAAGAGTAAGTATATGACTTTAAAAGAAACACAAAAAGTTACCAGTGGCTAAAATAATAATTAAATATAAATTAAGCCCCGTTACAGACGGACTAACAGGACGAGACAAACACCCTTGAGTACGGAACCATAAACGGCATCAAAAAGCGTGTATTTAACATGGAGAGTTCGAAATTACCTTACCTTGGCCAATCTAGGTTACTTACTTACCTGACTAACTAACGACACCTTCGCTACAAAATAGCCTTTATTAAAATTGAAATTAAGCCGCTACCGTGAATGAAGTCATGATATTTGCTTAGTTTGTTGTGAAGTCGTGATGCAGTGAGAGAGCGTGTGTCGGAGGATGCGGTCACCTCTGCGTTGAATCAGTGTTTTTTAGTGAAAAATATTCGATTTTAACTTGAGTTATTGTGTGATGTTATAATAGGTGAGTGGTTTTTGTGTTTGAAATATCAATAAGGTTGTTTATTTAGGCATTTTCGCTCCACCGACAAGTATAGCTCTTAAGTTATGAATGAATGAATGAACCGATTCGTAAATCGTGTAGCTGTCGAAAAAACCGGGCAAGAGCATGTCGGATGCTCAGTGTAGGGTTAATAACTACAAACATAACTAATTTTCTATTTAAAGTCATATTTTGGTGCCGTCTTAGATGATTTTAGTAGGTATAAACACTTTAAACGCCTGTATCTCAAGAACTAACGATGGCTTATTATTAGACGTGATAGTTTTCCTTTTAAATTCGTTATACCTATGCGCTTTCATTGAAGATATTTTTCAGGCACTTGACTCTAACAAAAATTAGCATTTTAAAGCTTAATATTTCATAAACGGATCCATAATCGAAAAAATATATCCAACGATATCCCACACTATGGGGTAGACGAGAAAAATCATCCCCACATTACGTGTGCGGAGAGGTACATAAAATAATAATTCAAGATTTTATTTTATTACTTTGTTGGCGTGACTAATATGCATATTCATGTGCCAAATTATAGCTTTCTAGTACTAAGAGTCTCTGAGCTAGGCTGCGGAGGACGGACTTGGCGAAACTATAAGGGTTTCTAGTTTGACCCTAACCCTAAAAATCCATAAAAAAATCTATACAAAGCTCCTGGCAATATGATAATACCGTTTCTCACCCCCTAAATCATGTTGCTGGCCCTAGAAAGTTGTAGTGGCGTGGACTATAAAGTACTTAAACACAGTAAATATAATACTAAAATGTTAGATTAAGAAAATTTTGAGTAGACCTCTGTATAAACTATTCCGGTAGAAGGACAATTAGATTCCTGGTTCCAAAGGTTTGTAACGAAAATAATTTACTAAAGGAAGAACATAGCTACAGTAGAAATATAAAAAATAATACTCGTACCTAATTAAGACTTACATTTTTGGAATGATTACCTTATCACAGGGAATATAGGTACAATAATATTTCTTGTTCTAATGGTAGTACATGGATGAAGTGATGTCGTGCTATATTACTTTTAATCAGTGTCATCGTTAGGTGTGGTGTAGGTACATACTCGTAGCTGATTATGTTTACTTTGGGCGCTGTGTCAGTTTGTCGAGGAAAAAAGTTAAAGTAAAACGTTATGTACATTTTATTTTAAATAAACTTTAACAAAAAACTTCAAGTGACTTTTTGACGACACGGTGGCCTAGTTGGGAGTGACCCTGCCTCCGAAGCCAGCAGTCCTGGGTTAAAATCCCGGTAAGGGCAGATATTTGTGTGATGAGCGCGAATATTTTGATCCTGAGTCTTGGATGTTTTCTATGTATTTAAGTATTTATTTCTCTATATAAGTATGTTTATCGTTGTCTAGTACCCATAGTAGGTACAAGCCTAGAGCTTAGTTTGGGACTGGGTCAATTTGTGTGAGATTGTCCCGTGATATTTATTTATTTATTTAAGTAGTTCCCCCTAACTAATAAACGTTGAATACCTAGTAATACCATGCTTTGTCCTTATCTGTCATTGTGACATTTGAATTCTACAGATAAGGACAAAGCATGGTATAAATAACTATTCCAAACTTATTCAACGTTTATTACTAAGGCGGGTTAAAATGGTAAAATGATACAGTCAACCACTTTAATTGTAGAGCCACACAACGCTGTCATAAATAAACAATAATAATATTAAAGACAGCGTCGAGCGAGTTACGGAAAATAAATTACAAATTATTCTTTCACTGATATTTAATGACTAACAAAAAATTTACAATGATTTGCTGATTTCAAAGAGATTTAATAAAAATGAAATAGTTTTATGATTTAATTGACTACTCGGTCACTATGGCATGGCGTATATTATAGTGGTCCAGAAATTAATTTGTTTGACTGTACCTAACGCACCAGTGTTGTTATCGCTACCGTTGACGTGATCGCAACACAATGGCCAATTAGACCTTTTTGATTTACGGCAGAGCCAATCATTATAATTAGAGTTGCCAGTATAATTATAATTATCACTGCCAAGGGTTCGGTAATGAAGGATAAGGTGATAAACATACAATGTTTGGTGCTAGAACAGAACTGCGCAGTAAGTTAAGTAATACCTTGATGAAATGAGGATTGCCCTGCTTTGTCAATATATTTTTTTATACTTATATTTCTATTGCGGTATTGTGATTTGCGTTTAAACATTATACAGTATTATTTTCTTGCTGAAGGCCTTTCTAACTTGTAGGTATGTATTTTTAATTGAATATTTTCCTCCGATTTTCGTTTTCACAATATTTATTAATATTACTAGCGACCCGCCCTCGCTTCGCTCCGGATTAAAGTATTATACATATAAACCTTCCTCTTCAATCACTCTATCTATTAAAAAAACCGCATCAAAATCCGTTGCGTAGTTTTAAAGATTTAAGCATACATAGGGATATAGGGACAGAAAAAGCGACTTTGTTTTATACTATGTAGTGATTAACCGTTCTAACAATTAGTAACCAAAACTCAATTGTTCTAACGCACTCGCAGATGCCTAGGTTCTGACAGAATAACAGCGTGGTGATTGCCCCGCAGTCGCAGCACAAGCTGAGTCAGACCCTTTTCCTCCACACACATTGCTGGCTCCTTTTACCTACAATTTCACTATAAATTGGTGAAATAACTATTTTTGTATTAGCTTTTTTTAATGATTATTTTTTGCTGTGCGTGCTGAATAAATATTTTTCTTTCTTTCTTTCTTTCTTTCTAATACCAAGGGCTCTAAAAATAATGAGATCCTCACAATACCTTGCCTTTTGTTATTAGAAACGGTAATGATTGTACAATCAATCCTTCTTTATTTAAGTAAACATATGTCTCCAGTAGAAACTACCGTTGCAATAAAATTCTTTGTTCATACAACATTCTCCAACACTGCGCTTATGCGGAAAAATTAAATCTGTTTAGCAATTAAATAAATAAATATCAGGACACAATCTCACACAAATTGACCTAGTCCCAAACTAAGCTCTAGGCTTGTACTATGGGTACTAGACAACGATAAACATACTTAAATACTTAAATATATATAAAAAAACATCCAAGACTCAGGAACAAATATTGGCGCTCATCACACAAATATCTGCCCTTACCGGGATTTGAACCCAGGACCGCTGGCTTCGGAGGCAGGGTCACTTCCAACTAGGCCAACGTCTTGTCAATTAAGATATATAATAAACGGCCATCGACATTAAGAAACCTACCAGTAAGTAGAAACTATGTTGATTAATTTCCTTGTACAAAATGCTTTTATACAGTCCCGAAGTTTGTCAGTCACTGAACTTATTTGTATTATGCATAGAAGACTAGTTGTTTCCCGCCACTCTGTCCGCGTAAGTCGTTTCTCTCTATTATTTTTATCAGAAAGTAATGAAGTTATGAGCTCCCTGCTGAGGTTTTCCCTGGGGACTATAAAATGGAGTATATAGTTTTGTAAAGGGTCGGCAACGCTTACCGGTACGGTAACCGCTTGCTATCAGGCAAGTACGCTTGTTTGCCACCCTCGTGGTATAAAAAAAAACATTATGTTTTTCGGGATTGCAAGTACCCTATGTCCTCCGTGACTCAGATACCAAATTTCATCTAAATAGGTTCAGCGTTTTATCCGTGAAAGCGTAACAAACAGGCAGTCAGACATAGAGACCGAAAGACAGAATTACTTTCACATTTATAATATTAGATATAGAGAACTAGTCCCAAACTGAGCTCTAGGCTTGTAATTATTACGGATGGAGTCAGGGCATCGATAAAGCTGATAAACATACTTATAGTTTAGAGAATTACATAAAAAACAAGAAAATGTTATTGTTATACTCGTATCTACAGCCGTTGACCGATTGCCCTTTCATTAATTCAATGTTAAACCATAATCTTTTATTTCTTATCTGTGTGTCTGCAAAGTCGTGACTTTCCAAGAAATCTACATTTTATGACTTATTCGCAGATTGGTCACGCTTAATCTTCAGCCGCTGATTAGGAACGTATATTATATGGTTTAAGTTCTGGTTATTCAATAATAGAGAACTTTAACAATCCTAATCAATGTAGAGTTGTAAGAATAACTAAGTCTGTATTTGTGCTATTTGTAGACAACGATAAACTGACTTATAAAGAGAAATACCCCTTACTTAACTAAACGTGGATTAACTGTGGGGGTAATGGCTCGTATACCGGTTAAATTTTCAAACCGTTATTATGTACTTGACGCAAAACCTTTTCATATCTATTCCGTTCGCATAAACACCTTTTTTTTATCCGGTTTTTGGAGAAACCTTTATATAAAGTTTTTTTCGAATTAACCGGTTTCGAACTAAAAATACCGGTTAATCCAGACGCACGTCACGCACCATAAACAAGCTCCGCTTAGTGTTTTTATTCAGTGCAAAACTTTTGGTTTCTCGACTCGCCGCTCGTGGAATAAACCGGTTCAAATAAAGTTCTCAAAACGTTCGCGTTCCCTGGAAAAAATCGGAGCAAAAACGAAATAAACCAGTACTAACCGGTATTTATTAAACCGGTTCCGAGCCCTGGTGGGGGTAGCTAATGCCATAGTGAGCTAGCCTCCTTGCTCTCCAAACATTTTGTCAGTTTTGGGAAACCGTTAGGGTTTTGTATCTAGTCTAGAGCCAAAATTCTAAATGTTTATTCAGTAAATTGGTTACAAGAGGGCTCTTTTACATGTCGGTAATATTGGGCCTAACACGCTGCCACGGGACAAGATTTTGACATAGTCTCGGGACTTTAATTCGTCTATTCCATATTCCAACGTAAAAATAAAGTGCAAAATCGGTTTAGATTAAAAGTGTGTTTTGTGCGACTCGAGGCCTTTTATTACTAAGCAACTTAAATCCCGATCGGCTGTTATGTTAATAATTTAATTATGATATTAGACGGGTACGTATCATAATATATAAAGTTCAAATCACATAATAAATAATGGTCATAATAAATAACTTTTTTATTTTCTGAAACCGTAAACTTTTCAGGATTGTTATAAATCAAACCTACCCTGACCTAATAGGTACAATGGCTTTTTAAAAAATCCTAAAAAGTTTACGGTTTCAGAAATAAAACCATTATATATTATGACCATTTTGTATTCTGAACTTTATATAATCGCTGTTTTTATGCAATAGTGCCACAAATCAAAAACAAATACAATTTGATTTAAAACTTTAAGTAAATTGCGTTCCGTAAAATGCAACAATGACTCATTTTCCGTGTTTTTTTCCGTGTGGTTGTCGGGTTAGAATAGTGCCACTCCATGTCTTCCCGTGGATGTCGTAAGAGGCGACTAAGGGAATAAGGGCTTGTAGTACTGTTAGGCGATGGGCTTGCAACCTGTGACTAGTCACTAATACACTGGTAAGCATCTTAGCCTGATTGTGCAAATTGTGGTTACAGAATTATCAACAAGTTTTTTAGAGTTGTTGGTAATTCTGTAGCTCTGCCTACCCTACTCTGGGAATAAAGGCGTGACTTTATGTATGTATGTATGTGACTCATTTTGATTTGTGGCACTATTGCATAAAAGTAGCGTATACGATCCCTATTTGACACTAGTTCCAAGTATTAGTATTAGCTCTTAGGACAAGACACCATTGCGGAGAAGAAACGCCGCAAGAACTCCCACAGAAGGTCATTTTTTTCAATCAAAAAGCACAATCATACTTAAAAGTAAGTTACATTACAAGGTACTTCATAAAGTAATAAGTAAATAATTATTAAGACTAGCACAAATAAAATCATTACAAATTTAAGGTTAAAACATTAAACTACATACATACATACATAACATCACGCCATCATTCCCAGAGTGGGGTAGGCAGAGCTACAGAAATATCAACAACTCTAAAAAGACTTGTTTATAATTCTGTAAGCACATTTAGCACCATCAGGCCAAGATGTTGATCAGTGTATTAGTGACAGGTTGCAAGCCCATCGCCTAACAGTACTACAAGCCCTTATTCCCTCAGTCGCCTCTTACGACATCCACGGGAAGACATGGAGTGGCACTATTCTAACCCGGCAACCACACGGGGCAAACATTCAACAAATATAATGATTATACGAGAACAACACGACGAGGTCTATAATTACCTGAAGAACCAGTCCTTGCTAGCGTGAACAGACCGGACCCCACAAACGGCACCTGTTCACGAGAATGACGCGTATCTCAGCCAACGCTTCCCTCAACCATATGTTCGGGAAAGAGGCCACAAATCAGTCTATCAATAAGGTTCCTAGGATCGTAATCTTAAGAATGTAGTCTTGAGATTGCAACTTACCTACCTGGCGCTGGTGCTTGGTGGCCTGTGTACCCATCCAAAAAAAAACCTGACCCCTTTGATCATTTGCCCACAAAAAATGTACCCCTGATTTCCCTGGACCCCAATTCTAAGTGACAATCTGCACCAGACATTTTTATTAATCTAATTTGCAAATTTTAACACTTAATTAACCTCCATCGACTGAGGCACGACGCTGTCTCGTACCAAGCAATTTTGAACCTTATGAATAGCTGATAAAGGCTATGAAATACTGTGAATTGTGTTAAGTTTTCAAGCTATTTTCGCGTTTATTTACAAGGCAATAGAGTTGTGAATGAGTTGGTGTTTTTTTATCGGGGTGACCTCACAGTGATGTCATATTGAGGCAAGGCCGGGCATGTTCTGGATAAATTTACTTAATTTTAGCGGTGACTAATTAAAATGTATGTGTATTTAAACTTGATATTAAAGTTATTTTTATCTCGCTGAACATATTAGAATTGCTTGTCAATTCATTTATAAATATTAGTACTCATTTTACACAAATAAATCTAGTCCTAACATCTCATCGACATTGTAACAAGATCTAACCATGAGAAGATCCTGATTTGGGCTCACGTGGTACCCCCGTGCTGGTCGAGTCGGCGTCTGATGGAAGACCGGCTGACCTCTAGTGTTCCTGTATTCGTTATCAATTGAGCCTGTGCTATACATAAAGCTACTTATGAGCGCTGATGCGATTCAATATTCACTTATTAAAAAGAAGCCGGTCAAGTGCGAGTCGGACTCGCGCACCGAGGGTTCCGTACAAACTTATAAGAATGTAAAATTAAAATAAAGGGATGAAGTTGACTTGGCCGTAGAAAAACTGTTGTCTCCATACATCGACATAGGTCGCGATTAGTTTACTAACTAAATAAGTTTGCAATCGGAAAATGTTTTTTTTTGTGATGTAACTAAAAATTTACGGTTTTCGCAATTTTTTCCTTTATCTGTGCTGTAAGACGTTGCTTCACGAGTGTCGAAAATTTACGGAAATTTGCGGCATAAACGGCTGTATCTTTTGATTGCGTTGGCTTAGAAGTTTGATTTTTTCACAGCTCTAGGGGACAGTAGACTTCAGTATTTGATATAAATTCCAGCTTGATACCTCCACGCATTCCTGAGAAAAAGGGTCTTGACAGACAGAGTTATCCTATAAGGGTTCCGTTTTTTCCTTTTGAGGTACGGAACCCTAAAAAAACTTGCCTCGTATTGCCTCCAATGAAAGCAATAATGCCACCATTATTTGCAGGTAACTTTTCACGTGTATTTAACCATTTTAATTTATTTATATTACTAATATTATAAATCTATACTACACTAACTTCCTTGTTTGATGAGATTAAACACACGCAGGCCAAATCAAGAGTGAACCGGCTTAATTTATTGACACATGTAGGTAGTGGATGTGGGTCACCCTTTTTCTCGAAATGCTTTAAGTTTCTAAGGCTTACTGACGAGCGAATTCATAGCGTTTATATACATAGAGAACATGCATGAAAATCAGAATTGAGATTCATTGATTGACTATGCTCAGTGTAGGGTTCCGAAGTCGTTAAGTATTAACAAGTAATAACTAATTTTCTATTTAAAGTCAATTGGTGCCGTCTTAGATGATTTAAGTAGGAATAAACACTTTAATCGCCTGTGTTTCAAGAACCAATGATGTCTACTTAGTCTTTATAGTTTTCCTTTAAAATTCGTTATATGCTCTTTCATTTAAGATGTTTTTCATATTCTTTTAACGTTAGATTGTTTTTTCAGCATCCTCATTTTATTAACGTAATATTTTAATTCAACGATATTGGCTTAAACATAGTAATGTACGAGTTAATTTAAAATTTCTTTATGCAGGTCCTTATATTTTAAACATGGAACAACAGGGCCTCTATTCTACAGTGTTATAACGATATCGCATTTGACGTGTTTTAGAATCGTTTATGTCACAGTCGCCATTATTGTAAACGACATAAGAGTTATCAAAACGTTGACAATACGGAAACACGTTAAAAACGATATCGTAATTACCGTGTAGAATCCCAGCCCTGTAACGTCATTTCTGTCGTTGATTTGGTATAGAGTGTTTTTGCAGGGGGTCTGAACTATCACTTTTTAAAGCTTCATATCTTATGAAATAATTACACGACATTTATTTCTCGTAAACAGATATTCCTCTCTTTCATAGCACTTTACAGAGAGCGTAAGAAAAGAAAATGCTTGTTCCCTATATCCCTATTAAATTACCTAGTGTTTGTATACACTTATGCACGCTTCAGGCGAAGCTTCTTCTGACTATATCTGTGTGTCACCGACCTAAGACGCCATTCAACCGCATTATCTGTCTGGTCACGGCTCGGCCGTTTTCTTAAACAAAATAGGTTTTGGAGGTCGAACGTAACAGCATCGTGATTCAATGGTGATCTAAGTCTGCGCCGAGTCTGGGGACAAGGACACGCGGTTGAGTAATTAACGCGTAACTATACATAGCTATGATATACATTAATATAAATAAGAAATGACAAGATATGTACTAACTACTATTGGTTGATGTGGCATTGCAGAGACCGCTATTTAATTTAATAGCCTCTGTCACTTTCAGCTGACATGCACCAATCATCGACCAAAGCGTTAAATTCAAAGATCATAAATGTAGGTACGAATTAGAGCAGCCTCGGGTTGAGGCACGCACGGCTCACCTATTTTGCTTAAATTCGTACGCACTCACGCGCTGTGCGTCGTCGAGAGTCGGTCTTTTGACCGTGCTCAAAGGCGCCTCGGTGTGTGTGCTCGGGTAATTTGGACGTGTATCCGAGCGCGCCGTGGTCAAAACGACAAGTTCTAACTTGTCTGTGGACGAGGCGCGTACAAATTTGATAAAATTGCTGAGCGTTTCCACCACGTGATTTCTTCTTCTTTTTGGTAATAATTCGGTGAATTATGATAAACGCAGCCGCGGCTGTCATCGTGTCAGACGCCATTTTGAAATGACGGCTCGCGTCAAGTTCGCTGCCTCACTCGCGCATGTTTATGTTCAACAGTTTGGGTCGCTAGCAGCTTGCCGCGCAGGGCCAGCATGCCTCAGGCTGAGCCGCTCAGATTCGTACCCAGCTTTTGGTTATAAATTGATTGTTGCAAAACAAACATAAAAACAAACAAATGAATAACTCTTATCTTATTTAAATAAGAGTCAGTGTCGAACATTGGTCCTTTGTCAAGTATTGGTGTCGTTACCTTACTTTTAAATTTGATACCGAATGCGTTTAGACCTGTCAAAATCGAGTTTGACAATTGTCTATGAGTTTGACGTTTATAAATTTAAGTTTACAGACGT
The DNA here is from genome assembly GCA_949316455.1 of Acleris holmiana. Lineage (NCBI taxonomy): Eukaryota > Metazoa > Arthropoda > Insecta > Lepidoptera > Tortricidae > Acleris > Acleris holmiana. The sequence continues at coordinate 3,253,286 of OX438787.1, forward strand.
TTATATTAGATAACGGTTATCCGAATTGAATCTGCTATATTTCATGTTTATATTTTTGTGCCGTGTGGTTGCCGGGTTAGAATAGTGCCACTCCATGTGTTCCCGTGGATGTCTTAAGAGGCGACTAAGGGAATGAAGGCTTGTAGTACCTACTGTTAGGAGATGGGCTTGCAACCTGTCAATAATACACTAGTAAACATCTTAGCCTGCTTGTGCAAAATGTGGTTGAGCGGTTTTTATAAAAAGTGTACATCGTTAAGGACAAAAATTAAGAAACTTTAACTTTTCTAATACGTCGCGAAAATTAACGTATCTTAATGTACTTCTAATTTTCGTGACGAAATGGAAAACTTAAAGTTTGCATAGGTACATGTTTGGTGCATCAATTGAGAATAACACGATTAATGTAGCTGTTTTAGTTCCATAGTAACAAGGAACCTTTATACATAAAAAAAATAAATAGAAGGGGTTAGTCTCATACAAATTGACCTAGTCCTAAACTGCCCTAGGCTTGTATTATGTGTGTACAAAGATAAACTTACTTATGTAGAAAAATCGCACTTAAAATACATAGATAACACCAAAAACTCAAGAATAAATACTCGTGCTCATCACACAAATATATGCCCTTACCTGGATTCGAATCCGGGACTGCTAGCTTCGTAGGCATGGTCACTAGGTACCAACTCGGCCAACGTGTCGTCACGTATGACTACGTATATATTTAGTAACGATCATAATTTATTTTCTCTATCACTGCGACTTACCATATATTAATGTCAGTAAATCGTTATAACATGCTAATAACCAGCCCATGGCAACATTGTTGGACAATGATTGCTCATTGTTAAACAATCGATATCGATGTCGATGCTCGGTCACGCACTAGTTCACTACATGTTGACCCATATTCACATCTCTTACGACTATAAATAAATAATAAACATCAGGAGACAATCTCACACAAATTGACCTAGTCCCAAACTAAGCTCTAGGCTTGTACTATGGGTACTAGACAACGATAAACATACTTATATGTATAGAAAAATACATACTTAAATATATAGAAAACATCCAAGACTCAGAACCAAATATTCGCGCTCATCACACAAATGTCTGCCCTTACTGGAATTTAAACCCAGGACTGCAGGTCTTCGGAGGAAGGGTCACTTCAACTAGGTCAACGTGTCGTCAAATATACTTCGGTTAATGAAGGATGGTCCCGCTGATAGCCGTTTTTTGTAATTTCAAATAGTTGTCTACTATAATTGCAAACAGGCATATTAAAAAGACAAAATACCACCTTTAAATAACTTGCACAAGTTGTAGAACCTGCTCCTTTTAGACGGTAAAAAAATCGGTTAAGTGCGAGTCGGATCAGTGTGGGGACGACGGTTTCGAATCTTCAAATTCAAGAAACATTTGAAGAAGTAAGTTAAAATAAGGTTTTATAATTCGTATTTTTGCATTTGGAAACGAATGGCATAATCAGCACGCATTTTTAAACAATAAACATGTAGATTTAGATTTATTAAGTTATTACATACAAACGTACATCACGCCTTCATTCCCAGAGTGGGGTAGGCAGAGCTACAGAAATACCAACAACTCTAAAAAGACTTGTTTATAATTCTGTAATCACATTTTGCACAATCAGGCTAAGATGTTTACTCATCGCCCAACAGTACAACAAGCTCTTACTCCCTTAGTCAAGTCTCCCTTGCGACATCCACAAAAAGACATTGAGTGGCACTATTCTAACCCGGCAATCACACGGGGTTTGCCTTGTTAAGTTTTTACTTAACACGGCAAAAAATTAATAATCAACGCAACATTATTAAATTAAGAATTATCATAAACTATTCTTATAACACATATTTAAACTGATTTAAGATAACGGTACCGTTATATACCGGTATAGTACCATGATATAACGTCACGGAACGTTAACTATAACATTAGAGTACTGACAGTAATTAGTTTGAAAAAGGAACGATTTCATTCTCTTTAAAATGTCTCTGAGTATGGCGGTTAAATGCCTTAAGGCAATCTCTACCAGTCAACCACTAGGCCAAACTGATAAAACTTGAGGTGGGGTGGGAGCCTTTAATTCTGCCCTGTTAACATAAATATCTATCTATAATCTCAGACAAAACTCCTTTAGAAAATGTAACCTTATTACGAACGGCTTAGGATTGAATATGCTTTGGCCATTGAATCAGAGATACTGCATTTTGGCTTAGGACGACAGAATTGCTTATGAACTATTATTTTTATTGCATGACTATTCGAATTTTCAACCATTTACCAGATTTATTTTAAGCTATGACTCTAAATTCTTCCAAAAGTATGCTATTTCACTTGCTTCTTACGAAATGTTATTACTCGGTTAGTGATCACCTCAGTGATAAGGACCTGTGATAAGTTCACGTAGTGTTTTGTGTGTGTTCTTGACATTTTGATTAAGGTGCATTATTGGTTTTATTATTACCTACACGCCATGGTTGATCGCCCGCGATTCGGGTGATCGTATTAAAGCGAAAATTACAACCAACGCGAATAATAGATTATCCTAGTGCCAGTGAAAATAAATCAAATGCAAGCCGACTCACCCAATTTCAGCCTGGTTTGCATCCGAGCCGGTACCGGTCTAGTTTCACTGGTTTCTGGATGACGATATGCTTGAGGATCTTGCACACAAGGTTGGAGTGGTATCGAGGTTATTCTTAGCGTTCCTTCCAATTTAACACAAGACACAGGGCTTACGCGTCTAGCAGCGAGCAGCCATACCAATCGATCTACCTTCAACTGGCATTTTCAAAAAACAAAATATAACGAAAAGTACCCTACGTACACTGTCACTAACAGATGCGTTCCGAATTACGGTACCAAGAATGCAATCAAAATAATACCTAAAACTAGATTAAAATAAATGGTGTACGGATCAAACATTCCGCCCACCAAAATACGACGTATTTTATACGACTAAACTAAAGGCAAAGGACACAATTTAACAAGAGGTCTCTGCATGAGACCGGATTGTGTCTTGACAGTGGCTACACGAGATATTCCATCCTTCCCGGGATGCAGAGTAACGACGCGACCACGGGACCAAAGAAGAGGTTTGATTTGTTCATCCTTTATTAAAACTAAGGATCCGATTTTAAGTTCGCAAGCGTCCGAATGCCACTTTGAACGTTGATTTAAAGTATGCAGATACTCCATGTGCCATCGCTTCCAAAAATCGCGATGTAGTCTCTGTACTAACTGCCAACGAGTCGAAACGGAAGTATCAGTATCTACGTTTGCGGTCCCTGGCAATGATGTCAATGGTTCGAGAGTAAGGAAATGTCCGGGAGTCAATACGGACATGTCATTTGGATCAGAGCTCATCTCGCAGAGGGGGCGTGAATTCATCACCGCCTCAATCTGAGTGGATAATGTAAGAAATTCTTCGTACGTCAGTATTTGACTTCCAACGACGCGATATAAATGAGTTTTGAAAGACTTAATATTTGCCTCCCATAGACCGCCGAAATGGGATGCAGCCGGAGGGTTGAAATAAAACCCGATGCTCTCTTGAGAAGCAGCGTCTCGCATGAGGTGTGACAAAGCATTGCACGCGCCTACGAAGTTTGTGCCCCGATCGCAATGTATACGTTGGCAACGACCACGACGAGCTACAAATCTACGAAGGGCAGCGAGGAAAGCTTCGGTCGTTAGTCCGGTTACCAATTCTATATGGACCGCCTTCGTAGCGAAACATATAAAAAGGCAAATGTAAGTTTTAAAAGGCTTAGCTCCCCGGTACCGTTTGATGTAAGTGGGAAATGGACCTGCGAAATCAACTCCAACGCAGGAGAATGGTTTAACTTGTGAAATTCTGACCTGCGGGAGATCTGCCATACGAGGTATCAATGGTTTGGGGTTGACGCGATAACATCGTAAACATTTAGACAAGCGATTGCCTATCACTCGTTTTGACGCGATTATCCAAAAAATTTGTGCAATCAAGAAATTTAAAGTGCGTAATCCGGGATGCTGATTGTCTCTGTGCACCTGATCAATAACCAAAATTGTCAGGCGATGATGACTGGGCAATAATAGGGGATGTTTGCAGTCGTAATCGAGATCCGAATGAGTAAGCCTACCGCCCACCCTCAGCAAACCACGTTCATCGATAAAAATACTCAGCTTGCGAAATTGCTTGGGTAGTTTTTTTCCGTCCTTTAATGTTTGTATTTCATTCGGAAATCCTCCCTTTTGAGCAAGTTCGACGAGAGATATCATGGCGTCATCTAGCTCCGACTGAACTAGAGGACCTGTTTTCCGCGTATTGGAACTACGACAATTGTGTACGAAACGACGAACATAAGCTACAATTCGCTTGACTACGTTGAGATTAGAGTGTCTATCTAGGAATTCATCAATTTTATCAATAGTAACAAATAATGCTTGCCTAAGGAGTTTCTGCTCTTCTAAGACTTCGAAACCTTGTTTAGGGTTCGACGACGGTTCTGGCCAAGTGTTATCCGCGGCGAGCAACCAGTCAGGCCCTGTCCACCAAAGAGGGTGTTGAACTAGTTCCCGAACCGTCGTTCCGCGAGAGGCACAGTCGGCTGGATTGCTGTGGGAACTAACATGGCGCCAATGCAGTGCTGGAATTCTTTCTTGAATATGGCTGACACGATTACTGACATAAATTTTCCATCGATGAGAAGGAGATTGGAGCCAGGCCAGGGTCACGGTTGAGTCAGACCTGTATGAACCCGATATGTGCCGTGAAAATGAACATTTCCACCATAGATATCCTTGACGTGTTCAACGAGATCTGTCAACAGTACTGCGGCGCAAAGCTCCAAACGAGGGATAGATGTTTTCTTTAAGGGAGCTACCTTGGAACGAGACGTAATCAAATGTGTAGTGATGCTACCATTGCCATGAGCAACACGAAAGAAAATCACGGCGGCGTACCCAACCTCAGATGCGTCACAAAACCCGTGTAACTGTACGCGACGTGGTTCAGTTAAGGGAACGAAACGAGGAATCTCGAGGGACCGGAGCAGATCGAGATCTAAGCGATAGCGACACCAGCGCTGACATATGTCTTTAGGTGCTACTTCATCCCACCCAAGACCAAGAGCCCAAAGCTCTTGAATCATACACTTAAATGCAAGAGTGAGAGGTGTGAGAAAGCCAAATGGGTCAAAGATTCTTGCCAATTCCGAAAGAATGCTTCGCTTAGTGCAATTCGCATGAAGTGCTCTAAAAGTAAACGAGAAAACGTCACGAGATGGATCCCACTCCATGCCGAGCACCTTAACGGGTGCCGATGACGACGGTTCAGAGTCAAACGATAGAGGACTGTTATGACAGTGCGAGGGATCCAGATCTTTCAATAAACGTGGGCAGTTACTTGCCCACTTACGGAGTTCAAAACAACCTCTGCTTAACATTTCGATGACCTCAGCTTGCAACTGGAGAGCAGACTCGACACATTTCGCACCGGTTACTATATCGTCCACGTATATGTCCTTTTTGAGAGTATCAGCCGCACGAGGGAGGTCACTACCCTCATCCACAGACAATTGCATAAGAACGCGTATCGCGAGAAAACTAGAAGAAGCCATGCCGTAAGTAACGGTGTTTAGACGAAATTCTTGTATTGGTTCGTCGATAGAGAACCGAAACAGGATGCGCTGAAAATCACGATCAAGATGTGAGACCAAGATTTGGCGATACATTTGTCGGATATCAGCCGTAAAAACAATTTCATGCAAACGAAAACGATGAAGAATCGACACGAGATCAGATTGCAACTTGGGGCCAATAAGCAACTGGTCATTCAAGGATGGCCCACCGTCAGGTTGAGCCGTAGCATCGAAAACTACCCTTAACTTAGTAGTAGTGCTGCTTGGTTTGAGCACGCAGTGATGCGATAAATAATAGGCTGGTCCAGGTGCGCTATCAACTGGCTCCATGTGTCTAGCCTCTAAGTAGTCTTGCATGAAGCGGTTGTAGTCGTCACGGAGCTCGATATTCCGAGTAAATCTCCTTTCAAGGGAGAACAAACGACGCTCAGCGAGTGCACGGGATTCGCCTAACTGGGTGTCAACAGTTCGAAAGGGTAAACGGACAATATATCTCCCGTTTGATTTGCGCGCGTGAGTTGAGGCGAATATTTTCTCACACATGATTTCATCATCGCTTAAAGGCGATGAATTAGGTAGATTCTCGATTTCCCAAAATTTGCGAATTTGGGTATCCAATAATTCGAATGAGCTAAATAGAGAGGTCCTTAAATGGACAGGTGAGCACGAGACTTTACCCATGACGATCCAACCAAGCTTGGTTTCAAAAAATGTGGGACCGTCTGAGTCGCATTGGTAACGATTTCCCGAAAATATCTGGCAAAAGACATCAACTCCTACCAAGGCGTCAATGCATCCAGGTGTTGCAAAGTTGGGGTCAGCAAGATCGAGTTTTTCTAACCGAGGCAAGCTATCAGTGTCAATTTTTACCATCGGTAATTCACTGCAAATTTTAGATGTAACAAAAGCCTCGATGTCGGCTTTAAAATCAGTCTTGTTATTGCGAATACGAAACACTGCGCAGGTGGTTGCTAACGAGGATACCTGGCCAATCCCTTCAACAGAAGCGCTGGTTTTGTGCCCCACTAGTCCGAGGCGTTGCGCACAACGTTTTGTGATAAAATTCGATTGACTTCCACTGTCAATAACGATACGAATCCTTTGATAACAACCGAAACTATCTAAAGCATCCACCGAGGCAGTGGCGAGAAGTGAGATGTGGTCTGTAGGCGCTGCATCAGAGACAAACATACTTACTTGTTTGCTGACCGCATGATCCGAGATGTCAGAGGTCGGAGCAGCTGGAGGCGCCGTTAACCCGCTGCTTGATTGGTCGAGCCCAGAATTTCGAACACCATCATCAAAATGTACGGTAGTGTGATGCGGAACATTACACATTAAACAACGGGATTTCGACGAGCAGAACCTAACGACATGTCCTGGACGAAGGCAATTCATGCAAAGCTTGTTATTTTTAATCACCGTGAAACGCTCATAGGGAGTTTTATTTCGATAGGCATTGCATTTTGCTAGATCGTGATTTGATCCGCACAACACACAAACGGATTCAAACGATGGAGCGCCACTAGCGATCAGCGTTTTAAACGCAGAACTAGAGGCAGAATTGTCGACAGCAGCACGCCAGGGTGCGGCGCGCGCGGCGCCCGCGGTCCGCGCACCACGAGCGGCGGCGGAGGGGGGTGCGCGAGCCGCGGGGGCGGGCGCGCTAATTGTATCTTCGGCGAGCTCCAACGCTTGCCCGGCCTTACTCACGTGTTCTAATAGCGAGTCGAAAGAAGGTATATCCTTATTATCATTTTGCAATTCGAAACGACGACGGGTGTCTTGGTCCAACTTGTTGATCAACAGATAAAACAAGGGGAAATCCCAATCCTTGACGGGAAATCTTAAGTTTTTTAAAACGGCGATATTTTCCTTAAATGTGTCTACGAGACGACGCAATTCGCTAGGTGAACTAGAGTTCAATTTAGCGTTTTGAATTTCTTCCCAATGATGAAAGGCTAATCTGCGTTTACTTTGATACCTATCAATCAAAGCTGCATAGGCATCCAAATAGTTTGATTCAGACAGAGGAAACCCCTTTAACAATTGTATCGGTTCACTGGAAAGAAGTGAAATCAAAATCGAAAATCTCTCAATATTTGACAGGCGCTTGTTTTGATGTACCATAGTATTAAACATGTCATAAAAGGTGCCCCACGATCTAATGTCTCCATCGAAATGTACTAAGTTGAGCCGGGGTAACTTCACGGACAAGTCTGACCTATGCGTCTCGCCTTCGATGCTGGCGGAAGATGATAATGCCGAATGGATTTCGATAATTTGAAAATATTTATCGTCGAAATCCTGACGCAAAGTATCCTCTTGATTCAGCTCTTCTTGATCAGTTAATTCCGATATAATTTTTAGGTGATGTGCTTCGAAACTCGAACAGTAGCTTTCCATTTTGCTATATCGAGACAAAAACAATGGCAGTCGAGAAGGGTCCACCTTTGCCTGCAACCCAGCGTATAAACATTCATCGATGCGTTTGATCGATATTTCGCGCTTTAATTGCAAGCTCCGGCGAGCGAGCGCCTTAGACATTGTGGTGACCAAAACAAGAAATGTCTATAACTAAATGTCTAATCAACTCGTCTAGTTATCTAACGATCCAAAGTTATTAATCAAATCTCGATCTTATTACAAACGCAATAAAGCACGTTATAAACCTAAATTATTGTGTAAGCAAAGTAAAAACTGAATATTAATTCTCGTCGGCAACAACATACATAACAATGTGTCCAAAGCACACAAGCATCTATAATAATTATGATCTTTCGTAAGTGCGCAATTATAATTGAGGCAACTGTAATTAATTACTGTGAATATTATCAATTAACAAATATTTATTGGTAAGCGTTATTCAACAATAACGAACAATAAATTATAGGTTAGGTATTATGTACTTAGCATTGTTTCGAAAAAATCCAGATTATTACGTAACTAAGGCACGAAGTAATTAAGATTTATTTACTTATTATCTTGTCAATAACACCTTATAAATAACAATAATCGTATAAAATTACCGTCATCAAAGACACCAATTTAACTATTAGGTGTGTTCCAGGTTACAAATGGCACATGGTTGGTATTAACCGACTAATTTAAGAAGGACTTAATTTTGGATGAGACACTAATTACTTCAACGACTATTTAATTTGGTCACATAACATGGTTGCATCATTAATCTGGTGAATTCATATCAAATATAGACTTTAAAAGACGTACAAGTATTTTGAATAGCAGACGATCAATTGTTTTACGAAGGAATGCTGGGTAATAACTCGATGTAACAAAGTTTGTTTATTAATTAGGTACGACACGGCTACGAAATAAGTTTAATTATACGACACGACAACGATAGTAACGATAGAGTGGCTAAACGATAGGTACAATACGAAACGAAATTAATAAAATTAGCGACAGTTTTCTATAACTACGAAAATGGTTCTACGTCACTCCTAGCCATGAGGCAGGTTAGCTGTTCTCAATTTCAGGAGGATCCGCGGCCGAAGGACCAATGGTTGATCGCCCGCGATTCGGGTGATCGTATTAAAGCGAAAATTACAACCAACGCGAATAATAGATTATCCTAGTGCCAGTGAAAATAAATCAAATGCAAGCCGACTCACCCAATTTCAGCCTGGTTTGCATCCGAGCCGGTACCGGTCTAGTTTCACTGGTTTCTGGATGACGATATGCTTGAGGATCTTGCACACAAGGTTGGAGTGGTATCGAGGTTATTCTTAGCGTTCCTTCCAATTTAACACAAGACACAGGGCTTACGCGTCTAGCAGCGAGCAGCCATACCAATCGATCTACCTTCAACTGGCATTTTCAAAAAACAAAATATAACGAAAAGTACCCTACGTAGACTGTCACTAACAGATGCGTTCCGAATTACGGTACCAAGAATGCAATCAAAATAATACCTAAAACTAGATTAAAATAAATGGTGTACGGATCAAACACGCCATCTAATGGCAGAATGTAGTAACGGATATCTTGGATCATCATGTTGTAATTATAAATCATATAATACAAATAAATAAAACATGCATTAAAAGTATAACAAATGTACATAATTACATAAATTATCATTTTTTATGTTGCATCGTCTTCACTTTCAGTCGACTCATCATCTGAAGCCGAAAGACGAATAAACCACCACGTTTCATTTTTAACACCAAGTATCAAAATTATGAGTGCCGTATTGCCTCGGGGCGGTCTATCGTCCTACACTACCAAAACGTAATATATAGAATATCAGTGACATTAAATTTTAACCTTAATACTATGACGATACGGTTTCGTTTTCAATATGAATGTTGTAGTGGCACGTGCTAACTCGGTAGCTAGCGGTTTTGTGATAATAGAGACAATGGCCTTTGTTTGAAAGATTAGGGCTCGAAGTGAAAAATTCACCTGGGAAGATTCATACTATATGTACCCATGTTCTTGTGAATAAATAATTTACTTTACTATGAAAATATCTGCCCTTACCGGGAATTAGCGTGTGGAAGGCCACCAACTAGACAAACTATGTCATCAAATACAGTGATTGTGTGACGATTGTTCCACTCAAAAACGAAAAGTCATCAGACACGTGCCAATCACTTACCGTCACCATTAGACCACCGTTCAGTCGGTGGCAAGTATCATTACCGCTGCCAGTTCTCAGTGCTCACGTTATACCATCGTGTATTATCATAAGGAAAACTAGCAAGGTCGAATGCGCGAAACATCGGCCTTAATGCCTTGAGTAGTGTTTTAATTTGTTTTCAATACAAACTCTCGTCTCGCTGCTCAGTTTAATGTGTGTCGCAAGTTGCGACTCGCAACCGGTCCTAACACTCCTAACGTCAATTCGAGTGACGGGGCGCGCCGTCGTGGTATGACATCCCTCCCTGGGCTTAGTTTTGCAAAGTAATTTTTAATTAATAATCCTTGTTTCTTATTTGTTTTAAGTAAGTAGTTCACATGAGCACACTTTCGCTATTTTGATGTACAGTCAAGGTTATAAATATGTATACACTTTAGTACCTTGTCTAATTAACGTCATGTTTAAACTGCCATATGAAAATGGTCACAGCGATTAAAATGACAAGGTACTAAAGTGTATACATATTTATGAACTTGACTGTACTCTTTAATTAAGTATTTTGATGGATAACTGTCAATGGCCTTCTATTATGTAACTTATACTATGTAATACGTATATTTACGGCTGGTGTTGTCCTGAAAGCCAATAAATTTATAAATAAATAAAAGTATGCAAACCATCGAATAAGAAATAAAGCTGATATGCACATTCAGTGTGCCAAAAATAAACAGTTCTTAAACCAAAATGCTCGTAGACTGTTGCACACTGTTGCGTATATAAACTACGTTTATGTGTGGATATTGTATAGGCTAATCTACGAACGACCATGGTGACATGATGGTGACCAGCTTACACGAGTTGACAACACCTTGGTGTGGACGGCTAGTTTTAGCAAGAACTTGCCACTATAATCTTTCCTTATTTAACTTATTGAGAACTTATTTCAGTGGTGGTAGGACCCTGTGCAGGGTCCGTCCGGATCGCTACCACCATCTTATCCATTAACCACCCGCCATGCAACAGTGTTCGCATTGTTGAGTTAAGACAACCGGTGAAATTACTAGCATAGAGGCATTTCATCTTAGTCCTCAGGGTTGGCAACGCATTTGGGGTCTTAAGATTATAGTCTTGAGAATTCAAATGTCTATGGGTCTCAGATTTCACTTACCATCAGTTGGCTTGAGTGATCGTGTGCCTTCTCATTAACATAAAAAAAAATGAAAAAAATTGAACATTCATATTGAAACTTTTGAGACGTATAGATGTGGCGCTTTCGTTTTAAGGCTTCTTCTATGCCTTTAGTTCTTATTATATGTTGGCTTAGGAGCGCTGAGCTGACATCGCTGTCATCGTCATCAGCTTACGTCGACCCTGGGCCCTAGCCAAGATGCAAACGCTCCTAACGTTTTTCTTTTCTATCGCTCAAAATGTATGGGATGACATTCTCGTGCGTTTCGATAAACCACGTGGTCGACTACCGTAAACCGTTAGGAGCGTTTGCATCTTGGCTAGGGTCCCCTATCTATATCGTTTGGTCGATTTTCGGAAATCAGTAATTCAGCGTTATCTTGACTTGGCCCCGGCGGTTCCTTACGTTACTCATACTCATTTTTCCCGGTTCAATTTATTGAACCGGTTTACCGGGTAATTCCCACCTGTTACCACCAATTTGTTACCACTGGCACAGAATAGGTAACCACTGGTAACAGCTGTGATTTTATTTCTCATTTTTTACCTGTGGTAACTAATGGGAATAAAAATTCCCAACTGTTACCACTAACTACCTACTGGTTTATTTTTCCAGAAAATATTCCCATTTGTTACCAGCGAGTATTTTAGTGGTAAAAGATGAGATAAAAATCCCAGCTGTTACCAGTGGGAGGCATTGATATTGTTTACATACATACATGAAAGAGGGTCACAGTTAATTACATATACAACTTACTAATAGGTGTTGTAATAACTGATAATAATTAATAAAAATAATAATTTTGAATACGTATTGTATTTAAAAATAGTTGACATTTAGTTTCAACCTTTCGAACTTCACCATTTATTGGTTAAAAAGAACTAAATTTGAATGTAAACGACAAATATTAAATAAATGAATGAATACATCATAGGACACAAATTGAGCTAGTCCCAAAATAAGCTATAGGCTTGTACTATTACTACTCACTTATATAGAGAAATATATACTTAAATACATTGAAAACATCCAAGATTCAGGAATAAATACTCGTGCTCATCACACAAATATCTGCCCTTACCGGGATTTGAACCCAGGACCCCTAGCTTCGAAGGCAGGGTCACTACCAACTAGGCTAGCGTATCGTCAAATATAGCATGTCGTTTATATTCACATTTAAAACAATTATATTATTATACGCACTTAATTAACTCAATTATTATTATTACTTAGTTACAAAAACGTTTCAGTTATCAAAGAGAAAAAAACAGGCAAGAGCATGTCGGACCATGCTCAGTATAGGGTTCCGAAGCCGTTAAGTACTACAAATATAAAAAAGCGGCCAAGTGCGAGTCGGACTCGCCCATGAAGGGTTCCGTAGCAGCAAGTAACATAATATAAAAGTTCGTTGTAGCTTTGATCAATGTTTTTATGGCGTATTAAAAAAAAACTACTTACTAGATCTCGTTCAAACCAATTTTCGGTGGAAGTTTGCATGGTAATGTACATCATATATTATTTTTACATTTATCATTCCCTTATTTTAGAAGTTACGGGGGGGGGGACACACATTTTTCCACTTTGGAAGCGTCTCTCGCGCAAACTATTCAGTTTAGAAAAAAATTATAATAGAAACCTCAATATCATTTTTGAATACCTATCCATAGATACACGTATGAGTTTGATGAAAAAAAAATTTTTGAGTTTCAGTTCTAAGTATGGGGAACCCCAAAAATTTATTGTTTTTTTTCTATTTTTGTATGAAAATCTTAATGCGGTTCACCGAATACATCTACTTACCAAGTTTCCACAGTATAGCTCTTATAGTTACGGAATAAAGTGGCTGTGACATACGGACGGACAGACGGACAGACATGACGAATCTATAAGGGTTCCGTTTTTTGCCATTTGGCTACGGAACCCTAAAAACCATCAAGTAATCACAAATTTTGTATTAAAAGTCAATTGGTGCCGTCGTAGATGATTTTAGTAGGTATAAACACTTTAATCGCCTGTATCTCGAGAACCAATGATAGAAAAATGTATAATGTATAATGTATGTTAGTCGTGATAGTTTTCCTTTTAAATTGGTTATATTCGCTTTCATTTAAGATTTTTTTTTCGATTTTTAGTATTTGTAGTTTTGACTGTAGGTGGAGGGGGGGGGGACACTTGAGTCTAACAAAAATTAGCGCTTTAAAGCGTAATATTTCATAAACGGATTACTTATTTAAAAAACTGTTTCCACAAACAAATAATAATATTTTTTAAAGACCTATCCAACGACACCCCACACTATAGGGCCGACGAGAAAAAAAAATACATCCCCACGTTACGTGTAGGGGAGGTATACTAAAATAAAATATTTTTATACTTTTTATTGTACCACTTTGTTGGCGTGACTAATAGGCATATTCATGCCAAATTGCAGCTTTCTAGTACCTACCAAGAGTCTCGCTAGGCACTAGGCCGCGGACGGACGGACGGACGGACGGACATGGCGAAACTATAAGGGTTCCTAGTTTGACTACGGAACCCTAAAAAGAAAAAGACTTCCTTCGATATATAAGTTAAGTTAGGGCCAAAAATAATACTTGACTCATATTTTTGACCTAGAATTATCCAAGAAGATCTTTCTCAGAAGTACGTACCTATATTCTTTAAGCAACAGAGTACTATTAGGGTTGTTTAAAAAAAAGAACATACCTACCTATAGTTAAAGGCTTATTGAAAACAAAAATCACGATCGCGTCCTTTGCGTAACGAAAGTTAGTCATACAAACTATATGGGTAACTCTCGTTATACGAGGAATCAATTAAGTTTTGTTTTAATTATAGCCCTAAAGTATGTAATTTTATGTTTAAAACGTCTAATTATTCATGAAACATCCTTTTCAATTCCAACCAACTCTGACCCTGTGTTTCGTTTGTTACAGTTTCATACAATGCCATCTACGACTCGCAAAACAAACTGAACTCGATCGAACGAACGACCAAAAAGGACCTAAAGCTAACTATTAAGATATTGTTCAAAATGATAGAAACTTAATTGCCACGCGTGCGAGAGAGAGCGCGAGCTCCCGCTTAAAATAGTCCGGTCGGAAATAGAGAAAAAATGGTCTCAGTTGGAGATCGGGCAGCGGCGGGACACGCCGCCTCCTGGTGGCACGCATCATGGACCACCATGGCTGACCTCGCCGAGGCCGTCGACGACCTGATATGCAGCTTCGATTATATGGACACAGCCATGGACAACCTAGTGATGTTAATATTCATATGGCTTCTCTTTTCGATCGTCCTGCTCGGCATAGCGAAATGGGCATACGGCCGCTTCACCACCCCGAAACCTGTCGACGAGAAGAAAGTAGAAGAACCTAAGAAGAACACGGCTGCTGAGATTGTAAACAGTGCGGACACGGTGCTAGCAACGAGTGCTAAAGTGAAAACAGCTTCTTTCAACTCGTTTAAACCCTCTAAGCCTAGCGGTTTCGTTCCTGCGACGCCTCCAAACAAGCGGCGGCTGGGTCGCATGTCCCCAGGCCCTGAATCCCTCACCCATAAGAAACACCAGAGCATCGTGGTCCCGACGTGCACGGGCCCCGACCCGCCGAGCGTGCAGTGGGTGAACGAGCTACTGACGTGGTTATATAACGACCTGGTTATTGTGAACGATCTAGTGCAGCAATGGATTGTGTCTATGAACGAGTTCTCGAAAAAGTCCGTGGAGGAGGTAAGGGATTTAATTTTGCTTTTGGTTTAACGATAGTGAGTTTATTAGGGCATATAAGAGCGAAAGTATTTGGGATTAACATGGTTTAAAGTCCTAGAATGGTCAATAAGTTAAAAAAATACCTCAATGTCCTCAATGATATTGGCTTCGGGTTGTAATTAACGAGCTGATCTTGAGGGAGACGCGCCAGGAATGACCATTTTCATTGACTCGACCTTTATTTTATCTTGACACAAGCATTTCACTCCAGGGGGGCTAGCACAAGTGGTCCGCGACTTGTTTGTCGCTCGGAAATCCCTTTCTATCTAGTCCGTAACGATAGAGACGCACTGAGCGACAAGCGAGAAAATACAACTTGTGCTACCCGTGCAGATCAGTTAAATAATTAGACCCTTAGTCTTAACTTATTCGTCTATGTCCTACCTAGATGACTGAGTTGTTATTTGGTCATGGAACACGATGGAGGACGCAAATGGCAAGTTTCTTAAAAACATGTTAATGTAGTCCGGTGGTTGCGTATAGGTATATATAGGCAATCGTAATCTAGGACTATTTAATTTAATTTTGTTTCCAGTATGTTACTCTAATCACACACACTGTAACTCCATAAGTTTACCACAGTTTTTAAAGTTCAAGAACCTAGTTTGTTCACAAAATATCAAGCAAGACTCACCGAAATCCTTCCACAAACAAAAATAAACGGACAGCGGAAAAGTTCACGGCATTTCCTGTAAGATCAACAAATCTTGCGCCGTCAAAACAACCTCAAGCTAAATAAGACTTTAACACTCTTACATAAAGTCTTGTTTCTAGTACGTTTTAAAGCAGAACTGTCTTGGCATATTGGGTAGTGAATAAAAAATCTAGATCAAGAACGGTCTTTATGGTTTACTTATGTAAATCGGGTCGCTTGTGTACCTTTAGGCGTCTACATGTGGTAATACTGGTAATAGGTCTGCGCGAGAGCTGCCACTAAGAACGAGTGGAACTTATAAATGTCACTAACTTGTGAGTGTGCGCAGTTCGAATTTCAAAACCAAAAATGTACACTTTCTCAGAATTGCTCGGAAATTATTAACATTGTTGGTCTGGTTTGGGGTCAAAAACATCGCTTTTGTGAGAAGGAATTTTCATACAAAATAAAAGTATTATTGGCCTATATCATACTAATTAATTACGTAAACTCGGCAGAAAGTGCAAGTTTTGGACTCGATAATTGGAGCGTTTCGGCCCCTCTATATGACTAAATATTTACCTAAACAATGAAAATACGGGAACCCTAGACGTTATTTGGGTTCTCTATCGTTTGAACGAATTTCATATAACATAATTTCATATGACACAATTTTATATGACACTAGCGACCCGCCCTCGCTTCGCTCCGGATTAAAGTATTATACATATAAACCTTACTCTTGAATCACTCTATCTATTAAACCGCATCAAAATCCGTTAGGGACAGAGAAAGCGACTTTGTTTTATACTATGTAGTGATAACGATATTGTGACATACTATTAATTTGCCATAAAGGCATTTTTTCTGAAACCGTGAACTTTGAATTGTAATAGAACAAACCTAACCTAACCTATTGGGCTCTATACAATGGCATGTAAAAATTACCTGAAAGGTTTACGAATTCAGAATTGTTTCTTGCTACGATAATTATGGTATGCGATATTGGGGAAAATATAGGTTAAGCCAGCGACCATTATGGGAAATGACATACATACATACATAAAGTCACGCCTTTATACCCAGAGTGGGGTAGGCAGAGCTACAGAATTACCAACAACTCAAAAAAACTAAAAAATACAAATCAAATGAAAAAAAAATACATGTATCAATCAATCATATTATGTATGTATTTATTTTATATAGTAACTAAAACTTAAGTTTACCTAATATCTTGTAAGCTTTGTGGCATGCAATAAATGATTGAGTATTGAATCAATTTTTCAAATGAAATTATGAAAAATGAAGGGATACCCGGTAATTGAATTACATCTAGCGATTAAAGTTCTATTTAGGTAGTTGACTTTAACTAATTTCTACGTTTGTACTATTTTTAGGGCTTATTTTTCTCCGTCCCTAATGTCCAAAACCTCGTACAAAATTGAGCCCAAAAGAAGTTTTTGGCGTTGAAAGTATTTGTAGATGTTCTCAATTAGAACGAACGATAAAACCGTGTGCTACTGGATCGCCCTTAATTCGTTTTACAGCTTAATCGGTTTAATTTAATTAGTAATACGTTTAACTTCGATACGAGTTGCCACACATACACGGTTGCCCCAAACAATAACAATAGTCTATTAAAAATAAACTTGAACTTTTAAACGTTTATAAATAAAATTATTTAATCTGAACATCACATTGTATGTATGTATGTAAACAAGGGACCCATCCACCCATTCACCGATAAAAGCCTCTAAAAGACTAACCTCTCAACAGAATACCCCACTAACAGAATAACTTCTTGGAACGAAATATATGGCTAAGTTAATTGGTTAACTAACCATTCACTATAAGGGAAACCTTAACAGCTAAAGCACAGATTACCCTTATTAATAGCTTTAAAAAACTTATCGAACTGCTTTTCTAAGTAAAAGACTTATAAAACACATTCAAAACACCTTGAATGGGATAGCGGGTTATAAAGCATATCGATCGGCTTTTAAGCGATACGGCTTTTTTAAGTAAAACCCTTTTAAAAACCCATTCGAAACCCCTTGAATGGGATAGCGGGCCGGTCCCTCATGTAAACTTTTTACACAAACACAAAATAACAAAGTAAAAACAAAATAGAAACAAAAGGTATGTACAAAGTTTAAGGGATCTCTTCCAGCTAACCTTTAGCGATTGAGAGATGAATAAAACAGCGGATGGCTACATTGCACAAACAGAAAAAAAACTAAATAGAAACAAAAAGTATGTACAAACCGTTTTACCTTTCGTGTACGGAACCCTAAAAATCTCGTGCACCAAATGTTCAAGAAAGTGTCTAATTTCTTTTCTTTGCTTTGTATGCAAGGTCCGTTTTAACTTAAAATAATGTTCATTTCAATGTAATAAAAATCCTCACCCAGTTTTCAATCCTCAATCCGGAACCCTATCTATATCTGAAAAAAAAAAGTTAAAGTTATAATAGCAAGCAATTTGTACAATCATGACAAATTTCAATTTAATAGCGTTTGTACACTCGTGACATACAGACAGAAAGACACTGAAGCTTCCTTTTTAGGGTTTCGTACCCAAAGGGTAAAAACGGGACCCTATTACTAAGACTTCGCTGTCTGTCCGTCCGTCTGTCTATCACCAGGCTCAAGAACTGCGATAGCTAGACAGTTGAAATTTTCACTAATTATGTATTTCTGTAGCCGCTATAACAAGAAATACTAAAAACAATGTCTGTGTGATTGCCGGATTAGAATAGTGCCACTCCATGTCTTCCCGTGGATGTCGTTAGAGGCGACAAAGGGATTAAAGGCTTGTAGTACTGTTAGGCGATGGGCTTGCAACCTGTCACTAATACACGCAAAATGTGGTTACAGAACTATTAACAAGTTTACAGTTGTTGGTATTCTGTAGCTCTGCCTACCCCAGTACTGGGAATGAAGGCGTGAAGTTATGTATGTACTAAAAACAAAATAAAATAAGCATTTAAGGGGGGCTCCCATACAACAAACGTGATATTTTTGCCGATTTTTGTTTGATATTAATAGCGGCAACAGGGAGACACTTGAAATATTCACAGAATAGTCCTATATTCACTTAAAGAATAAATAATTGTAATTTTAATTCAATTATTATTATTTAAAGGGGGCTCCCATACAAACTTCATTTATTTGCCATGTTTTGCCCGATTTTAATACAGACTCCGTGGTTGTATAGATAATTATACGGGTCGTTTGACGACACGCTAGCCTAGTTGGTAGTGACTCTGCCTTCGAAGCTAGCTGCCTGCGGTCCTGGGTTCAAATCCTGGTAAGGGCAAATATTTGTGTGATGAGCACGAGTATTTGTTCCTGAGTCTTGGATGTTTTCTATGTATCTAAGTATATATTTCTCTATGTAAGTAAGTTTATCGTTGTCTAGTACCCATAGTACAAGCCTAGAGCTTAGTTTGGGACTAGTTCAATTTGTGTGACATTGTCCTGTGATTTATTTATTTATTTATTTAACTCTTCTTGCGCGAGTCCGACTCGCACTTGACCGGTTTTTACCGGTTGGTGCGAATAAACTAAATGTCCTTACCTTCAGTAATAGGCATGCATAAATGGTCATCTTACACTCTCTGGAAAGTGCTATGAAAGAAGGATAACTGTATTCGCGAAATTGTGTATTTTTTTCATAAGATATGAAGCTTCAAAAAGTCGTAATTCAGACCCCCTGCAAAAACACTATACAAAATCGACGACAGGAATGACGTCACAGCTGTAGTTCCATGCTTAAAAAATACGGACCTTATAAATAAATTTTCATTTATTTCAGAAAATACTATGTTTAAGCCAATATCATTGAATTAAAAATACTTAAATAAAATGAGGATGCAGAAAAAGACAATCAAACATTAAAAGAAGATTTAAATTTTTAACAAGTTTTGATTCTACATAAAATCTTAATTAACCGATCAAAACTTAGTGTTATGCGTTTTATACTCTTTTTTTAGGGTTCCGTAGTCAAACTAAGAACCCTTATAGTTTCTCCATGTCCGTCCGTCCGTCCGTCCGTCCGCAGCCTAGTGCAAAGACTATTAGTACTAGAAAGCTGCAATTTGGCATGAATATTATGCATATTAGTCACTCCAACAAAATGGTACAATAAAAAGTAAAAAAAAAATTTTTTTTTGGTGTACCTCCCCTACACGTAATTTGGGGATGTATTTTTTTTTCTCGTCTAACCTATAATGTGGGATGTCGTTGGAGTGGTACAAAAAAATGAAAAAATTTTTTAGGGTACAGTCAAGGTCATAAATATGTATACACTTTAGTACCTTGTCTATTTAACGTCATGTTTAAACTGTCATATGAAATTGTCACAGCGATTAAAGTGACAAGGTACTAAAGTGTATACATATTTATTACCTTGACTGTACCTGCCCTTCATGTAACGTAGGTTTTTTTTTTCGTCTACCCTATAGTGTGGGGTGTCGTTGGATAGGTCTTTCAAAAATATTATGAGTTTGTGAAAACAGTTTTTTAATTAAGTAATCCGTTTATGAATTATTAAGCTTAAAAGCGCTATTTTTTGTTAGACTCAAGTGTCCTCTCCCCCTACAGCCAAAACTATAAACACTAAAAATCAAAAAAAAATCTTTAATGAAAGAGCATATAACCAATTTTAAAGGAAAACTATTACGACTAAGTAGACATCATTGGTTCTTGAGATACAGGCGATTAAAGTGTTTTTACCTACTAAAATCATCTACGACGGCACCAATTGACTTTAAATAGAAAATTAGTGATTACTTGATGATTTTTTATGTTTGTAGTACTTAACGGCTTCGGAACCCTACACTGAGCATGGTCCGACATGCTCTTGTCCGGTTTTTACGTTTTCTCCTAAATCGTATCAATTCTGTTTTTCATGCCTGTTCCCTATTGAGACTGTACCTATAGCGATCCATTCCCAACCTCATCCCATCCTCCATAGATCTCGGCGCGCCCGTTCCACAACGATGCGTGTACGCAACCGTGAATGATTCCGTTATATCATATAACATCTGCTCGGCGCAAAACCATAAAATACTGCTGAGGTGACACAACAGAACCGACTCTTATTTAAATACTGACACATGGCACAACCATGAAGTCTCTGACTTGGTAATGTTGACAGCGGTAAAACAATGCTAAACTTATTTGTTGTGTGTGAATGAATATTAAGTAATAACTTGTAATGGCCGTGTTTATCGCGTGACTAAACGTGGGTAAAACATCCGTCTCTTTCTGACAAGTACAATGCGAGAGTGACGGATGCTTTATCCACCGCGATAAACGCGACCATAAGACGGGCCCCTTCTTATCTGGCTAATTATTACAACACGTAGAAAATGTATTTTCTCCCGTGTGGTTGCCGGGTTAGAATAGTGCCACTCCATGCCTTCTCGTGGATGTCGTAAGAGGCGACTAAGGGAATAAAGGCTTGTAATACTGTTGGGCGATGGGCTTGCAACCTGTCACTAATACACTGGTAAACTTTGCCTGTTTGTGCTAAATGTGGTTACAGAACTACCAAGTCTTTTTAGAGTTGTTGGTATTTCTGTAGCTCTGCCTGCCCAACTCTGGGAATGAAGGCGTGATGTTATGAATGTGTATGTTTGTATCGTCATCTACGTTTGGGACTAGGCACTACCTACTTCTCCTGATGTTTCATTAAATAAATAAATAAATATTAGGGGACAATCTCACTACACTAGTAAACTTCTTGGCCTGATTGTGGTTACAGAATTATAAACAAGTCTTATAACTTATAAGGCTTATTGGTATTTCTGTAGCTCTGCCTCCCCCACTCTGGGAATGGGGGCGTGATGTTATGTGTCATGTCAAACTGCTAAACATTCAAATTCCTCTATAGTATGTACATACGAGTATGATAACTACATAAGGAAGTAATAAGCATCAAGTTTCACACATTAGCGCCTTGTTGCATCAAGACACTGTAAGTAATTAGCAGGTATACAGTAGGTAGCATTATGTGTTGATGCTCAGCAAGTTTGTTCGGCGGGAGTGGCGGCTACATATGAGTACCTAATGGCTTTATGTATTTGTTATCTTCTTCAATGTCACAGGTAAATATAGCTTGTAAACACATGGTCATTAAAGATCTAGTATTATGCAGTTACAATGTCTGTCCCATATACCATCTATTTACAAATCGTCGAATTCAAAACTGATCGTATCTCCACTAATCGACCCCTGGGGCTAGTCAAGTTACATTCGACAATCTTTAGCGATTATGTTTCGATTGAATAATGTATAGAATTGACGTAGGTCACTGAGATAGTACCACGTGACAGTACATAAGGTTAGTTTGCGGCAAATAACTTGATATACCAAGGGTTGTTTTTGTATAAAATGTCGGATAATAAACCGGAATGCTAGACAACAAAGAAAAATATTTTTAAACTTGGCCTCTTTTTGCTCTTCTTTTGGCTCTTTAACAATATTACCTTTTTTTATAAACTAAGTTACTTTGTAATTGTTCGCGATAGGTAAGTTTGCACCAACTAGTATGTTTTTTTTTTTAATTTAACACCTTATCCCTTCTAAGGTTGTCTGGCAGAGATCGCTAATCAGCGATAAGACCGCTCGTTGTTTACCTGTCTTGTTTTAAATTGCGCTATTTCTCTGTAATATTTGTGTTTTTTATTGTGTTTTTTTGGAATTCTGTGCAGGGTCCGTCCGGATCGCTACCACCATCTAATCCATTAACCATCCGCCAAGCAACAGTGTTCGCATTGTTGTGTTCCGGTGTGGGGATAAGACAACCGGTGAAATTGCTAGCATAGAGGCATTCCATCTTAGTCCTCAGGGTTGGCAGCGCATTTGAGGTCTTAGAATTATAATCTTGAGAATTCAAATGTCTATGGGTCTCAGATTCCACTTACCATAAGATGGCCTGAGAAAAAAAAACCCATCAAAGGTTAGGTCTATTCTTAATACCACTTTTGGCCTTTAATTCAACGGTTTCCATTGGCACCACTGTTCATCCACGTGGTCACCATAAGCAGCTCGCTTCCCACAGGAGCGCCGATAAACGCTGATAAGAAGCGTGAGGCACGCGGTTGCGACATGGACACGTTTCCCGCTGTACGGTGTTTCAGTGCGATAACAGAGTAGGTAGAGAAGTATTATTACCTTTTAGCGCTATAAAAGATCAGAGGCGCGTTTCTCGAAGCTAAAAATTACAAGCAAAAGTCTTTCCAACTCCTTTCGCTAGAAAGAGAGTTCCGCTTGTAATTTGTAATTTGTAGCTTTTAGTGGTGGTGCAGGGTCCGTCCGGATCGCTACCACCATCTGGTGAAATTACTAGCATAGAGGCATTCCATCTTAGTCCTCAGGGTTGGCAACGCATTTGAGGTCTTAGGATTATAGACTTGAGAATTCAAATGTCTATGGGTCTCATATTCCACTTACCATCAGGTGGCCTGAGTGCTCGTGTGCCATCTCATTAACATAAAAAAAGCTTCGTAAAACCTGCCACAGGGGACTATGCTATTCCGTATAATAATCGTACACCTCTATTTGGCCGGACATACAAACAAAAAGCCTGACTGTGTCCGGCTTTATCCGGATGGCAACACAATGGCAACCAAACCAACATATATGGATAAATACATATTGTTGCGAATGTCCGCCATTAATAAAAAAAAATGTATATGACCAACGTCCGCTGGGTTCCGAATTCTGTAGCTTTAGGGTTACGGGTGACCCTAAGCCACCGAGGCAGAAACGTCAGTTAGGTGCTTTTTTTTTTCAATATTTACAGAACATGTCCTTGGTCTGTCAGTCTGACATAAACTCTTTTAGACTCATTGTGCCTCGTCACTAAGATCAAAATAGTTTGGTATAGGTACTACAGTATGTATAGTACAATCATGAAGAATCTCAGCAGACATCATAGAACACATCAGTCGCATGATTCATTAGTTCATTACATTATCTCCGTCGCGACGGAGCCAGACGTGGGCAGCAAATCTGCCAAATCTAGCAAACTTAATGAATCGGGGTTCCGATTTGCCTTGATCTAGAATTGTACAAAAATTAAGAGGGATTTCTTACAAGCTTTTTATTTGCTCACAATGTTTGTACGTTCGGTCAAATCTTGCAAGGTAGATTTGAAGGGATCCCCTTGGATCGCATAATGTGTTTTAGACTAATATTTTTTCGCATAATTGTTTTCGTATAATTTGTATTGGCATAATTGTACTGTCGCATAATAATACTTTAGCATACTCCTTTTTTAGCATATTAGGCTATTAGAATAATTTTAGTTGGACTAATTTGTATTTGACTAATACACATTATGCATATTATTGTTTGGGCTAATAATTATTATACTTAAGGTTAAATTAGGTCACGTTAGGTACATTAGGTTAGGTTAGGTTAGTATGATATCCATTTTGTAATGATGCCAATTAATTATTATGACTTTTTGCAATTATGCTATTTGACTTTAGTCTTGATGACAATTATGCTTACTGTATTTATGCTTTTTAATGTTATGCGTAATAATATATGCGTAAAGATGATTATGCACACCATTATTTCGGCTAAAAGCAATTATGCGTAACACTATTATTGCAAATAATTTTATGCCATCCAATAGAGAACCAGATTTGAACCACTCCGGAAAACGATTGAGCTGAAGTTTGGTATACCTACGTAACTTTGATGACAATACAATAAATAAATAAATATCACGGGACAGTGTCACACAAATTGACCTATTCCCAAACTAAGCTCTAGGCTTGTACTATGGGTACTAGGCAACGGGAAACTTACTAATATAGAGAAATATATACTTAAGTATGTACATAGAAAACATCCAAGACTCAGGAAGAAATACTCGTGCTCATTACACAAATATCTGCCCTTACCGGGATTTTAACACAGGATCGCTGGCTTCGAAGGCAGGGTCACTACCAACTAGGCTAGCGTGTCCGTCAGTACAATAACATGGCATGATCCAGCTGGTCTAATGATGTTCGGAAGGCGGTGACAAGATCTCCGTTATACTTAAAGAAGACCCACCGTGTTTGGACTCATTAGGTTGGTTATAAGCAGTAAAAAAATACAGTCGGCTACAAAATCTTATCCCAAAAAATATATTTTTAGACATGAACTTTTTACGACTTTACTTGTTATTAGGCTGTTGCTTAACTTCAATATAAAAAAAAAAAACCTCATTATGAATTAAATAATAGAAACTTCACTTGGATTTTTCTGTTTCGGAACTAATATTATACTGAGGTAAAGGGTCTGGATCTACTGAACCGATTTAGATGAAATTTGGTATGAAGCTAACTAAGGTCCCGGGGAAGGGCAAAGAATACTTTTTATCCAGAAAATTGAACACCCGGACGGAGTCGCGGGCAACAGCTAGTTATCTATACATATACTTAAGGCGACACTTAATAAAAAAGGTTACGATAGCTCTTATTAAATTGACAGTAATGGTGGGCGAGTCGAGAACAATACAAAATAGGGGAAAAGTCAATGTAGAATAAGTAAGGGCCCAATATTATGTCATATGGGAGTAGTGACGTCACCGACTGCGGCTGTGACGTCATCGACATCTCAGTCACGCACCGAGCGAGCCAAATTACGCATATTTCCTTATACCCTCATAAGTCAATATGCAGTATCTCAAATTCATTAGCCACAGCAGATTCAATCCTCTCCCGTTGAAAATAAGGTTGTATTTTCAACAGGATATATGTCTGCGATACTGCCATTAATCATAGCAAGGCAGACTCATAGGTATCAAATGGGCACACAAGATGGATGTGATGCGTTCATAGATTTATTTTTAATTTTGAATGACAAAGCCCTAGAAAAGCAATACATACTTTACGTGCAACTTAATTTACAAGTGAAAATTTACCTGCCCACCATACTACAAAAGGGAGATTTTTGTAAGTGGGAATTTTAATCTAACAGCAAGGAAATAAAGTTCAGTTACCTTTGCTCTTAAATACCATTTTCAATTTTGAAACAAATAAAAATGAACTTTGTGGTCACTAAGACAAAGTTAAAACTAAATTGTCTTGAACTCTTATAGCACGAGGGTCTCACGAAAAAGTTGGACCATAGTTATGCGTAGTTAACCATACAAATAATGAAGGCGACAAAGTTCCGTTGTGAGACGAAAGTATCAAAATTGTGTGGCTAATTTTGGTCGCACGGAAAAGTTTCAAAGAAAATTATGTTGCGTGCCCAATTTCTTGGACCTTACCCAACTAACCGAGCCCCACGGCTCCGCGGAGCACACCTCGAGAATAGCTGGTTTATGTGCTTACCTAAATGTAAAGACACCGAACCACGTGGCTTGGTCGAACAGCCAATCACACTGTTTTATCAAGCTATGACGTATAAGTGTACTGCTTCTTCTGCTTGGCTGACGATATTTGTTGTTTTCTACATTTTCAGTTAAGTATACTAATTAATGAATTAATGAAAATCTTTGGACTTGAATCCATGTCTTGTTAGTATATCTACAGGACCCTATGTTAGTATAAAAATGTAAATAACACATAACATCACGCCTTCATTCCCAGAGTGGGTAAGGCAGAGCTACAGAAATACCAAAACTGTAAAAAGACTTGTCGATAAATGTAAATAATTATAATAATATTTTCTGGGTGAAGTAACATGATCAAGCAGGTACTTAAGTAATTTCACCCAGAAGTTGTCCCATCTCTCCGCTATTACTTTCAGGATGCTATTGGCTGCTCCACAATCTGGTCAGGAAGCGGCTTCTTTGCGAATCATTATTCACTAAACAAAATGAAGTGTAGAAATTCGTCATAGCGCTGTGTAATGAGTTCATGACACACGCATGACATAATTGTAAGAAAAGCCGTAAAAGTTATTAAAATAATGTCGTGATTAAAAAATGTAGTCGCGTGTGAACTGTGTGAACGTTTTACGATCGCGTGGAATGTGTTAAGTTAGAGCAGATGCATTTGATGCGCTTAGGGTTGCCAGGTCGGATTATGTTAGGTTTTTTCTTTGCGCGCATTTTTTAAAACTTCGCGATCCGCCCCTCTCACTACACTACCCCAGTAGGTACCTAAATGTCGTCCAGCTTACTGACTTAAATAAAAACGGTCATTCACGGTTGCGCGGCGTCCTGCCAAATTTTATCGTGAATGTCAAATCAGTAGTAACTGTTGACATTGTTGAATTTTCCGTCCTGGTATTTATCGTTAAACTATTTGTATGTACGAAATAACATTAAACTGCGGGTTCATCGACCAAAAAAGTTAAAGAAAAGTCTGACGTCGTAAGTTTGCTAAAATTTTGGCGCTGTTCTATTTGATTGAGTACGATTGGTTTGATTGGGAAAGAACGTGTCATAGTTTTTTGCTTTAAGATCTCTGGCAACCCTATGCGTCAGAGATAGCACGCAATACGTCATTCGCGCGGAAAGCGTTTCGGCGAAAATCTATAATGTAAAATTGTAATGAAGAAATCAAGGCAATTCTTGTGTTTATCATATTTTTGCTTCGTAATCTTTGGTAAGAAATTAATAATAAATGTTTCGCAAGTCTGTTTGATCAAGTATGGTTTCCCACTTAAATGAAAATCATAAAAAACAAGAACCTCGTCTTTAAATTTAACTTTGACTCGCGTCATAAAGAACATAAAAAAGGTAGGTTTGAACTTTTCGTGCATTTGAGAAGTTTTATTTTGTAGTTAGAGTTAAAT
Organism: Acleris holmiana; assembly: GCA_949316455.1. Taxonomy (NCBI): domain Eukaryota; kingdom Metazoa; phylum Arthropoda; class Insecta; order Lepidoptera; family Tortricidae; genus Acleris; species Acleris holmiana. Next base: position 3,280,891 of record OX438787.1, read on the forward strand.
TTATATGTAAGTAGTAAAGATAAAAACATGTTTATTCAGTAAGTAGGCCGCACGGGCACTTTACACGTCAAAATTCTACCAGCGCTTCCCAAGAGGAGTCCACTGCTGAGAAGAAACGCCGCAAGAAACTCAACAGTCATTTTTTTTTTTACATAAATTTCCTACGACAATGATACTCGTAATATTATGTTACCTACGTTAAACAAGTATTACACAGGGTTATTTTTTTATCAGTGCACAAAGTTTAAAATATGATTTTGTATCGTTAATATAATATATTACGACAATAAAACGAGTTCAAAAAAATAGTTTTTTTGTTGTAAATTATCTCTTTTACTTTCTCGTGTGGACACAAAGTAACAATAGAAATGATGACATGGGTTGTCAAGCTGTAGGTATGCGATACATTGTATTGATATTCGAAATTTGAAGTTTTATATGTACAGCTTATCAGATGACAAGCCCCTCTCCTACTGATATTCTAAATTTTAAATTTTCATTTATTAACTTACTTAACAACACTCCCCTCTCCTCGCACCCCTGCATTAGAGGGTCCATGAATATCGTTAAGTTAGTGGAATCATTGAATCGGCAATATCTCTAATATTTTTTAAGCTAGAGTAAAAATAACACAATATGTTTTATTGAAATTTAACAATAGCGAAGCAATTTGTGCACCTATTGAAAAATTACCCTGTATAAAACTCAACATTAAAAACAATGCGTATTTGATCAGGAAAACGTGATACTGTTTACTTTAGACCCATCATCAAAGCATACCTTAGGATTTTTATTTACTTTTTGTAACAATAATTTCCGTTATATTACTCGGATTGCAACATAACATTCATTTTTACCTCTGCTACAAAACTTTACGATCGAGATAAGAGACGGTTTGTTAGTTGTTACTAGGTTTTTAAATTCCTGATTGTTATTTTCCGTTTACCATAAACCTTTGCTTTTCTCTAATTCGCGTTAAATATCTACCATTTCGGAGAGCAATTTGTCTATTCTCGTATTTAAATTCCTTGCACAATACACCAACAAATACAGTGTGTAAATGGTATACGGGCGTTACTTTTAACTGTGGTTAGTATAACCCCTACTGAGCACATAGACAGCTTTTGTTAAAATTAAATTTAAAAAAAATAACCATACAAAATAATTTAACACGCAATGTATAACGAAAAATGCAATGAATTAAAAACGCAATTAATGACGTTTCAAAGTTAAGTATTATTAAAGCTGAGGCTACCTAAGCCGAAATACACATTTTCACAAGTAAACATTACGTACTTACCTGACAGATGGACTTCGATGTCCATCGCGGGTCGATAGATAGTGTGTTCAAAAATTAATAACGGTGTATACGTTAGCGTAATCAAAATAATTCTTTCTGTTAATGATATAGTAGAGTCTTAATCTATGTCCAGTTTAATAAACGCCCGTATACCATTTACACACTGCATATCAATTAGTTTTGTACTGAGTTCTATTACCTATTCAATTATTTTTACTAAAGTCTTGTTTTTTAGCAACTAGGATTTTAACGGCATACCTACAAGAAGCTGGTCGGCAAGATGCGCCGGCTGAAAACACGGAATCTGGGCCAATGCGGGAGAATTTAAATATAGAACGCGGATGCCGTGCAGTGTGCTCTGTGTTATCTATGCGCTGCGTTGCAACATTAAAAAACGTAATATCGCGGGAAAATCGGCCGAAGATTTTTTGTCTGTCTAATCGTCTGTTAACCACTTAACAGACGATTAGAGCGTTAACCGTTGTCAAAATGTATGAACTAACAGTCCATTAACATTGATTAAATTTAACATCGTGTGGTGAAATTGGTACTTTTTTTTGGCTTAGTGGGCCTGCCTCCGAAGCTAGCCGTCCTGGGTTCAAATCCCATGAGAGCGAATATTTGTTCCCGAGTCTTGGATGTTTTCTATGTATTTCTCTATACATATAAGTATGTTTATCGTTGTCGAGAACCCATAGTAGGTACAAGGCTAGAGCTTAGTTAGGGACTAGGTCAATTTTGTGAGATTATCCCCTGATATTTATTTATTTACTTGATTTATTCTTGAAGAAAGATATTGCATTTGACTTGTTATTGTATTGTCAACTTTAGTGTAGCTCTGATTTACTTGACAGTAATGGCCAAGATAAAACTATACGATAACATTTCAGTATTTTTTTTGGAGCAGAATAGAGTCCATGTTATGTTACCATGTCGTAAAGAATGTATGTTAAGTATAGATTGTTTAACAGAGCAGTTCCCAAAAAAATTGCCATTTTGAGTAACATCTTCAGATTTAAAAAATCCATAGTCTTATCGTATAAATGCAATATGGTTAAAAATAAAATGATTTAAGAGCAAGCGGAATAGAGCCTTAGCCAATAAGTAAGGATTTCCATATCTCACTAGCGGGCTGAAAATGGTATTTCCATCCCTAGGGCGGAAAGTGATTTTGAAAAAAGAAGTGGTGAAACATGTAGCCATTTTTTACTCTACTAGACCATGGACAAATACGCGTTTTGAAAGTATGTAGTGATACTCATATTTTTTGTATAACAATACCTAAGGGTTCGTGACATCAACATAGGTACAGTATTTTTTCCACTTAGTTGAAATGTAAAACAGAGTGTTTAACTCGGAAGAAAGTATCAATTTTATTGTATAAAAAAATACCCTCGAACTGTAGATGCAATCGATGGCGCTCGTGGAGCCTATATATCCTCGTAACCCAATACTTGATTTTAGTAACATTGTAATTTCAACCCTATCGTATAAACTATAGGGTGCCTTTTATGTTTGGTATGTTGTCCTAAAGCGACAAACCTGGGGACTCAGGCGGTCAACTCGTGATGCAATTGAATACTTTCCTCCCTTGGCTAACTAACAGTCTTCCATTCAACGCTACGACAGCTCTTATTGTGAAGTAAATAAGATGTCTCATACAACAATATGATTATGATACTGAAGCAAAATGAACAAATACAATGTGGAATTGAGACGGAAAGTTGTATCAGTTACGAATAGAAATAAAAATCACCTACATCCTACAGGTTAATTCTTTCAAGTCTTTAAATATCAGATGAGTTCATGCCTAACTATAGATATTGATTGGAGGCAAAAGGTCTCGCGATTGGCGCGGAGTTTGATAAGAAAGGAATTCAGCGCGCGCGCCGACCTTGAGTCCTTACGTCATGCGCCATCGAAACTTTACTGCTTTGAGGATACGCAGGAATTAAAAATTGTATGGTCGTTGATCGGTTTGATCACTGATCACTGATCACCGATATTATCCTATACTATTAAAAGAGCAATATTTGTATATAAGTATATATATATATATATATATTTGTAATCACGTTCTCTCAAACGGCTCTTACGATTACGATAAAAATTGCGGATTAGGAGTTTTTTGGGTCAAAAATTGATCTGCCAAGTCGTCATATTCCGGTTTATATATTTTATCGTAATAGTGTCGTCTACATACACCCTTATGTATGAAACTAGATAAAGATTTCATAAACAGCATAATATATTTAATGCCAATTGCAGATTTATATGTTAAAATTAGGGATGCACCGATTCGGCCATCACGATTACGATTACGGTATGAATCGTTATTTATTAACCTATGAATTACGATTATTTAAAAAATGAGTTAAAATTCAAAGCTTGTGTGTCTAAAGTGTATTTCTTTTTCTTTTCAGTGATATATACTTAGACCAATGTTATCGATCAAATTTAAGCGGGAATATTATTATTTCATGACTAATTTTTTTTATCTGAAACGGGCCGTAATTCAATTTAAATCTGGTCAATCGAAGAAAACTAAATGCCTTGTTAAGCTTATTATGTTCTTGGACTTTTTGTTGGGTTCAGAGCAAATTCAATATTTTGACATAAACCTGCCACTTATCTATTTAAGATTGTTTTTAAATTACGACGGTGCGCTCCAGTGGGTACCTAGGTACTTTATTTTACGTACCTATATATCCCGTTTTCCCGTGTGGTTGCGGGGTTAAAATAGTGCCACTCCACGTCTTCCCGTGGATTTCGTATGAGGCGACTAAGGGAATAAGGGCTCGTAGTACTGCTAGGCGATGGGCTTGCAACCTGTCACTACACTGGTAAACTTGGCCTGATTGTGCAAAATGTGGTTACAGAATTATAAACAAGTCTATTTGGAGTTATTGGTATTTCTGGGGCTCTGCCTTCTCCACTCTTTTATGAAGGCGTGCTGTTATGTATGTATGTATTGTTGTCCTTTTTCCTCATTACAACTGCGGACTTCATGTTATCGATAATCGTCAATGTATAACAGCTATAATCCGACATTCTACATAGCTTCCGCTTAGCTACACACTTTCCGTTTCAACGGCCTTGGTTACAATAATTTAGACAATATGTAAATACAATGACTAATAGGTATAAGAAAGTAATTATTTACAGCTGCGCGTGGGCACATGACGCATCGCAAACGTCAGGTCCCGACGGCGTGACTTAAAAATCGACACCACTGGTTATTCTAGAAAATATGTATTTTTAGCAGACTTGTAAAACTTCAACGTTATGTCAAACATCGTTCTGCTTATCATCATTTTAATTATGAGTTAACCTGTCAAGCGATCAATGTACAGTCGAAGTCATAAATATGTTGTGTACCTGGTATTTTTAACGTCTATTAAACTGTCATATACGAAATTGTCACAGCGTTTAAAGTGACAAGGTATTAGTGTAAACATATTTTCACTTCTCTCGCTCTTAAATGACTCATAATAGCCAAGTATAGGCGGACTAAAGTGATGCATTTCATCCCTAGGGACTAAAATGACTTTTTAATCCCTAGGGAATTAAAGATTTTTTTTTTTCCTTGTAAGTAAGCCTTGGAAAACCAAAAACAGCCAGATACATGTTGCCATTTGACGATGATGCCCTTGTCTTCGGAGTGTGCGGTGGAGCCGGTGCAGGCCAGGGCAGGCTGGGGTTGGGCATACAACCTCTATCGCTATGGACTATTTGTTATGTTCTAACCGCAAAAACAACCTTGTCGTTGCCTCTTTCTGTATTACAGTGACAGGTTGAGAGAAAAAAAATATAGCACTATTAAATTGTAATTTTTTACGAGTCTATATTAAAACTATTTTAATTTAAGATTTATTTTTCTCGCAAACAAAGTAAAAAATAATGTTTAACTCGAGACTAAAAAAATTATAATGACACTCGAACTTCATACACCCTCGCTTTGCTCGGGTGGATATATGTTGCGTACTTTAGTCCCCTATTGAAAAATCTATTATTATGACTTCGACTGTACGTACGAAGATGATGTTGATAATGAAATGAATCATGTCAAAAGAGTGATTCAGGAGGGCTAGCACAAAGGTCCGCGACTTGTTTGTCGCTCGGAAATCCCTTTCTATCTAGTCTGTAACGATAGAGACGCACTGAGCGACAAACGAGAAAATACAACTTGTGTTACCCGTGCTGTATTTTTTTACATACGTAAGATAAGACTATTAGTTAATTTTTGGAGTTTTAGACATAATCACCGAAAAATCCTTAAAATTCAAAAAAATCATAATATTTAAGGGAATTAAGGCTTGCAGTATTGTTTGGCGATGGGCTTGCAACCTGTCACTAACACACTGGTAAACATCTTAGCCTGATTGTGCAAATGTGGTTACAAGTAACAAGTTTTTTACAGTTGTTGGTATTTCTGTAGCTCTGCCTACCCCACTCTGGGAATGAAGGCGTGATGTTATGTATGTCATTATATTTATTCATTGGTCACATGAAGGCTGTACTTGTCGGTTATATGAAATGAATCTACCAGCGCACCGGCAAAGACAATATTTGCAGAGAAGAAGCGCCGAAAAAGCGGTAGACGAATTTTTTTTTTCAATCATAAAACACAGTATCTTAGTTTGTACGGTTGTGATATCATAGGAAACAGCTGATGTAGCACGCGCGCTTGCGTTTATTATTAAATTTTCTTTTCCACGCTCGTTTGTTGGCATTCGATGACACGGGCCGTTTCACGGTCATCGCTCGACCAGAGCTGCCTGTCGTGGGGTGTAATTAAAAAATATAATATAATCTTACACAAATCGACTTATTTAGTCCCAAACAAAACCTTAAGGTTGTACGGTCAAGGACTTTAATTATTATGCCACTATGGAACCCCACATAAAGTCCTTGACTGTATCATGCATACTTTAGACCACAATACAATACAATACAAATACTCTTTATTGAACACCTAAAGCCAAAAAAATAAAACAGAACACGAAACAGTACATTTAAATCATAGGTATACAACAGGCGGTCTTACCGCTAAATAGCGATCTCTTCCAGACAACCTTGTAAGAGAAATAACTGAGGACACAAATTCATGGCAGGCGGTGTAAACTAATTCGTTTAGAGCTCAAACTAAATAACTACAAGAAATAATTAAATTATAAATAGTTTTAATTTCAAAGTAATTATTTACAGATTTTTTATAAATATATCCTCCAAACCAGCCAAACAATGACCTGACGAGGCATGAGATAGAAGAAAGAAAAAAGTAAAGGAAATTAATAGAAAAACTACGGAAGTGATAGAAAATGATCCTCCAATGACCACGAGAAATATACTTAAGATACATAGATACAACTTTAAAAACACGCAAACAATAAAGTATACCTAAATCTACTTAGGTAGTTTACCTATCCTGTCTGAAAATGATTCCTGAGGCTTGGATATTATTATGTATACTTATTTATTTTGCTATACATATAAGTATAGAATATAATATAATAAAAATAATTTGTCCTACTCCATGTCTTCCCGTAGATGTCGTAAGAGGAGACTAAGGGAATAAGTAGTGCTTGTAGCACTTTTAGGCGATGGGCTTAGTACACTCGTAAACATCTTAGCCTGTTTGTGCAAAATGTGTTTACAGAATTACCAAGTCTTTTTAGAGTTGTTGGTATTTCTGTAGCTCTGCCTACCCCATTCTGGGAATTAAGGCGTGATGTTTTGAATGTGTATGTTTGTATCGTCATCTACGTTTGGGACTAGGTACTACCGACTTCTCCTGATATTTCATTAAATAAGTATCAGGGGACAATCTCACATAAATTGAACGAGTCCCAAACTAAGCTCTAGGCTTGGAGCTACTATATATAGGTAAACATACTTATAAAGAGAAATGCATACTTAAATACATAGAAAACATCCAAGACTCAGGAACAAATATTCGCGCTCACCACACAAATATCTTGAACCCTCCTGGGTCCTCCGTTGGCTTCAGAGGCAGTGTCACTCCCAACTAGGCTTCATATTTTATTTTCATACTTTCAGACATAGGTATAACTTGTAGAACCTAGATCTTGGATAGTGACAAAAAGAACTCTTGTTTTCGCCAAACACCTAGCTCATTATTATCCATAAATTACTAGTAACAATGGAGTTCGGTTTTTGGCTCCACGCCAACGGCCACCGGCTGCCAAACACCAGAGGTTATTGGCAGAACACGCGTAAAACCCTGCGCCCGACCATGTCTCGCCTCGTCTTGTCTCGTCACGCAGCTATTTTGGCTATGCTTATGTTATATAATAGTTTAATCGTCTTATAATTTGCTATGGGAACGGAGTTGGAAATAGATGTGTTTGAGTCGTGTTTTGTTTGATATTTAGCGGTTATACGTGGTTTGGGTCATACACAGATTTAGGTTACCGTCTCTCCTGTGGACACACCGAAAGTTAACGTTTTTAGGGCTTAATTTTCTGGCTAAGCCAATACTCGCAAAAACGCCGTCAGGACTGCTTTAGACCTATCATATAAAAACATAACTTATATGCACACAAGCTCTCAACTATTGACCACAGGAGAGACAACTTTTGTTTTTAACAGTGTGTATGACCCTTATAATAAGTGCTTGTAGTACTGTTAGGCGGTGGGCTTGCAATCTGTCACTAATACACTGAACTTCTTGGAATGACTGTGCAAAATGTGGTTACAGAATTGTCAACAATTGAAGGCGTGACGTTATGTATGTATGAATGTAGTTCTCTCTCTTTATATAAGAGGCAAGCTCTTGTCGTTGCCCGCCAAACGCTGCGATTGATCTTACGCTAAGTGTTATAAATGTGTGTGAGTTAGTATAAAACAACACTGTTGTAAAAAACACTTAGCGTCTGTAGTAAGTAGTTACAGATGTATAATTATTTAAATAATTCATCGCACACTAACAAAATTGTGTACAAAACGCGATCTTAATTCTAAAAGCATTCCTACCAGTCGACCTTAGCGGTTATTGGTTATACACAGATTTAGGTTAGCGTCGGCTCAACTGTACAATATCTGACGTCGAATTGGGACTTCATATTTTCTTACGCCAGGGCGAGGGGGTTGCTCATCCGTTGCGAATTCGTACGTGCTCACGCGCTGAGCGCGAGCAGCGGGCGAGCGGCGCGCGGCGAGCCGTCGAGAGTCGGTCTTTTGACCGTGCTCAAAGGCGCTTCGGTGTGCGTGCCTCACATAATTTGGACGTGCATCCGAGCGAGCAAGCACGCTACCTCACCCGAGCATGTTTATGTGCCACAATTTGGCTCGCGAGCAGCTCGTCGCGCGGGGCGAGCAAGCCGCTCAGATTCGTACCCTGCTTAATATCAACTAGCATGATTAGTGTAATAGGCAGCCTAGACTTGTCGCAACATAGGGGTGTCACTCTTTTTAACTCGACGCAGCTTGTATTATCCGGAGAGCATCGACTACAGTCGCGCCAGAGTGAACAAAACACATTTTAGGCAGCTTTATACGACAGAGCACGACCCACCTCTCACCACTATATATTTTTTGTAACGAATTGACGATCCATCTCTGTGGTGATCGAGTCATTGAACTGCGGTGGGACAAGCCTTTTGGCGAAAGCATCATTCTGTGAAACCCGGATCCTTTGACGGCAGACCATTAGCGAACAATACGCACGTAAAAATAAGTTATAAGAATAACGGTGCTAACACAATTGAGTTTATACAACGTGTTACAAAATAATCCGTAAAAAAGAAATTCCAAAAGTAGTGTCAACCCTTATTAAATAACGTCAGTTCAGTATCTTATGTATACGGTATAGGTACTAGGGTTGACACTACTTTCGTAATTTCTTTTTTACGGATTATTTTGTAAAACGTTGTATAGCGTGTAAATTTCATACGGGCATATAATTCATCCAGACGTAGTTAACGATTATACAAATCATGTAAGAATGATATTTTGTTAGTAACTTTTATTATTGAAGCATAGTTATTTTTTTAAAGTTTGTCTTAGGAGCAATGTAACGCGAGCAACTTCCTATTACAAAACGAATTTACGAAGTGTGACGAGCGTTCATCAGTCGTCAATGTATTTATTGCCTGTATCCAAGTGCAAGTATGACATGTGAAAAATCAGTACCTACCTCAGGGCGAGTGAAGCGCCACGATTAATAAGTAATTTAATTAAAAACGGAATAAATTAATGGGCTTTATTTTGAACTTTTATTGGCGAAATAAACAAGTCGTGAACCGTAATTGATGACATGAGACATGACGTTTACGTAGAGGCTTAACTTTAATAGGCGCAATGTGTGATACATTTCTTGCTGAATTGATCAGTAAGAAATAAAACCTACAACGAATGTTACTGTTACACAAGTTTTAAGTTAACACATAGGCTACCCTTTATCCTGGAGAAACCACGGTTTCCGTGGGATGGTCGAATGCTATAATTAATATTTATAGATTAGGTACGCACGACACAAAATTTAACACGTTATACATTTGAGTGTGTATTAAGGGGGCACCGAGCTTTTTGCGCTCATTAACTTTAGGTATTTTATGCACTCTGTGTATGTGTGCGTATAGCACACCAGCAAGGAGCGAGCTGGAGCCATGCGCCGGCCGCGCGCCGCGCCTGACGAGCCGTGCGCCGGTCCACTAGGCGCGGAGGTTGCTACCAATGTTTACAAAATAAAAAAACATAATCGATTCCGAATACTTTTATTCAAATATTGACTATAAGAAGTTAAAAACTTTTTTCAGTCTACATTTTTTTTTAAATTTGTTGTTTACTGTCGGTAGGTAAGGTAGGATTGAATTACTTGTATTGTTGAGGTACAGTCACATCACGAGATTGTTGAGCCACTCTAGAACCCACTCACAGATAGATAGATAATTTTTAATTAATGTCGTTTGTACATCTATGGTGTATTTAGCTAGTGTTAAGTTATTTATAATATTTATTGGGCAAATTGTTCGGCTAAAGAGAATAAATCATAAGTAAAAGCCGTACATCTTCCAATCGGCCATCTTCCCTCTCCGAAGGTTACCGGGAGAACCCTTTCATAGAAAGATGACGGTAAATTTTGACGTAAATAATTTCTTTTGCGTGACTTGACGCTGTCATTAGGACAGAGTTCTATGGTGGCTCAACAACCCCGTGATTTAATGTGACTGTATATTGAAATGAAATAATACCTAATTACCTTTATTGACAATATTCTAAGCACAAAATAAAGTGAACTCAATACCTAATGTAAAGTAATAAGAACGGCTGAGTAGGGCAAAAATCCCAGTCATGGACCCTTTCTTCAAGATATTATTTATAACTGACTTCAAAGAAAAGGAAGTTCTCAGTTTGACCTGTATGTATGTATGTATGTTTGTCCGCGATTATCTCACGTTTGGCTGAACCGTTTTTAATGCGGTTTTCAGAAAAGTATTTGTTTCACATAGGAGAAGGTTTTGGTATTTTAACCGTCTTTAAAAAAAAGGATCTTAGTTTGTACGAATGTTTATCCATGATTATTTCCGCAAAAACTTCAATGTCTGATTCTGATCACTATAAAGTATAAAATTAAATTGATGTTTTAAAAAACTAAAAACTTAAAGCTGCTGTATCAATCACATATTTAGAAGTTCCTACTTAATGTTTGTATGTATATAATGTAATGAATAATGTACGCAGGTATCTTTAGAAAAAAATATTAGGACATAAGTAACAACAATAATCAATATCGGATTTTACTTCACGGCATTATTTTAACTGTGTGAGTAAGCAATGTCATTGTCTATTTCTCCATCCACTGAAAGACAAAAAATTTGGTCCATTGGCATCCTGTAATAAAACAGAACGTTTTGATTTAACTATAATTTATTTATTAACAGAATTAGTTTTTGGATGAAATTTTGTAATCCTCATTCTATAAAAATAATTCGTATTTGGGACTTACAATTCCATTGTGTGGTAAATTTTATAATCGATGCCAACCAATTCATTTACTCTGTAAATTGAAAAAATATAAAGATAATGTGAAAATTCATACTAAATTTATTAAAATGTTTTCCTATACACCTCTTACTATTTTTACGCATACCTCACCGGTTCATTAGGTACCTAACTCTTCGCTTTGTAGCGAAGTGCCAACAACTGGAACATTAACCCTATAAATAAAAAATATGAATAATTTTGCAATTTTACTCATTTGTTGAAATATAGTTGTTAGGTACTGAGTATTCTTACGGAGTATTCTCTTTGTATTCAGATTTCTGGAGATGTCTTGCTCTAGAAATATTGAAACCATCCCAGAAGTAACAATATTATATAATTAATTACAGTAAAAAAAACCTCGGGTCGTTCTAAGAAGCTTGTTTTGCCTGTAAATGTGTTTTTTTAGCTAAACTACTTTTATATCTTGGTAAATATTCACCATAGAAGTGTATTTTTTATATACCTACCTACTAATTGAAAGAACTTCGCGTGTTGTTGAAAATTACTTGTGTAAATAAACCAATTTTGGCCCAAAACATCAAGACTACAACTAAACGATTACAAAGTCTTAGTAATACAAATCGATACATCTCGAAAATCAGTCTATGTTGCTACCGATTTATTTTCTCCTCCCTTAGCGTGGCATTTTGACAACTGTCAAATCAGGTTTCTTAGAACTACTCCACTATCAGTAGGTTTACGATTTTAACTAACTTCATTTCTTCACGCAAGCGTTTAGCATTGTGCTTTTGCCAACCCCTTCTCTTCCTTTCTTGATTGTGTTTGTTCCCCATTTAAAATAAAGTGAATAATCACAAAAATCGCGATAAACGCAACCAACCACCAAGCGACACAGCCTCCACGTCCGACGGCCGAAGCAGGACTAATGCGGACATGGGGGAAACGTGACGGCTCTGGCTAAAATGGACGAAACGCGTGCGAATTTAGGTATTTCCTTCATATTAGTAAAATAAAAACACATTTTCAAATCTAAAGTATAGAATATATAGAAGACGTGTAGTTTTGTTGTAAATCCAAAACTGATGATCTTCCGTGAAGTAATGACGCCGTACTAAGTGTTTATTTTGTTATGTAGAGGTATCTTTGGATGTGTTTTCTATCGAGGGAAGTACAAGTAATCGTGTTTCTAAAGTATATGATAAATAGAGTGATTCCTTAAATATCTTACATATGAATTGCATAACTAAAGCTTCAGTAAAAACAATGCAGCAGGCGATCAAACGAACGCATTTTTTTCGTAATTACGTATCGTTGCCTCGGCGCACTCTTAAAAACAGAAATTTTATCAGCAAGGTCGTGTAAAATACGGGTTATTTTCAGCGGTCGCCATGTTGATCGATTGCCGCACTGATGATAATTAACATGAGTAGCTAGGCAATTATTAAAATAACTATCGTGGGAACTAGCGTCTGTCACTGTGGAGGGACAGGTCTGTAACCTTCTCGACCTTGGCCTTGACCTCTTATCGATTATAACGTCGATAAATTGTCATGGATAAGCCTTTTAGCACTTAGATTGTCGGCACACCACACGCGTTCCGTAGTAATGAATGCAGAGGAAGCGAACGTTGTATGTTTTAGACCGGGGCACCTGGCGTTCCATAGACTCTGCCTACCCCAATGGGAGACAGGCGTGAAGGCATGAATGTATGTATGTGAACCAAACGTGTATCAGGACCAGGACAGGAGCTAGATACCGCGTTCGAACTACTCCGCGCCGCCTATCTAGGGTTACCAGATTATGAAATAACTGATGAAATTCCTGACGCTCGGGTCGCCGACGGTGATGAATTACTTGATGTTGGCGATGGGGAACTGTGAGCTGTAAACTTCTAAGACTACGAGATGATGTTTTTTTATGTTAATGAGAACAATAATGCAATCGAGCACTCAGGCCACATGATGGTAAGTGGAATCTGAGACCCAATAGACATTTGAATTCTTAAGACTAATCCTAAGACCTCAAATGCGTTGCCAACCCTGAAGACGAAGATGGAATGCCTCTATGCTAGTAATTTCACCTATTGTCTTATCCCCACACAATAATGCGAACACTGTTGCTTGGCGGGTGGTTAATGGATAAGATGGTGGTAGCGATTCGGACGGACCCTGCACAGGGTCCTACCACCCCTAAAACCATCTAACCAAATTATAAACTGGCCATCTAGTTACCAAAATACTGATTCATTTATTTTGTGTCCCTTTTGTTACGCTCTAGCCTAGTTAGTAGTGACCCTGCCTTCGAAGTTAGGCCTGGGTCCAAATCCCCGTAAGAGTAGATATTTGTGTGATGAGCCCGAGTATTTTTTTTCTGAATCTTGGATGTGTTCTATGTTTAAGTATATATTTCTCTATATAAGTAAGTTTATCGTTGTCTAGTACCCAAGGTACAAGCTTAGAGTTTAGTTTGAGACTAGGCCAATTTGTGTGATGTGACATTGTCCTGTGATATTTATTTATTTATTAGTTTTTTTCTCAATGTACCTATTGGTTATACTGTAACGCTGTGTTTTTTTTTTTGAATAAATACAATAGTCAACACGCGCGGACCGCAAACTGCCGCTGTTCTTGAAACGCATTTAATGTGCGTTTACTGTCTATTTTTCCTGAGTCAAAAGTACTCTATGTTCTTCCTCAGGGTATACGCTATCGGTTTAGATGTGAAAACGTAAAGAACAGAGTTCCTTTTGCACTTGTAGGGTTTTTTACCCGAAGGGTGCCCATCGGGATTCGGTTAATATGCCCTACGCTGTCCGTCTGTCCATCTTAACTTTCAAGAGCTGTCTTTTGAACCGTAATAGAGAGCAAGTTGTTTTTTTTTTCAGTATATGTCTTATGGCGGCGGTTTTATAAACAAAAAATTTTAAAATAATAAAGGGGGTTATACAAGAAGCATTTATTTTCAACGTGTTTTTATTTTGGTTGTATCGTAAAAACGTAAAAACATACGTGCGTCAAATTTTGTATGTATGTATTAAAAACAACAACTACTAAACTGGTCAAGTGTGAGTGGGGCTCGCGCTGATTTGATTCGAAACCGAATTCAAATTGGAATATAATAATACCTACTATATCACTACATATTGTCGCTTGCCGCTGTCTGTCCCTATGTATGCTTAGATCTTTAAAACTACGCACCGGATTTTAATGCGGTTTTTTTAATAGATTCAAGAGGAAGGTTCATATGTATAAAACTTTAACCCAGAGCGAAGCGAGGGCGGGTCGCTAGTATTGTTATATTTTGTTTGTTTTAAATACATTTACCCCGGGTTAGAATAGTGCCACTCCATGTCTTCCCGTGGATGTCGTAAGAGGCGAGTAAAGGAATGAGGGCTTCTAGTACTGTTAGGCGATGGGCTTGCAACCTGTCACTAATACACTGATAAACAACTTAAGTAGCCTGTTTGTGCAAAATGTGATTACAGAATTACCAACAACTCTTTTTGTAGTTGTTGGTATTTCTGTAGCTCTGCCTACCCCACTCTGGGAATAAAGGCGTGATAGTATGTATGTATGTATGTATTAAATACATTTAAACAAATCCAAATCTATTTCCACTCTATCTTTGACCTCGTAATGCCTTTTAACGTAATCAAGATAATTTCATGAACCAGTAACTAGACACGTTCGTGTGTATTCTGACATTGAATATAAAATATTAGCTTTTAGAGTGATAGATGTAATCATGTAATGTAATGAAGGGTCGGCGTGTTGCATGTTGCGCGAGCCAAGCTTTCGTTACTATGTTGCTCTTAAAATAACGGCCCTGCATTGTTTATGGCGTACCGTAAAACTACACAACTATAGTCCTAGCCTGCGACAATGGTCCAATTTTCATCCTTACATTATCCTTAAAATATGATAGCTCACTGCTATTATTTCTGCGTATATACTATTTGTTTGGCCTAAAATAATTTGCTTTAAAGTCTAACCTTATAGATATATAGTTCTAGATCGACTGGAAGTACCCTTTAGGTTTTAATTCCCTTGCGAGTTTCGAAAATTTGCGGAAATTTGCGGCATAAACGGCTGTATCTTTTGATTGCGTTGGCATGGAAGTTTGATTTTTTCACATCTCCAAGGTACAGTAGACCTGAGTATTTGACATAAATTTCAGCTTGATAACTTCACGCGTTCCTGAGAAAAAAGTTCTTGACAAACGGACGGACGGACGGACGGACAACAAAGTGATCCTTTAAGGGTTCCGCTTTTTCTATTCAAGGTGCGGAACCCTAAAAACTTGGTCTGTACGTTTCTGCTTTTGTTTTGTTTCCTATAAATATTTTCTTGAAAAGGAAAACGTACAGGCCTAGTTTATCATAATATAAACAAAATGTAATTAAAAATTGTAAAAATCTAACAACATTTAACGGGAGAAAAACGTTATCGCATTTTGTATGGATTTTTTGCTTCACAGCCTCTGACGGCCGAACCCTATATTCAAACCGCGGACAGATTACTTTAGATTAAAATTTGACACATTTTGTATGGGCAAATGTCAAATTTCAACCCGAAGTAAGATTTATCTATCCGCGGTTTGAATAGGAAGAAGTGACTGCAGTGAGTGCAGTGAGTGTGTGCAGTTGGTAACGATCAAAGAATAAATAAATGAATATCAAAGAGCAATCAGACCTTGTCTTAAACGAAGCTCATGGCTTGTACTAGGGTACGATATACAAACTAATATACATTACCGGCAAATATCATATCGACGTCTTACTTACTCAAACTCGCATCTGCATATTTTTTTTGCTGTTAGTAATTTAATTTTTATTCTGTAATACCTAGAGGCTCTAAGTTTACCAACAGCAAAACAAATATGCAGATACGAGTTTGAGTAAGTAAGACGACGATATCATATTTGTACTTACATCTCATACAATTTACCTACCAATGTGACTCACCAAAATTGACAATCAATCAAGAACTAGTTGACCAATTGTATTGCTGTTACTCAATTCGTTAGCTGATTAAATAAGGTTCAAAATGCTATATAACAAATATTTGTACATATCGTTTAAGTATAAAAATATTTAAAAAACCATTGCCGAGGCGTTTACACTAAATTTGATCGGTATGGACATGTCAGAAATGGTTTTGGCAATCTGAGACCCATAGACATTTGAATTGTCAAGATTATAATCTCAAAACTGCAATCTTAAAACCTCTAATGCGTTGTCAACCCTGAGGGCTAAGATGGAATGCCTCTATGCTAGTAATTTCACCGGTTGCGTTATCCCCACACAGGAACACAATGCGAACGCTGCCACTTGGCGGTAGGTTAATGGATGGGTCATACACACTCTTAAAAACAAAAGTTATCTCTCCTGTGGTCAACAGTTACAAGCTTGTGTGCATATAAGTTATGTTTTTATATCATACATAACCATAGATCGTTATCGCGGGAGCAAAAACAAATCTGTTATAGAACACATATAACAGATTGATTGTTTGGTAATAAAGGAATATTATGCCTACGCATTCTAAACCTCTAAGAAGTTCTTCATATCTTACACGACATTTTCTCTGGATAGACATAGTTGGTCGAAGAAAATGTAATAATAAGCCAGCAATGTGTTTTTTTTAAACGGTTTCATTTAGCTTCACCGTGCATATTTGTTTGTTAGTGGCTGTTAGCTTCAAATCTTGCAATCGATTTAACGTATACGTATTGAAACCCCGTGACCATTCAGAATTACGATACCTTCGATCTTTTAATCCTAATGCTGTAGATAGCACTGCTTAGCTTACGGACATTGATACTAGATGATTCATAAAAGGTTTTAAAACCCGTTTCTCGCTTTTTTAATTGAGGATGATGATACTCAGTATTTAAAATTATAAACTTTGTATTTTTTAAGGCACCAGTCATACCTTTCCCATAGAGACGCGCCGCTATGCGAGTGTCGCTTCTGTTATTGCCTACTTGTCATAATTTTTGAGTACTGTCAAATCGTACTTGCTCCCGCGATAACGATGTATGTACATAACTTATATGCACACAAAGACCTGACGGTGTTGTTGCGTGAATGGGCTTAGCCATAAAATTAGGCTTTAAAAACGTTAACCTTCGGTGTGTCCACAGGAAAGACGGTAACCTAAATCGGTGTAAGACCCGGATACGATAGTTGTAGCGATCAGGACCGACTCTGCACAAGGTCCTACCATCGCTAAAATGATACCGCCAAGATGATGAAAATGCCACCTTCCCGAACACATGGTTGAGGGAGGTGATGGCGGAGATACGCGTCATACTCGTGAACGGGCGCTGTCTGTGTGGTCCGGTCTGTTCACGCTAGCAAGGACCTGTTTTTCCAGTTAGTTATTTTAGTAATCGTTCCTGACGTAGAGACCTTGTCGTGTGGGTCTCCTAGTCATTATATTTAATTTATTGTTATTGATCTTTCGTTTGTAATTATTTTATTTGTGCTAGTATTAATAATAATTATTTGATACTTTATTACTTTGTACATTCTTTTAAGTTTTATTGTATTTTATAATTGGTAAATATGACCTCCTGCTGGAGTTTCTTGCGGCGCTTCTTCTCCGAATGGTCTTGTCCGAAGCGCTAATACTCGTAGATTCACTGCATATTACCGACGTGTAAAAGAGATGTACTGAATAAATTATTGAATTTGATATAAAAAATGTTTATGTTAAGGAGAAGGCACACGAGCACTCAGGCTACCTGATGGTACCTAAGTGGAATCTGAGACCCATAGACATTTGAATTCTCAAGACTATAATCCTAAGACCTCAAATGCGTTGCCGACCCTGAGCACTACGATGGAATACCAGCTAGTAATTTCATCGGTGATGATGATTCATGTGGGGATATTTTTAATCTGTGGTAACAGTACCTGTGTCTAAGCTGCGCATATCCTTGTTCCAGCAAGGCATCGGCGTGGAGCTGGTGCGCGCGCTGGACTGCCACCCCCCCAGCCTCTCCAACGTCTTCAGCGAGTGCGACTCCAAGGACGATGTGGTACGTACACCCTTACAATTCTGCCCTCCTAAGCCAAATAAGCAGTATATCAAAATCAATTGCCAAAGTAAATTCAATCCTATCCTGTTGATAATAAGGTTACATTTTCTACAGGAGTTTTGTATGAGAAACTGCCTTTTGTGGTTGCGTAGATCCAGGGTAAGGAACACGTAGTGGGCTTGCTCCAACTGCCCGTGGGGGCAAGTGCAAAGCTATACGATATTAGGTGTGACGTATCTATTAAAACGTACGTGTAATGTACTCGTATGTAACTATGTTGTAAGGGCCAGCTAGCCTTTACACTTGACTGTTGATGGAGTGCAGTGAGAGATAGTTGAAGTTTAAGTAGTTTATTCTAGAAGCTTATATTATGACACTGGAGATTCTTTTCATCCTAAAGAAAGGGTCAAAACATAAGCGACGTCATTCAAGGTCACTTTTTTTGGCTTCAAAGCTTTGTTCGCTGTGCAATCTCCAGTGCCGTATATAAGGGATCCTATCATTTCATAACGAGCGTTTCACAAACGATTCATTTCACAAACATATCATTTGACAACCCGCGTTTTGTTCCGAAACTGTAAATAATTCTGGATTTATTTCAGGACCATCGTGTAGAACCCTATAGGTTAGGTTAGGTTAGTTTTATAAAAATCCTGAAATATTTGTTGTTACAGAAGAAAAAGCGGGTTGGCAAATGAATAGGTTGCGAAACGATGCATTTGTCAAAGATTTGTCGGCGAAAAGGCAGAGAACCCATATATAAGCTTCTTGTACCGTACATATGTCGATGTTGTGCTCACGTGGTTGCTCTGTGGGAAAGCTTTTACCAAAAAGATTGGCTACTGTAGCCATATGCAAGCACACGACCGACCCATTTCACGGAGTTGAAGCAGTCGCCGTGGTCGAAATCGGCTAGACAGTAGTGGCTGGTAGTAGGTCTATATTAAACTAGAGGACGCCCGCGACTTTCTACGCGTAAATTCCATTCCCGTTATAGTATTTTTCTTCCCGTTGTGGAATGATTAAAAACCCTCCCTGATGCCTATATTATGTTTATAAAGTAAGTAACGAAATCAAAGGTCATCCATTGCGGAGATATGTACAAGTTACTTTCAAAATACTACTCCTTTCTAGGGTCTGAAATAAAAACTGGATTGACATAATTTCGTGTTATGATATAGCGATATAAACATTCTCACATCAACTAAAGGTGCTTGAAGAATATCGGTAAAAAATTGTAAAACTATAGCTAGAAAAAGAGAATCGTTTTCTGAAAATGTGTTTCCAGGTTGCGTTTTTCAACAAACTTTTGACGTCGTTTAAGCTTTAAGTTAACGTCGTTCTTAAGCATTTTTTTCTTTTAAATATTGTTTAGGTACCTGCTAGATATGAAAATAATACTTGTTTTATTTTCTCGCAGTAGTTGTGGAAACCATGTCGGCCTTTGACTCGTCCATAAAGTCAAAATAACTGTAACTACTTTGTTAAAAAATATTGGCTAACTACCGAAAGTACACTATTGCTTTTGCAGTAATGCTTAAAGATTTGTTTAAATCTAATATGTAAAGTTTATGACTATAATACGTTTATTTAAGCTTTAACCCCTCATCTTTCTTGTCACAGATCTATGCCCAAATTTATGATAGCTTTTTATTTTTTTTGGTTAAGTACAGACGAGGGGTTAAAGGGCTTCTAACAAAAGAACTGATTCGAGTCTCATTTGCTTCTACTATAAATGAAATATACACAAACTACGATACAGTCCTCAGCTCCGAATTATCAAAACTAGTGTCCGTAGCTTCAAAAAAAAACTGATTGACAGGGGACACCCGGATTTGAACCGGGGACCTATCGATCTGCAGTCGATTGCTCTACCACTGAGCTATATCCCCGCTGACCGATTTGACGAAAAACACTATGTGATTATAACTAACAAAGGCTATCACGTGGGCGAGAGATATGGCTTTCCAACCGGGCGCGGCCAGTCGATGTTAAACTCTAACTTAAGTGGTATTGTACTTTAAAATCAACGCTTTACGAATCAAAGTCAAACGTACAGGGATCTAAGTAGACTGAATATATGCATTTTTGAACAGTAATCATTTCTAATAATATAAAAATTGACGTTCTTTTAGTAATTTGGATCGATTCTGACGTCAATGCTAGTAAATTGGACATCATATCTAAATCGTGAACCATTATTTTTAACCCTTCGGCATTCTACTTTGTAAATAATACGTGAAGTTATCGATTTGCCGGTCGCTGAACGTTTATGTAATTCCCCGAGGCAAAGTCGAACGTCCTTAGCATGTTATGGTTCTATTTTCCATTTACACTGAACAAGAATACAGCCCTGAATTTTCTTTACAAACCTTGAATCATCTTGCGTAAGTGGTAAGCAAGATGTGGTCACCCATGTCGGCCCGTAATTTGCGATGACACTTTTGCGGCGTAACCTTCCCACGTCATGCATAATTATACCCTAGCTCCTTTAGGGGTTGTTTAACCGATGAAGTGGTGCTGGATTTATTTTGCCCCTGACGTAAAAATATGGGTTTTATAAGTTTGAGCTCGAATTTAATTTCATCGGCAGTTCAATTCTGCTGAATCCTTATTACTTTTAGGATATCTTAAGCATGGGTTACGTAACCCATGGGTTAGGTTAGACCTTTGACCACCAAAAAATTGCAACTCCTGCAAGTGGAAATGCCAATCGATGATATGTTTTTTTTTGTGAAATTAGTGTCGGCGATTCAATGGTACACTGTCTGTGTGTCCGTCTGAGGCGTCATACTCCGCAAACGGTTGGACAGATTGGGACGCGGTTTTTCAATAGAAAGGTCGTTTAACTGGGGAGGTTGTTATCTTGGTTTGATGAAAATCTGTTAAGCCTAAAAAGTTATCAAAGTTAAAGACTGTCGTTAATTTGCCGCACCAATACCGAGGTTTTTTTTTAAATAAAACTTAACTTTTTTCAGACGATAACGTGTGACTGCGAGGCGACTCCTGCTTTCCAGATAAAGGCCTTCAGCCAGCGAGGCGAGAAGGTCGAGGTGTCGCACTACCGCGTCAACGTTAACAGGTGATCACCCTGCATGTTAACTATAGCCCAAGTTCCGGCGCGATCATCTCGTGGGGTGACAGGACCTTGGTGGGGGATGAGGTATCTGATCTATGTAAGCGGGGGCGGGCCGTGTAACGGGGAAGGAATCCCTTTCGGCCGAGCACGCTGCCACGGGACTTAGTGTCAAATGACGTCAAACGCGAACTGGTGTCAAATATTATTATGAAACTATTCAAATGACAGCCACCCGGGGATTAAGTTGCTTAGTAATAAATTGACACAAAACACACTTTTATTTTAAACCTTAGTTCTTTATACTTACCCATTGTACGTTGGGAAAAGGGAATAAGGGCTTGTAGTACTGTTAGGCGATGGGCTTGCAACCTGTCACTAATAATACACTGTAAACATCTTAGCCTGATTGTGCAAAATGTGGTTACAGAATTATCAACAAGTTTTTTAGAGTTGTTGGTAATTCTGTAGCTCTGCCTACCCCACTCTGGGAATAAAGGCGTGACTTTATGTATGTATGTATGTACGTTGGAATATGGAATAGACGAATTAAAGTCCCGAGCCTGTGTCAAAAATTGTCCCGTGGCAGCGTGCTCGGCCCACTGTAAGAACTTCTCTAGACCTCTTTGTTTTTAACTTAAGTTTACTTACGAATAAAACTTCCAACACATAATATTGATAGTTTTTGCCTGCTAATCCGTCCAGAAGTTGTTTATTGCCATTATATCACAGATTATAGCTGCACAATATTAATTGCTGTTATGGGGTTTAATCTTCGTTCGTCGTAAATAACAAGACTCTAGTGTATTACAGTAAAGCTCCGTATCCACTAGAGGTAGCGTCGGGTCGAGGCAGCCGCGGCAGCGCAAGTGGAGACGCTGTCTGAGGCGGGCCTCAGGTTGAGAGGCAGCGTCTCCACTTACGCTGCCGCGGGTGGAGCGGCAGCCTCGACCCGAGGCTGCCTCTAGTGAATACGGAGCTATACATGTTACCTTAGCGCTGTCTGCTCCGACATATTCATTCTGTTTTAAATGTACTTGAACCGTAATGTCTGTGATACCTTCAGTGTTTTACCCAGTGGTGTTAACGGAAGACCGTTTTCGCACGTATCTTTTTTGTCTGTGTTCTATTGTTGTGAATAAATATTTTACTTTTTTCTATTTCCTGGTTATTTGTTTTAGGGAGATATAGTACTCTATATCCATCTCCGAGCTATAAATTCTGTCTGTACCAATTCTAACATCGATTGATACAGACCCTAGGCTTCTCCACTGCATAAATAAAGCATACATTCGCATTTATCTCAAGTAAAGATAATTTTTCATCCACTAACCCTGCTGATGGTGTTCCAGGTTCCGAGCGCGGCTGAGCGTGCTATGCGTGACGGAGAAGCTGACAGGAGAGCTGCGATGCGACGGCTGGCCAGACGTGAAGGTAGCCCTCGCTCCCGTGGGTCCTCTGAAGACCAGCGCAGGGGAGAACAACTTGCAGCAGCTGGTCAGGTATAACACTGTTCTTGAGACTAAGCTGACGACAAGCTGAGACGGCTAGCTTGACGGTGGTACTGGCATCGTTGGGTCGAACAAATGGCGGCAGCTGATCAGCTGAACTCTGCTTCTTTAAGCTGTGATAGCCGTTTCAGAAAGGCAATGGAAATAGTGGGTTCAGTAAAGTCAAGAGCAGGGTAGAAAGACTGGTAGCAGCCTGGTCGGATATACCACTGTTCTGGTTGTGAACTGTTATGGCTGGCGCTCTAAGACCAATGCCGGTGAAACCATCTTGTAGCTTATAGTGTAGTTTTTGATGGGTTAAATTAATAAACTGGTGACTTGACATTTACTTTACATTAACGTGTCGTAGAATGGGTCTATCACTCACGATCAGTTTATTAAGACGTCCCTAAGTCTCCTAGATGTACAAAAAGGATTATGCCTATGCCAATACATGGTCTGTACTTCTCTCCACAGCGACATCGTAGTGAACGCACTCCGCAGCACTCAACTGCAGTTCAACCTGTCGAGCTACCCCACCTGCCCGCGGCTGCGGCGCTACGTGGACACTGCGCCACGGTTACCGCTGCACTATGACTCTATGGTGAGCCATAAGCATCTATTTTTAATTGCCAACAAGTACCTGACTCCTCTGACCTGGAGCTTAGAGACATCAGTAGGAGCCAAGCCATATCCAGTTGCTGTTTGTGGCGCGAATGGGACGATCAGACTAGTATTCATCCTTTCAGTGACCTCATGAAGGCCTATCTTCCCCTTTTCTGTGCTTTTTTCTTATGTCTATTTCTCTTAGTTACCAAACTTCAATCTTTGAAGTTTGGTAGGTCACCAGTTGCTGACATGGGATCGGGCAAAGACACGCGTTAGACTTCTGCCCAGCAGTGAACTTTTAAACTGATATGCTGATGATGATGATGATAAACCTCTATTACCTGTTCCTAACCACAGCTGTTGGTTGTTTCTAGTTGTCGCACGACCGTCAGCTTTACTCGTCAACGCCAACGTCGGCGAGTGACGCGGTGATGCTCGGCGACCGCCGTCTGCTCGTCAAGGTGGTCAGCGCCAAGGACCTGGGGGGTGAGTCTTCGATTATCCACTTGATAGTCCATGAGTCCAGCTGCAGGCCAGGAGTGCTATTTGAAATTCTATATCTTCGAACCACATTGATACTCTCGATTAAACACTGTTGTTATTTAGAAGTCATGGTATCCAAAGAAATACCGTTATATTGGCGGTCTAGTCAGGCAGAAGCAGTACGCGTGAGGGATGGGCTAGGCGATCTTCGGGTACATACCTGGATAAATTGAATTGAGGTAAATACCCGAATGGCCATCTCCATCCGCACTAAAATTTCATGTATTAAAGGTTCTCACCTTTTGTCAAATGGAAGCCGATTTGTGCGTGGAGCTGATTTGTGCTTTTGTCACGTGGAAGCCTTACTTTTGAGCGTGGAACTGATTCGTGCTTGTGCGCAGGCAAGGCCGGGTGCTCCGCGCCGTACTGCGTGGTGGAGATGGACGAGCCGCCACAGAAGAACCAGACCGCCTTCAAGCGGGACACCGCCTCGCCGATGTGGGACGAGCACTTCCTCTTGTAAGAATACTACACATAACTATAAAATAAATAATCCCCTGGGCAACCTCTACTTTCAGAGCTGCATCTCTAACGGCATAACCGATTTTCATGAAGCCTGTCTAAAAACCACCGATTAAATTAATTACCTTTCTTTTGAAAACGAGTACGAATTTTTCCATCCGTTTGAGACAGACAGACAGACACACAGATATGTTTGTATTTGCTATACACCCCTTTATTTGCGACGGGGATTAAAAGATATGCATCCATCCAATTACCCCATATCCACCCACATTTCTTCCTCGGTTCCTTCCCGGTTTTACGTCTTCATTGCTTTTGACCCTCGGTGTATGTTCACAGCGACCTTTCGCCGCAGACGGCGGAGCTGCTGTTCGAGGTGTACGACCGCACCGGGCCGCCCTCGCCCGGCGGCGGCCCGTCCACGCACAGGTTACTACCATTTTAACTACCAACTATCAGCAGCGTTCACATTGTGTTCCGGTGTGGGGTTAAGACAAACAGTGAAATGACTAGTATAGTGGTATTCCATCTTAGTCTTCAGGGTTGGCTGTTGCCAACATTAACTACTCACAAGCAGGCATTTTTTGTGTCCATATATGTCCAGCTGAAAATCAGCTCAATGACTTTTAGTGCCAATTTTACCATACGATTTCAAATTTAATCAATGTTAATTGACTGTTAGTTCATACATTTTGACAACTGTTAACGCAATCGTCTGCTAATTGGTTAACATCGTATGGTTAAATAGCGGTACTTAGTCGCAGCATGTTGCTGAGGTGATCGCTCTTATAGCGCTTAGCACTAAATAAAAGTTTCTTCTTCTTCTTATTTTTGTTCATGCAGCTGATATAATGAGGATGATGACGATGAAAATCATACTAATGCTGATAATGATTAAAAAGCACAAAAGCTTGTTTATCCCTCAAAGGGATCTCTTCATAATGATGAAGCTAATGGCGTCCTCAGGTTCCTGGGTCTGGGGCTGGTGGGCATCGACGAGCTGCTGGCGGCGCCGTCGCAGCGCCAGCAGATCGCGCTGCAGGCGCGCCCCATGGAGGACCACGACGTCTCCGGCACGCTCACCGTCGAGGTATGTACAGCCTAACTCTTAAAACGACCGTCAGGTTTGTACTTCTCTCTCACTTGCTCTGATACGCTTCGAAACGCTCCAAATCGAATCTTTGAAAATCACGATGTTGAGCTCTGCAGCATCAGGACTCGGAGTTGGAACTTGAAATTTTGTTTAAGTTAGCTTCAAACGAGTCCTGACGCTGTTCGAACGAAATTCTACCTTATTGTGGCGAACATGAGATACATACATACATAACTTCACGCCTTCATTCCCAGAGTGGGGTAGGCAGAACTGTAGATCAACAACTCTAAAAAGACTTGTTGGTAATTCTGTAACCACATTTTGCATGATGTAGATAACACGAGATAGATGCATACAAATGACATCCAATCTCTTCCAAGCACCGAATATTTCTACGGCTATGTGGTTCTGAATCAGGGTCACCGAAGTTACAATTACACAGACCCTAAGCTTGACCTTTGTTCTGGTCTGCAGTTCCTATTCATCGAGGGTGCCGACATCCCAGAGCTGGGCTCCCGCCCCGTGAAGATCAAGGAGTCGCTGCGCACGCTCTCGCCGCAGGGGCTGCTCACCACCACCACCAAGACCACATTCAAGCAGAACGGTGCGTACCATCCTCACCGCCCTATCTCCTAGACATAACTAATAAATACCCTTGTAAACTGTATCTTGTTGTCTTTTTTCGTTGTAATCTTTTAGAACTAACATAACTTCATTCTGGTTTTGAGTATCCTTATGATAAAGTACATGTCTTAGGATTTATTCAAGATATGCATCGTTATGTGCGTGCGACCCACAGCTTATTCACACATAAGTATGGCGATGTTTAAAAGAGTGTTCGTGTAGAGGCGTAATCGTACATATGTAAACTTGTTCCCAACCTTATTCTGACGACCATTTTAATTGTTTTGTTGTTACGTTGTTAGCAGAACGGCAAGATTGAAAAACCTTAAATATAACCGTGTTTGCGTTAGTAGTTAGTAGTAGTTTGGAACCACTGATTAGAAAATTATTAGAAGCGAACCTTGTCTTTAAAAATAACCCTTACAAATCAATTTAAAACTATACCTTGAAATTTTTCCAAAACTATACCACAGACTGTCTAATAGGACTTAACCATAGGCAAGGATAGGCTGAACACTTTTATCTGACGCATCATTCCTATAATTCCAGGTCATGACAGCTCGCAGCTGACCGAGTCAGCCCTCCGAGAGCTGGAGCTGAGTCCAACCAGCGCCGCCAACAAGTCTACCCTCATCATACACTCCGTGCAGCGGGTAAGTGCTTTATACACCATCCAGACATTCTCTTAGGCGGGTAGCACACCTTCCCGCCATTTGGCATAGTAGCACCTCAAAATTTGTATAGTAGCCATGTCCTGTACGTGCAGCCTCTCGTTCGGCAATATGTTGACTAGGACGATCAAATAGTTTTTAAAATATCGAGTGCGGCGGAAAGAGACGTACTCGAAAATACAAGTTGTGCTAACCGTAGCCTACCTTCTCACCGAGAAAGAGCAGGTAAGACTACGAACCAGAGCGAGAAACAACCTTTAGCCCGTCTCGCTTCCATATCGTAACCGTTTTGTTGACATGTGGTCGGTCTTATTCACTTGACAGTCATAACTACCATAACGTAACGATTAAGATTTTTTTTATCGTGTGAGTTTGTTTTGCATATTTTGGTTCTTGACCTTTTTGATTTCAATTAACATTACATTGTTTTTTCCATCCCGCCTGCGTTTTTCCATGCATGAATTGGATTGGATATTCACACAAATCAGGAGCCGAAGAAATCCATCAAGGTGAGTTTTGTGACAAAATTCTCATTATTAGTGTAAATATCATAATAATTTAGTTGTTCGTCAGTAAATAATTTAAAAGAGATATCTAGCATGCCTTTGCGAGAATAGTTTTGTTTTTTACTTGTAACCTTTGTTTGTTTTATAGCGTTTGTTAACCTTTTCGACGCTATGTCAAATACAAAACCAGAGCGAATGTCAACTTTGCCTCATAGACACTCAGGTCTATTTTGCGCTGTCAACCACGACGGAAATATCCGTCAATAGCGATGAAAAGGTTAAGAAAGTAGAAGTCATTTTGGCACTATTTCAACTTAAAGTAAACAAGGCTAAAAAGTCAAGCAACCGAACCACTGTCAAAATGTCGTCTGCATATAAATTGTGTTGTGTTGCCACACTAACCCTAAAAACCCCCAAAAGGTTGAACTAACAGACTCCGGTAAATTCATCGAAGTCGAGCGCGAGGAAGCCATAGACAACCTAGACTCACCAGACACGACCACGATGGAGAGCATAGACGAGAACAAAATGGAACAGCACGTGACGCCCAACACGTCTCCCGCCAAAAGCGTCAGGATAAAAGAAAATGGCGCCAAAACTAACGGGGAGAACGTAGACGCGGTATGGTTTTTGGACTTTCAAACCCGATATTAGTAATAACATGCACGGTTGTTGTTTTTAATTTGCACATTTGAATGACTTAATTGAAATGCATGTAGATTTCGCCGTTACTATTTGTTGAAATGGGTTCATGAGCCCATCATAAAGTTTAGATTATGTGAAAGAGACATATCTCAAGCAAATGTATACCTCTATCCCTATCGCTTACCTTAAGAACTTTCATGAACGATACAGTGTAATCGAACACAAGTGCAGTGTTGTGATTCCTCTGCAGTCTTGGGTTGAAGAGGTCACAAACATTGGAATATACATCACAAACATAGTCCTCCATTACATGCTTTATCAGTATTAACTACATTTAATTCGAGCACAGTTGTTGATGAAAGTTAAACCACAGGTTAAACGTTATGAACTATATTTTTATTCCAAATAAACACAGTTGAAAAAGTATTATTGGCACCCCATTTGAAGGTCTTTTTTGTCTTCTTGTTAGAGTTGAATATAGTTTCCGTTCCACAGCAAGGCGACTATGTCCACAAGCCCGAAGACACGCCGCCCGAGCCGGCGCCGCGGCAAAAGAGAAGAAGAGACTTCTTTGGGACCATCAAGAGAAGGCAAGTTGTTAGAATTTCAGAATTATTATTATTATTCTATATAGATTGAAAGTCTAGCGTAAAATGTCACTAAGCTGCAAAAAAAGGAGTTTCCATTCGAGCTAAGGCCCTAGCGTAAAAATCTCGGTGGGAGCGACAGTGTTGGCATTGTGTGAGCTGTGTGCTCATTCTATTCGCCATAAATAACTTTTATATGTCAAGCTATAAATCCACGTCCTAAATAATCCTATAAAGTATGCCAGACTTCCCAATTTCCAAATAGTTACCCCAACAGCGTACTTAGGTCTCGGCATTGTATAACATCAAAGTGTGTGGTCCTCAGGCTGGGCCGGTCGCGCACGCGCGGCGCCTCGCTGGAGCTGGCGGACGGCGCCGCCGACCAGGCCCGCGTGCGCAGCATCAGCGCGGAGCGGAACCACCACGGTCAGTGCCCACAGCTGCCTACACTGTCGTAGCTACGCTGCTATCTAACTTACAGCGACGAACCTGTAAACGTGGGTACGAATTAGAGCAGCCTCGGGATGAGGCACGCACGGCTCAATTATTTTGCTCAAATTCGTACGTGCTCACGCACTGTGCGCGAGCAGCGGGCGAGCGGCGTGCGGCGAGCCGCAGCCGTCGAGAGTCGGTCTTTTGACCGTGCTCAAAGGCGCCTCGGTGTGCGAACCTCGCGTAATTTGGACGTGTATCCGAGCGTGCCGCAGGCAGAACGACAAATTCTAAGTTGTCTGTGCGCGTACAAATTTGATAAGGTTGCTGAACCTTCCACCACCGCGGCACCGAGGCGATTTCTTTTTCTTTTTGTTAATAATTCGGTGAATTGTGATAAACGCGGCCGCGGCTGTTATCGTGCCCGACGCCATTTTAAAATGATGGCTCGCGGCGTGCACGCTGCCTCAGCCGTGCATGTTTATGTGCAACAATTTGGTTAGTGAGCAGCTCGTCGCGCAGGGCGAGCATGCCTCAGGCTGAGCCGCTCAAATTCGTACCCAGCTTAAGACATTACTTAACACTTTTTTACTGCACCATGGTTGAAGTTAAAATGATTGGAGTCTGGCAAACGAAAGCGTGACCTGAGAAAGCGCGGCAATTCAAAAAATATGTGGTATTAAATTATAGTAGAAAAAAAAAGTTTTGATACTTATGGTTCATAGTTCCAGGTCACGCTTTCGTTTGCCAGATTCTATCAAAACATTTTTTCCCTACTATGATTAGTAATACCACATGTATATTTTTTGAATTGCCGCGCTTTCTCAAGTCACGCTTTCGTTTGCCAGACTCTATGATATGTATGAGTTATGGATGTCGTCCTCTCTTAGTCTCTCTTAGAAATCTAATAATAGTTCAGTAATCTTGTGTCATCGCTGTTTTAACATTGTCAATAATTAATTTTCGTACGTTTCAGATAAAGCCCTATCCCTCCCCAATAGAAACGTGTACTCAGCCGGCGCGTCGCCGGCGCAGTCCGGCGATGAGTCGAGGACGTCAAGAAGGTACGCGTCGATGTAGTTTAACATTTTGTACATACTTGCCAAGGGTAAAAAAACCCCGAGATATGACATAGGGTTTTTTTCGAGGAAATGCTCTGGTTTAAATTAGTTGAAAACTGATCTTTAAAAAAAGGAAACAATAAAAAAACATGTGTTTATGTTACTATTTACTGAGAGCTATAAAGAGTTGGTAGATAAATTGCTGTGGCATGGCAAGACTACATTACAAAACCTAACGTTCACGTATATAAATATATGTTTATATATCATTATATGATATTGATTACTAACTGAAATTCGCTTTTTTATAATAATAAAAATAATGATGTCTTGCCATAAATGAGTATATTATTATATTCAATATTTATAAACTGGTAACATTACGGCACTAATGGTAAATTTTCTTTCTTTTCATCTGTCAACACTCATGCGCTGGGGTAATCGCACTGCAATCTGGTAACACTGGTTTTTCATACTAAAACTTTATTACTTTTCTTTAAAATGCGTGAACGAAACGCTTTGAACCACGCTTTTCTATTGGCACTGATTCACGAACACTAATTCTTATTTCACTTTTCAAATTTTTTGAACAACATTAAATTTGCTTTTATTGGTTTAATTTCTTTCAATCAATTATTTACTTGAAAATTATTTATAATCCAAAAATCGTCAACCAACTTATGTCTTCTGAATTGACCATGCATCATCACCATACGATTATTTCCATCCACAAATACGCGCTTCAAAACCTACATCCTCAAAAATGACTATACCTACCACAATCCCTACCATCCCAACAAAACCCCTCCTCAACTAAACCATTCCTATCCAAAACCCATGTCTCCAAAATACTACACCAAAGGTCCTCTCTCAGCGAGATGTCGGGGATCAGCACGGCCTCCGCGAGGACGTTCATCCATGAAGCTTCGACGCTCGTCCTGGAGACCATCGAGGCCGGCATCAAGAAGCACTACCTGGTGCCCCTGGCGGTGGCCCAGAGGTCGCGCTGGAGGCGGAAGGGGGTGAAGCTGCACATATACAACGAGCATACCTTCATCGCGAAGCATCTCAGCGGGTGAGTTATGGAAACTACATTTTTATTAAAAAAAACAACTTTCCTGACCAATCGTAAAAAAAATGCTAAAAGAATAGTTGAGACGGGTCCAGATTGGCTCACATAAAATTCTTATTCCTATTTTTTGTATTACTACCGATTTGCATTCATAATAATCACTCCTCATATTTTTTTTCCCTCATACTTTTTTGTTCATAATTTGTTATTTTTACTGAAACCGTTCTGATTTTAGGACGTTTATAAGACAAGCTTAACCTAACCTAACCTTATATACTAGTTAGATATTATTAAAATCTTGAAAATAAACAGGTGTATTATTAATATTTATTATGAAGAGCGATCATTATGATGTAAAATGGTATGGGAAATATTATTATGAGAAGTGAGCATTATGATATAAAATGGTATGAGAATTATTTTAGGAGTTCCAATTATCTAATTTGCAATTTTATATGAACTTTGACGCACACTGTTGAGACACATACGAACCTAAGTAGGATAGGTTAGAGCGTTATATAGTTAGAGCATCGAGCATAGGTAGAGGTCAATAAAATAACAATTTACTAGACATGGTAAGGATCTGAAAAGATACATTGATCTAAAAAATACTAACATCAAGCTACAACAGGCAATGACATTGACAGGTTTTTTACTACAACTCTACAACAAATTGAAATATATTTTTTTCTACCAGACGCAATGACCATTAAATATGAAAAGGGCCCATGACCTGTTCCAATATGGTAGAAATGTTCTACTAAACCTACCATTCGTCCCTCAGCGGCTCGGTGTGCGCGGTGTGCAACAAGACGATCGCGCGGCGCCTGGGCAAGCAGGGCTACGAGTGCCGCGACTGCGCGCTGGTGTGCCACAAGCACTGCCACGTCCGCGCCGCCGCCGTCTGCCCCACCTCGTCCGTGCACAATATGGAGTTGTGAGTGCTATACATATCCCTCTCACACCAACACGACATAATGATGCATGAAACGGGAGGTCTTTATTTATTTGCGGCTGAGATTTACCTACATGTGGCTGCATATCAGGCTCTGATTACAAAACAATATCGCTTGAGAGTTTGATGGCAAATTATTAACCGTAGAGTTTTCTTTTCCGCCTTCACGACAAAACTTGTGACCAAAGTTCATAGATCCGTATAATACTGTTAGTGACGGGATATCTTAAGCTCTTAGTTTTAAATTCGTAGTTAAGCTTGCGGGCGAGTTTGTTTTTATTAATCAGCGACCTTTTCCACATTGTTTAAGTCCATCTTGCTTCTATATCGGTATCATATTGTGTGATGCTCTTTTTCAATTGACTACTGTCAAGTACACAGACAGACAGTAGGTACTGTCTATACTGAAAGAAGCAAGATATTTAAACAAAGTGAAATAAAGACCCGTGTCGCCCAGTGCATGGGATCATTCTTGTTACCAGTTCGTAGCATCAGTGAGCTCGTGTACTAGGCGAAAAAAGAGACGAAATTATATCATATTAAACTTCAACACGTGTTACATCATTCCTATACTTAAGTAAGACTGGTGCCAAGAATAGCGTATTTTCCAATGCGTCAAATCGTTTTCTTTTCTAAGCGTTAATACAAATAAATCTAATGTGATTTATGATAGAGATTGGATCTAATTTACGTAAAGCTCGCGAGAGGATGTATTATAGAGTGGTTACAACCATGTAAAATATTGATTTACTTATTTTATCTGCATTTCCGATTTAATACACATTTAATAAGATTAAATACAAATAAATAAACCAAGGGCTGGATACTTTTTGTCATGGTGATCTTATTTTAACACTACGTTAAATGAGCTCCAGAATATCCGATATCGGTATGACTTCATCAGCTTCAGTTGTCAATTAGCGTTCTAAATGTCGTTAAAATAGCAGTGAAAAGCCACATTCAAATAATATTTTCAATTAAAATGGTATTACGACCATTTTTTTACAAAAGTATTTTAGTATTGGAAAATACACTTTTCTCTTAATTTTTTTTTGGCACTTGGTTGGCTTTTATTTACAGCATTGGGCCTAAGTATATTCAATATATATTTAATCAACCTGATTCACCGAGTAACACTATAACAATACAGTAAAAGGAAAAGTCAATCTTGACACCACGCCCTGTCATCGTACCATTTTATAACCTACGTTTTGTGATGACAGATGTCAAACGACTACTTATCTTCCTTTCACTGTATATACATGAGTATATTTATTTGTACGTTAAAAACACTAACATTTTTAATTCGGCTCGTGCTTGCAGCTCACACTAATTCTAAACATTTCGTATTTAATTGTACTTTATTATTCAGTATTTCATATAACTACATTATGTAATATTATAGCTATTTTTACTTGCATACCAGTACTACCAGTTCGTAAATAATTATCGGCAATGTTCGTTGTTCTATGACACACGAGTGACATTATATACTGTCATTTGCTAGTCCAAGTGTCAAAGCGATAAAAGCTGGGAGTACTGTAACTAAATATTTAAAATGTATGTACTTACCTATAGCCTGTTTTATAAATATAACATTCTAAATTTATTGGCGAAGATTTATGTGTACCCCCTTTAATATCTAGGATTTTTATATTTATTGTGATTTCGACGTATGTTATTGCATTAAATTATTTTGAATTCGACTTATTCTAGTAAGAATGTGAAATAAGTTTTCTTTCCTACAAATTTTAGAGTTTTATTTGATTTGGCCTAAAATGTACGAAGTGCACATTGATTCTTGTTTTGTCTTACATATTAGGTACATATAAATCTTGGCTAAAATAATTAAACAAAAGAAGCAGGCTTATTTATCTATAGATCCTTACAAAAGTTCACGAGATGATCCTAAATCACTCAGTCATCAATTAAAATTATAAATTTAGCCATTGTAAATCAATTCATAATCACTTTTGTACTTAATCGCATTAATTTATATTTCTTACGTACTTTACGCGCGCGAGTTTATGTCCATCGGGGACTGAGGCTTCACCCGCCTCGCCTCATACGTCCGCAGTCTATAGGTACTATCCTCAAACCAAACGGACGACTGAGGCAATAAACGCTGGCGGCCGTAAGGATGGCGGCATGTCGATAGTAGATTATTAAATGTCGATAAGATTGATTATATTTGTATTGATTATATTTATATGTTTTTATTAGTTTAAGTTATTCTCAGTATTATCTTCAAGAGGATAGTGACAACTATAGTGCGGTCCTTGACGAGTTGACATGACCACCGCATTCCTCATGATGGACATGAACTCGCGCGCGTGTAAAGCGGCAAGGTACAAAAGTGTATTTCTACTTACGGACGTTGGTACGTTGGTACGAGTAAGAAACTACCAAATGGTACCTATTACTTGACCTACTGACTCCCCAGGTTTGTCGCTTGAGGACATAATGCCAAATATAGAAGACACTTTATATTTCATGCAACAAGGTTGCAATTACAATGTCATTCAAATAGGTATTGGGTATTAAGAGGACAGTAAAGCAAAAAATTCCGTACAAAATGCGATAACGGTTATCTCGCCTTAAACGTTGTCCGATTTTTACGATTTTTGAATATGTTGTACATATTATGAAAAACTAGGTCTGTACGTTTTCGTTTCCTAGAAAATACTTAAAGAAAAAGAAAAAAAGACGGAAACGTACAGACCTAGTTTTTCATGAAAAGTACAAAATATTTAAAAATCTTGAGAAACCTTATAGCCCGGAACTAAAATTTTGTGGATTATTTTTACAGCTACGCGAATTAAGCATCGCTTTTCAATCATTTTAAGCCCTAAATTCCCAATCAAGCAACGTCAAAAGATTATAACCACTTTTGTACCTTGTACCACTATTTCTACAGCACTTCAAACATGGCTTTAACAAAAGATTACAAAACATTTTTATTGCACGAACGCATTTGTGCAATATGTTTTGGCGCTCTGTGGATTGAAAACTAATAACTACCGGGTACCAATGACGTTGATTTCACCATCTCGTGAACAGACTATACTACAGCCATCTCGCTTATATGTATGTTTATTTTCAACGCGGCCAGGTCCCATTCCCATAGCTTTGGAAACGGAAGGTACTACTTGTTTATTATTGTCGTTGTTTGTTTGACGCTTTGGTAACGCATCGCTGGGATTACCAACAAACTTATTTTTACGAAATAACTATGTTAACTTGGCAAAAAAGAGTAACACGTTGTGATAGTTGAACTGTTATATACATTTTCAAGTGTTGATATGACCACCACATTAAGTACAATTTCTTGGATCATGTTGCCAATTTCATTTCGTAGCGTTCTATTTTTACTTCTTTAAAGCCATATGAGTGTATTGAAGATATATTTAGATCGAATAGATCTAGGAAAAATACAAGGCTTCAATATTATTATTAAGTGAATGTTCGACGCAGATTAAAAAAAAATAGTTTTGCATAGCAACTTATGTAATTTTATTAATTATAACGTCTCGGTGAAGGCGCTCATTTTAACTCTCATTTGGTCAACTTCATAAATAAGTTGGTTGGTCTAACTCGCTTTCATGCTAAAATTCATAAATCATGTTTAAATTTTGTCTATCAAATCAGTACTTTATAGTTATATCCTTATACATTACAGTCTAATAGACAAATCATAAAAATGGTCCTTCGAACCATTTTTTCAAATAGCCGTTTATTTATTTTTTATTTGTAATACTCAAAATGGGAATACGGTGTTATAACATACTAACATTGTTATTTTAGATCCATGCTCCCTGTGCTAAACGAATAGGGGCCGCGT
This sequence comes from Acleris holmiana, assembly GCA_949316455.1. Taxonomy (NCBI): domain Eukaryota; kingdom Metazoa; phylum Arthropoda; class Insecta; order Lepidoptera; family Tortricidae; genus Acleris; species Acleris holmiana. Next base: position 3,316,871 of record OX438787.1, read on the forward strand.
GAGAAGACTGCAAGGAAAAAGGATTAAAATCAACTCAGGTTCTTTGAAAATGTTGACATTTTGTGCGCTATGTTGCTTTTGTTGTGGTTATATTTAGAGCTCTAAGCCATATTATGAACTAATAAAACCTGTTAAGCTTTACGCCTTTTGTTTGATCAGTAGTTAAACAAACTAATTGTTAAAAATCGTAATTAATGGTTAAATCTTAAGGAAATGTGTGTGTCAAATTTTCGATTATATTTTCGAATTTTAACCATTACTTAAGTTAACTACTTATCAAACAACTCGGCCTTAGTCTATGGAAGAGATAGAGCTATAGTAATCATATATCTATCCCTTGCACTGCCTGAAACTTGACAAGTTTTGATAATTCATAATACGGCATAAAGGAACTTATGCAATAAGGTTGTTTGAAGTTTGAAATGAATTGGCGCAGTAATGTATGTAAAAAGCGCAACTTATAGCTTGACAACAAGAGAGTTTGAAGTTGAGACGGGCAACATAATTTTCTTAAGTGGCAACCAAACCACAGCTTAGTACCTACTCGGCTGTCTATGTCTGTCACATTCCGACATCTGGCAGTGTATTTTTTATGCCAGAGTGTGAAAGCGATAGACAACCAAGCAGGTACAGCCAGCATCAATATATCGTATCAGCCAAAGTGGCCAAATAGTTCGTCACACCATACAAGATATATGGTGATACAAATTATTTGGTCACTTCGGCTGTTACAATATATTTGATGCTGACTGTACCTAATTATTAATTCTGCGGTTTGACTGTAAGCTATTAAATATTATGATGCTAATATCACTAAGAACACCGTTCTTATTTATCCCGAACTCTATTGCCGAGTAAGTTCATTTAGAAACACTTTGATTTCTATCGCCATTAGTGGTGACATTTTATTTTATATGAAGTATAAAAACCATCTAAAAGTGGATTGTACTTTTAACAAGTAGTAAAAGCGATATTGCCTTTGACGTGTTTCCGTGTTGTCAACGTTTTGATTACTCTTATTAAATGTACAGTCTGACAGTAATGGCGGCTGAGTTATAAACAATACTGGTGCGCGTCAAACGCAATATCGTTTTTGCCCAATAGAATAGAGTAGAACAGTCTACAGCGTGTAACCATATTGCTTTTGACGTATTATCGTATTTTAACGTTACGATAGCTCTTATTTACTTGACAGTAATGGCGGCCGTGATAACGACAATACCATAACACGTCAAAAGCGATATGGTTTTCCAGAGGATAGGCTTGTACTTATTATAGTTGTTATGGTCTGGAGGTCTAGCACAAGTCGTTTGCGACTTGCTTGTCACTCGGATGTTTCTTTCTATCTAGTCTGTAACGATAGAGAGGCACTGAGCGACAAGCATGAAAATGCAAGCTTACTGATATAGACCGTATTTACATGTTACGGATTTTTTTTTCGTTTATTTTTGTGTATTGTTTTATTTTATTTTTATTTGAAGTTGATAGTTGTTTAATTGGTTGTAGGTAAAACTTGCACCGTTAGGCATGTTGCATGTTGCACTATTAATTGCTTTTACTTTTAATGTTGTTTTTATTTTTTGATTTATTTGGTGTTTGAACATTTGAGAATTATTATTTTTATTATTAGCTTTACTGTCATACAAACAAATATCTTTACTTAAAATGTAATTTCCATGTTCTGCTTACTGTATTTTCAGTATGACAGTAGATATATGCTTTCTTGTTTGTGTTATACTAAATAATAAAGATACTTTTCTTTTGCAGGTCTTACATCTCATCTCCATACGCTGATAAGAATATAAGGATGTTGTGATTTTACAGACTTTAACGCTTCGAATGCACAAATATAAGTTATACCATAATTATATAAAAGTTACAAAAATAAAAGTGGTAATGTGACAACCATAAGTACATGCACGAAGTGGCAGCCCTGATAGGCTGCACCGCGAAACTCGCCGAAGTGTTGGTGCTAAATACGCGCCTGCCTGCCGAGTGTCACATCTGTACAATTATTGTTTATACCAATAATACGTTCGACCGTAACACAGTTCTCTCTAAGTACAACACATACGTACGCTTCTGTATACTTTGTATATGTATAGGCTTTTTTACAAATATATTTACAATATTAATGTTATGAAATCTAGTTTTAAGATAAGAGGTTCGGTACGGCGCTGACTTGGAAAATACTGCTTCTATATTGGTCAAGGTAGAATTAGTTTAGGTATCGCTAGAACCCACGCTAAAGTTAAAATATAAATAAAATGATTTCAAACAACACCCTAGGTTGCCATTTATACTGCAAGCGATGCTTTATTGTACCGCTTGCAGTGGAAATAGCAGCTAAAGTCAACTAAGTAAAATTTATAAATAGAGATTTTTCTTACAAGTCTCTGCCTCAACTTCAAAGTTACAATACCTAAATTTTATTCAATTTAGTTACCAAAATATTTACACCTCTTTTTGTTAATTTATGTTGTTATCTAACTTAAATAAGGTCCTTTGGAGGAATTACGAGAAGTGGTAATTTAAACCTTAAACTTAGTGTTATAAGTGCTACGTCGCACTGATTGTGATCTGATATGGTTAATGTGCAATAACTATACTTAAATCATTCACTATCGCTTTGGCTTCTGACATTTTCTGATATTCTAAGACGGCCATAATGACCACACTCGAATAATTTATTTATAAAAAGATGGCCTTTCCTAGTGTATCTTATTATTTCTTAATTATTAATTCGTCGAAGACTCTTAAATAGAATGCCTTGATTACACTAAAAGTAGACTCTGTATATTACAGAGCGAAACACTTGCTTGCATACATTTTGATCTCCTGTTTATACATTTTGAACCTTCTGCTGTACTATTTGACGTTCATAAAGCCTGCACACATAGCGCAGTTATCAAAAGCTTAATACCGCGTTTGAGGTTATGTTTAGAGAACTAGTAAATTAGACCCTATGTCAAAGTCTTAAGTGCTTCTTTGCAGTTACATCAGCCTTTACAAACGAGCCAATCACAGCTAAGCAATCTTGGCTCTGCCAATAGTAACGCTTTGAAAATCCAGAATACTTGACGGCCAGAAAATCCTGCTACAAACTCTGCTACTTAAGGTTGGACGACACGATGCGATTTTTCGCACGTGAGTAGATCGCATGGTATAGAATGTTTATTTTGGACGGTTAAAAATATCAACCGAACAAAATACTAGATTCTTAAAATGAAGGTGACTGCCAAATGTCGAATATATCGGGTCCTCGTTTATAAATATCACATTCCTGTGGTCATAGAGAAGGCAAAATCATAGAGGGACGTGGATGTCTTTGGGTTCAAATAATAACGGCAACGATAAATATCATCAAATGAAATTTAATAAATAATCTTGATTGGTGATTTTAAAAACTTTCACGTTAATGTTGTATTTGTTTGTCTAAATAGCGGAGACTCTCCAAGGTATTTCTATGTCTGATTGAGTTTATCCTTTATATAGACGATTTATGAAAAGTTACGAATGCAATGCCACTGGGGTTGTCTTAGATTGAGTGACATACAGTACAGATAACCAACTTTTAAGCGAAAAATCGCTTCGTGACAACCAGCCTTAAATAGCGTTGTATTTTTTTGATATTTCGCTCTAGGCACTCCGTAGTCTTAGAACTACATAGACATTGTATAATAAGAGATACCACCATATTCATGATGCGGCCTCATTATTTAGGGCTAATTATTTCAAGAAGTTTGTTGGATGCTGCGTTGATACTTGTAGAAACATTAAACGTCTGATTGTAGGTTTTTTTATATGGACTTACAACATTAAAATATATTTTATTTAGTACATTTTTTTGGACCTTTTAAATAGGAGTTATATTTCTTCAAAATACCAGCGTTTGCAGGATTACCGCTACTATGCACTTGAAATAAGGTTCATGTTGCCAATAATTGGTAAGGTAGCTTTCCTTACTATGAAAATAATGTTTTTCCTATTAACAACGACGGTACATGACAATAAATTAACTGTTAATTTAAATAAATTTCCGCAGTATCCAGCAAACTGAAGCTTGTATTTATTATAAAATTAATCACGACTTGTAAATGTGATTTTAAATAAATTAATGTTGACGCATAAATACGTGGTTATGTCCGAGAGATATTATTTATAAATGTTGCGCAATGTGTTTTTTCTGTAATTTGACTTTCCTCTTTTTTTTAAATAAAAACATGCCTTTTTATCTCGAGTTGTTATTAACATCCTTATCATCAATGACTTCTTGAGGTGCGCGGCTAAAGGAGTTTTTCCACCGGCAGTGTCGCTTTGCCACTTATTAATTAAAATTTCTTGAAAAAATAAATTCCGTCCTTGCGCATCTTTGGGGGAAATACTTTTTCATACAAATTAAAATTCTCGCGCCGCCACACCTCGCCTCACCTCGCAGGTGTAAAAGCAGTTTAACCTTTTAACCGTCACACTATTCGTTAGGAGGGCCTAACACAATTAGCAGTGACAGACAAAACTTCTGTAGCAAATGCAACCTTATTATTAACTGTATAGGATTGAATCTGCTTTGGCCATTGCATTTGAGATACTGTTTATTGGCTTAGGGGGCAGCACGGTCGGCTGCAACTTTACGTGCCCCAGACGCCAACAACGTTATATGACGCAACCGCGCCGATGTTAGGTATTTTTATGTTAAGGAGAAGGCACACGAGCATTCATACCACCTGATGGTTAGTGGAATCTGAGACCCATAGACATTTGAATTCTCAAGACTATAATCCTAAGACCTCAAATGCGTCGCCAACCCTGAGGACTAAGATGGAATGCTTCTATGCTAGTAATTTCACCGGTTGTCTTATCCCCACACCGGAACACAACAATGCGAACCCTGGTGATTGGCGGGTGGTTAATGGATAAGTAGGTGGTAGAGATCCGGACGGACCCTGCACAGGGTCCTACCACCACTAAAATTAATTTTGTAGAATTATCATCTCTATTGCCTTGAAATAAAGTTTATAGTACCAACATTAAGGCAGTTTCCCCTACTTTGGTAGTAAATAAAATCACCATTACATTTCACTTATCGATTTATTGACTTCAGCGTATGTAAAACATTACAATATAGTTATTTCAAACGCCGACGTAACGAACTGAACCATACTGCGAATAACATTACGGTTGATATTACAATTTCAAGTCCACGAAGGTAGATTACATCTGGCAACTTCTACCAATATAACTTTTATACCGGGGTAAAAAATGACAGTTTTCTATAGCATTTTGACATTACTAATCTCAGAGTAAGCTTTACCCCCGTGTAAAAAGTTTGGTCGAATCGGGGCTAAGTAACACGTAAGCCAAATCGTTACTTTAGGAATATAAAATTTGCCACATCATATTACCCTGGGTTTCCGTATTCAAAACGTCCCGTTAAAATGTAACGTCTAGAAAATGTTTTAAATTTTAACGAGACGTCACATGTTAACGAGACGATTTGAATATCCCCAGGGTAAGTCAAGTTGATATTTGAAAACAGCAAGACAAGGCAAGATAACCTGTACAAGATTTAAGCAGTCAAAGGGCTATTTAATGGAGAAAAGAAAAAACAAAGAGGTACGATCACAAAAAAATATAATTTGTTACCAAAATCTATTTACAACACATAGGCGCGACTACAACAAATAATAGGAGATTGCAACTGCTCGCGTGGTAACACTATGCTGGCACCCATTCCGCCCACGGTACAGGCATATCAATATTATACAAGCACTCGCCGAGGAAGCCGCTCGATGTCGCCTTTGTACGTCGAGGCGCGGGCTATACTTTGTTCCAATAAAAAAAAAAAACTAGTCAAAATGACAAAATGGCGGCGGCGTTCCGATTGTGAACGCACTTTCTACTGCCATGATTAACCTTAACCCTTTATTGCCTAGGAAGCCATACGGCTTCATGCTTGTTTCATATTTTTAAGTGGGTCCTTTTGATGAATTGATAATGAATCAAAAAATTAAGAAAAACGATGTCTTTAAAGTTCATTTTCAAACATACATTTTGCGTAAATTTCAAATTTATCTATATAATAAAAATTCATCGCTGAATGTGTTGGTAAGCGCAAATCTCGAGAGCAGCTGAACCGATTTCGCTAGTTATTTTTTTATTGTGTTTGTTACTGTCAGGAGAAGGTTTTTATGAAAGAAAAAAACTGAAAACTCCAACGGGAAAGTCAGAAATTTGCAGCGGGGCGAAGCCGCTGCCAGGCCGCTAGTAAAAAAAAAGCGGTTACTTAAAAATTAATCCCTATTTCTCTTGGTCACGGCACCACGCATGAACGGCTGGACCGATTCCGCTAATTCTTTTTCTGTCGTGTTCGTTATCGTCTGGAGAAGGTTCTTATGAAACAAATAAAATGAAAAATCCAGAAAGCCGCTGACGGGTAGCTAGTAAGTTATGATGTACTTTAAAGACAGCGTTTCACTTTCGATATCCTATGCAATAAAGTGTTAATGCAGAGCTCCGCGCCCGCGCCTCGACACAACTCTCGACTCTCGGGCGACTTCCCGAACTCGCCTACCACCAGCACATTAGGGTTGAGAGCAAAGCAGTAGACGGGTTGCACCAAAAAATGCTAACAAAAATTAAAATGAGTTGATGTACATGGACGAAAATAGAAATTAAGGAATTATTACAATAGATTTTGGTTAGCTGATACAGTGACGGCTGGAATTTCATTGCCAATGTTCATACTAATCAGCCCTAATTTAGATTACCTGACGAACAATTTTACAGTTTTAAGCCCCGAAAGAAGTTGTATGTGTTGGTGCTAATGTTGTATTCTATTTTAAAGAATCAATTTATGTTATGATCGCTTACCATTATTTTGTGTGATTCGATGGTAGGTGATCTAACAACAAAACTATTGTAATAAATCATTAACATACTTTTTACAAAAAAATGACAGAAGGTTGATTCTATGCACATTCAATCACAATTACACAAGTGTAATACATAAGGAGACAGCTAGGCGCAATATAATTCACTATATTCATCGAAATGGCAAACAAAACCCCACCAATTACGAAATACAATAAATAGACATCTTTGACATATTGAGACCAATACAAAAGTTCAAAGAACGATAATCCAACTAAATTTGGTTAGTTTTTTTTATTTAAAAAAAATTAACACTATCTTACAGTAGAATATAAATATCACTAAGTGGAATCACTTGCAGTGATTGATATTTAGTCGACGGCGCAACTGTTCGTGCGAAAATTGTAAATGCTTATCAGTCATTCAAAATGGAATTATAAACGGGTGGTCAGCTGAGGCGGGAGCCGAGGGATTCATTTCTAACGGTTGTTGACAGCTGTCACAACACTCCAAAATAGAACTACAATACTAGATTCATTTCGGTTTTATTATGATAGCAAAATAATAAATAATCCTATTGTCTTAATGAAAACGGGCATTTTTTTATAAAGAGACGGCACACGAGCATTCAGGCCGCCTGATGGTAAGTGGAGACTGAGACCCATACACATTTGAATTCTCAAGACTATAATCCTAATGCAAATTGCTGTTTGGTGGTTGGTAAATGGATAAGATGGTGGTAGCGATCCGGACGGACCCTGCACAGGGTCCTACCACCACTAAAATAATGAAGGTAACTAACCTCGTAATAAAAATAAAATACAGAGCATACTAGACTTACTTCTTTTTCTTGACCGTCAGAAGACTTATACTCTTTTTTAACAACAATTTCATGTATTTCGTTAAATTAAAAGTGTAATTCTATCTAAATTTAACTCCCAACGGCTCCCGCCTCAAATCTGTCAATTATTATCAAACGTCATTAATCATTATTATCCGACAAAACTGACACCTGTGACTTTTCAACGTGAAGTCTGCGAGCACCAGAGTTTTAAAAACATCGTTTTCATACCAAAAGGGTACATAGAAACAGCGAGTGTAAAATGTGTACGTTGTAAAGTTAAATACGGGTTGGTAGGCCGATGAGGCCAGGCATGTTCGAGTTGGAATGATGTATCAGTCAAATTTATACTATAAGGGCGGGTTGTTTGTCTGTATGTTAGCGCGGTAGTTTATTAGAGCACTACCGTGGCGCTACTTCAACCCACTGCTCTATTGTCAGAAATTCGTCAGAAATCGGTTTTATTCCGCAAAAGTAGGTGAGTCACACCGAAAGTTAACGTTTTTAAGGCCTAATTTTCTGGCTAAGCCCATACTCGCAAAAACGCCGTCAGGACTGCTTTAGACCTATCATATAAAAACATAACTTATATGCACACAAGCTTTTAACTATTGACCACAGGAGAGACAACTTTTGTTTTTAAGAGTGTATGACCCAGGTAGGTTAGGTTCGTTAGGTACCTTCAAATGCCCCCTTCGGGCAAACCGCCCTGAAAAAAGAGCCCTGTCACGACGCAGGGCTCCGTCGAAAAGAGCAGTGGGACGAAATAGTGGGACCACGGGTCGCGATCAGATTATTTTGGTTGAATCAACTTTTTGTTGTATAGCTGGGTACGAATCTGAGCAGCTCAGCCTGAGGCGCATGCTCGCGCCGCGCGGCGAGCTGCTCGCGAGCCAAATTGTTGCAATAAACAAGCGCGGGTGAGGCAGCATGCTTGACGCGAGGCGTCATTTCAAAATGGCGTCGGACACGATGACAGGCCCCGGCTGCGTTCATCAGAATTCACCGAATTATTAACGAAAAGAGGAAAATATCGAGGAATATATGGTGGAACGGCTCACCAACTTTATTAAATTTGTACGTCCCTCGCCCACAGACAAGTTAACACTTGTCGTTCTGCTCGCGGCACGCTCGGATACACGTCCAAATTACGCGAGGCACGCACACCGAGGCGCCTTTGCTCGCACACAGCGCGTGAGCGCGTACGAATTTGAGCAAAATAGGTGAGCCGTGCGTGCCTCAACCCGAGGCTGCTCTAATTCGTACCCACCTTTAGACCACATTATTTGAGGCAATTATGGCTGTCTGATGTAGTTGGAATTAACAATTATTCGTTTGAATTTACAAACACATGTGAAACGCTATTGCAAAGTGATTCTGCCATTACTAGAGGAATTTAATTAAATATCGGGGGACAATCTCACACAAATTGACCAAGTCCCAAAAACAGCTTTAGGCTTGTACTATGGGTACTAGACAACGATAAACATAGAAGGAGAAATCAATATTTTGAAAACATCCAAGATTCAGAAACAAATCGTCCCCTTACTATCTCAACCTCGTATCGTATCCAATTGATTCGTAAGAAAAGCACTCTTGTTCCAAGAAGAATAAAGACTACTTTTCTATCAAACTATTCGATCTGATAAGAGGTTGAGGGACGAAATACTTGCGCTCGTCACACAAATATTTGCCCTGTCCGGGCATCGAACTCGGGACCGCTAGCTTCGTTGGCAGGGTCACTACCAACTAGGCTAACTGCGGCAGACAGTATAGATAGTACAGTCGAGGTTAAAGATTATTTACGACACTATTTTGAAATATTTTATATGCAAAAATATGTAATGTGTTTGTCCTACAGCTTATCAGACAGATGGTATAAAAAGATTGACGAACAAAAAGTTGGTTCAGTGAACCATAATCCATAAGAGATGTTGAATAAAAAACCTAATTTAATTCCATATACAGTGTAGTGTACATACGTTATTTGTAACAGAAAGCAAATTAAATTTGGAAACAAATACTGTATCTATCCGCAACTTAACTAGACAATAATAATACCAGACCAACTTCTACCATAGAATAACTCGTGTCATACTATCACTGATTTAGTTTTTAGTAAATTAATAGTATTTTTACCGGCAGACAAAAAACAACCGACCCAAATCTTAAAAACTAAAAGGGTGCTTCTTCAAGCCAAATGTGTCGCTAGAATTTCATGAAAAAAAAATCTGTACCGCGATGTACTTTTGATTTTTTCGTAATTTCTTTTAATTATATGTGATACATTTTCGTTAATATAGTCTTTCGCTCTATTGCCGGGACCATTATGGGGCTGTACTCTTTAAAATACACAATTTATTTTTTCAAGGTTATCTGGGAGCATGGTAGTGCATCTGCCAAGTCTCAAGCAGAAATATTTTTCTAAGCAACTTTAAAATAGTTATTTTCTAATTATTTGGGGGCATAATAGTGCCGCGAAGTCTCAGGCCAAGATCGTATACCATGCTCCTTGCTTTTTCATATTTTAAAGAGCACAGAGGATTAACGTCTAGGGGATCTATGAAGCACTTAATCTAGTTTGGCCTATTACAGGGTTCGCACTACGAACGGACGCCCGGTACTGATAACGTTTAAACAAATCACAAGCCTTTACAAGCAGACACCGTCTTGGGCACAAAATACAAAAAAAAACCGGCAGAATTAAAAAGTTACTGTTCAAGTGATATCTACATGTTCTAAGTACGCGTTTAAACCAGCACCGTTATTATGTATAGACGAACTTAAACGGTTTAAATAAAAGTGTCACCCATCTCGTCTACATAATATCAATTCTGATGGAATAGAAAAAGCTAAACAAATATATAAATAAATAAATACGCGTCTACCGTGCCTGACTCTATGATCTAGTCCAACCAGTGTAAAAACTATAGCAAACGTGGAGAAACTTACGTTTTATGGAAGACTTAATAATATAACGGGAAGAGTCGGGCGGCCTCGATAACTATAAAGCCCCGGCAATAGAGGGAACAGACTGACATACATTCATTACAATATGTATAAAGTACTTACGCTAGTGACGCGTACAAAATACGCATTTATAGTCAATAAATATCGAATAATACTAGTTTTAACTTGACGCTAGATGAATATTACACTTATTTAGCTCTTTGCACCATTTACTATTACGTTTTTAATTATTTATAACAATCGATACACATACAGAAAAAAATATGTTTCGACTACAAAGTGTGTTCATTTGTTCAGTAATTTTAAGAACTTGGCTAGAACACTTTATGTGCGGATGTTTCATTTTTATTACAAAGAGCGCATCAGATACCTAATCAGGTACTTAAGTCGTGTTTACGTTTCAAATAATAAAAAAAACGAAATAGTAGACACTGCAACAGCTACATTCTCGAACCCTTACAACTACGTACATTATACGTATCCGAATAAATATTTATTTAAGTATAAAATTAAAAAAAACACAACTTGCTTTATGCTTCGATATTCGTGCGCTAACACTACATTTATTTATTATTAATCGCTCATAATCGATAGGATACTACGATTTTATCATATAACACGAAATCGATATTTTTTGGAAAATATCGATTCATTATTAAATATTGTTACACAATAAAATCACACTGAATGGCTTTATAGACCGATCAACAGGCAACTCTGGCTGCCCCGCGGACCCCGGAGGGTGGCAACACTACAATACAGCCGTCCAAAACAAAAAGGCAGTAAAGGAGTATGAAGCCCCCGCGTATACTGCCCTTTTGCTTTAGACGGCACAATACACGTACATACGTCAATATAATCACAATATACCGCAATCACTGATGAACGAAACCGTTTAAAAAAGTTAGACCAGAAACTTCTAAAACAAGGCCAATGCTCAGTTAGTCTTATCAGTAAAACCTAGATGGGACTTCATCTAGTTTTTTTAATTGAGTGTTATTCATAGTCATGTCATTATTTTTTCATTTCAGTTTTGGTAAGCGCATCGCGATTTAAATGTACTTTCATAAGATTTAATTGCATACGACGCGACAAAGGGAACTATAGTGGTACAAATAACGTTAAACCAATTGTCTAAAGTTTAAAACAGTTTTGAAATATGTAAACGGTAATTTTATGGTTACAAATCCTTCTTTTTAAAAAGTGTTCTAGTCTTAAAACATCTTTAGACAATTGGTTATTGATATCTTGTCAATACTGCCTTACAAATCAAAAAGGCAGTAGCGTAGCGCATATGTACTTAATACTGTTGTTATACTGCCTTTTTCTTTAATTTTTATCAGACTATTAATACTTATTCTTAAAAGTATTAGAATTATAGAACGTATAATGACCAAAAAGTCTAGAATCGGTTTTCATACAAAACACAAGCGTTCCCAAGTACAGATGTAAGGCAATCAAACTATTGTATATTGTCGAGAATGTTCGTATTGGCTTATCGACAAGTGAGATAGTAAGATAAATACGAACAGTATCGACCAAAAACGATGACGCATCCATTACATATACCTATAAAAAGTTTCAAAGAAAGCGCGGGCTCCGAACACAGAGAATTTCGTACATTGACTCACCATTACTTGTCTCTATCACTGGCACACAATGCTATTGCCGTCGCGCTCGCACAGCAACATGCTGGCATTATGGATTTGCCTAGAGTATACGGTGGTGCGTACAGCAAAGGTCAATGTACGAAATTCTTCGTAGATTAAATTTCTACTCTTTTTGGCCAAGCTGTAGTGATATCGGTTGTTTTGTCCTTGTCGTCGGTTTGCAGTGGAAGGGAGATAAAACAAGTTGTTCACCAGAATACGGCTGCGATGGACTAGTTAACACTCTGTGCGCGCGGCGTGGTTTACCTGCGCGCGAATTCCGCCTTCATAGCTGTGGGCAATACAGTTCAAATTAAATTTCGGTTGCCGAAGGACCAAAAAAGTTAAAGTGCGATTACACTAAATCTCCTAAACATGCAATAAGTGTAATAATGCCAAATGATATTGTAGTAGAGAGAGGACAAATAGAGAGATCTCTCTCCAGGCGAGCGTTGTGCCTGGGGACCGAAGTCCGTTTGGATGAAGTTGGAAGTGGTATATAAGTCAACCGACTGAAGAAACTTCGTTAGCGCGATGTAGCGCACTGTCAGATTTAGTTGCGTTGTCTGACGCTGGTGGCGCTAGCGAGTTGTTTGTTACAAGTTGTCACTAGATGTCGCTAGGTCGCCACATCAGCCCCCCTTTGAGACCGGAGGTTGATGGTGATGGATGACGTGCAGTCTGTGCGTTGAAAATGCCGCTTGCAAGTGCCAGTAGTGGATGTGATGTCTCCAGTAGAGCTCAGAGACGCGTTGGCGAGCGTAGCAGGAGAAGAGGAGTGGAGTGGAGAGTACACAGTGAGTCGTGTATCTGCTCCGTGAAGTACTCGTAGTAGGACGCAGTGAGTCGCGTTGCTGAATGAGAGTATTGTGCACACTGTAGACACCAGGCATGGAGATATATCAGAATGCTAGTGGTGCACAGTGCGGTTTGTCTGGCTTGCTGTGAGACTGCGTCATAGTGCTTGAAAGTCGTCAGGTTGCGTAAATGTCCATTGTCGTGGGTCACCAATGTAGGTAGAGAGGACAAATAGAGAGATCTCTCTCCAGGCGGGTGTTATGCCTGGGGACCGAAGTCCATTTGGATGAAGTTGGAAGTTGTATATAAGTCAACCGACTGAAGAAACTTCGTTAGCGCGATGTAGCGCACTGTCAGATTTAGTTGCACTGTCTGCCGCTGGTGGCGCTGGCGAGTTGTTTGTTACAAGTTGTCACTAGATGTCGCTAGGTCGCCACACCAGCCCCCCTTTGAGACCGGAGGTTGATGGTGATGGATGTCGTGCAGTCTGTGCGTTGAAATTGCCGCTTGCAAGTGCCAGTAGTAGATGTCTCCAGTAGAGCTCAGAGCCGCGTTGGCGAGCGTAGCAGGAGAAGAGGAATGGAGTGGAGAGTACACAGTGAGTCGTGTATCTGCTCCGTGAAGTACTCGTAGTAGGACGCAGTGAGTCGCGTTGCTGAATGAGAGTATTGTGCACACTGTAGACACCAGGCATGGAGATATATCAGAATGCTAGTGGTGCACAGTGCGGGTTGTCTGGCTTGCTGTGAGACTGCGTCATAGTGCTTGAAGGTCGTCAGGTTGCGTAAATGTCCATTGTCGTGGGTCACCAATGTAGGAAGACAATCACGTCGGGGTCACCAATGTAGTAGAGAGAGGACAAATAGAGAGATCTCTCTCCAGGCGAGCGTTGTGCCTAGGGACCGAAGTCCGTTTGGATGAAGTTGGAAGTGGTATATAAGTCAACCGACTGAAGAAACTTCGTTAGCGCGATGTAGCGCACTGTCAGATTTAGTTGCGTTGTCTGACGCTGGTGGCGCTAGCGAGTTGTTTGTTACAAGTTGTACTAGATGTCGCTAGGTCGCCACATCATTTATTATATTAATATTTCTGAATTACACATTATTTGGGCGTCTGTGTGTGTGTGTTCGCGTGTGTCTGTGCTTGTTGTGTGTGTTATGTGCGTGTGTTCGTGTGTTCACGTACCGTCGACGATCTCTCGCTTGACCTGCGCGAGCTGCGCGCGCATCTCTCGCAGCATCTCCTGCTTGAACGCGTCCCACTCGGCCGCCGTCACGCAGCCGCCGCTCTCTGTGCCGCCGTTCACTTGCTATAAGAGAACATCATCATTATACATTACACACACCCTATTCATACATACTAATTTATTAATCAGGATTAATATGCTTGGGTGGGTTCTACATTAAAAAAAAGTAGATGGTACCGATTCGGGTGCCAACGACAATAGTCCTAACCTTTACGACAAGTTGTGATTAGCAGATTTGAAAGTGTCTACATTTTTTTTAGCAATTAAGTGAAAGTGAATTCAGTGAAAAAAAAAACTTTCATTACTACAAAAAAGGAGCCAGAATGGACCCATTAGATTTTAATCTGCAAAATTTATTATTGAACTGGCAATAAATAAAAAAAAAACATTGTTTATTATTTCTATATTATTAGAAGAAAAGTGTCCGTTTCAATTGTCGCTCACACCCTTTCCACGAATAATAAAGTCACAACAATGGTTAATACTAACTTTAAGTATGGTTTCTTCGCTGGCGGAACCGAACCGCTTGCGCACGGAGCGCGGCGACTGCGGCTGCTGCGTCGCCGGGGACTCCGCCGTGGCTGCACACACACACACACACACACACATTCATTATCTCATCATCTTCTTCTTTCTTTGCCCCCGCGGCGACTTGAACAGCTACTACCGCGGGGATATGGCGTTTCCACGTGAAGTGATTTCGCCAGTGTCAAGTAAGTATATATAATTATAAATCAATATAGCAATAAAACACAATCCAATCTTCTCTAGGAAGATTGGGGGCAACGTTGTACGGTGATTTGTAGGTCAGAGGTCAAGATAGTTTTAACCTCTGCACCACTGCGAGTCCACTTGAAACGAGAAGAATAAGTCCAAGTCTTCAATCACTGTGCGACACAAAGGCATAAAAAGTACAAATCACTATCAGAAAAGAACTTTTAATTACCCAAAAATTAAAGTCTAAAACAAATCACACGTCCGCCATCTTTTAACGTTGCAAATGGACCACCTATCTCATCATTAGGGTTAGGAGTTTTAGTGGCGTGTCGTGGTTCAAGAATCCATGGAGTCCCTATTTCCTAATTATTCAATACAAATTAAATTAAAATTATTTAGTGGTGGTAGGACCTTGTGCACGATCCGTCCGGATCGCTACCGCCATCTTATCCATTAACCACCCGCCAAGCAACAGTGTTCGCATTGTTGTGTTCCGGTGTGGGGATAAGACAACCGGTGAAATTACTAGCATAGAGGTATTCCATCTTAGTCCTCAGGGTTGGCAACGCATTTGAGGTCTTAGGATTACAGTCTTGAGAATTCAAATGTCTATGGGTCTCAGATTCCACTTACCATCAGGTGGCCTGAGTGCTCGGGTGCCTTCTCCTTAACATAAAAAAAAAACACTTTGATTTTGACCTTCAGTATTGACACATTTCAGAATTATTTAATTAATTAAACCGCTGCACAAATTTAAATGAATTTTGCTCCGGTGGATACTTCCCGATGCGAAAACATAACAAACAAACAAGTTATTACGTAGTTATTATTAAAACGAACCAAATATGTCTTTAATAGTTTAGTAGTTCATTTTGGAATATGATAATAACGACTCCAGGGATTGTAGAACCACGGTATGCTACCAAAAGTCTCAACCTTACTCATCATAATCAAGTGAAGTCGCTGAGCGCGAAGTCGAGGCAGCGGCGTCGCGATGCAGTTAAAGGATTGGCCACACTGCACGCGGCCTGCGGGCTGCAGTCAGCTCAAGTTGAACAAACAGCGGCAGTTGCCCCGCTCGAACGCGTCCCTCCGTTCTCTCCGCGTGCTCGCACGGTCAGATCATATATTTATACTAAATACAGGATGTTAGGCAGATCGTGCGCCAAAAGAATACGGCGGGTAGGTCGGGTCACTTGCAACACACTTTTGGCTAATTAACACTCATCCTACCCACGGTTTTTTTTTTTTTTTTGATATTTTCCAAAAGTTAACAATTTTCGTTACATATCTTTTTTTAAATGTCGCAGCAAAAACGTATTTGTGTTTTTATTTATCTCAAATGTTTGCTTATTTTATTAACATCTTATTTGCATTCCCATAGTAAACAAAAAAAAGATATGACCTCACACAGTGTGAAAATTAGAAAATAAAAATCGTAAAGCTAAACTTTACGGCACAATTTAAAAAAATAGGAGCTTCTCGGATCTTCCAATTCCAACGGTTATACCACATGTCTAGAAACACTATAAAATTTTCTGGAAAAAAAATGGTTTCACTCTAAAATGGTGGTTTACATCACCTATTACTTCTTTGAAGTTTAGTGAACTTACTTTATGAAATAAATTAAAATAATAAATCAAGTTAATTTGATAAACAATTATAAAAAAAAACATTAAAAGTTATCTACAATTATAAAAAACGGTAATAAAAGTTAACATTTATTTTCACCGCTAATTATTTTTTAACGATATTCAATACGCAACTTACGACCAAAAAGAACCTATTTATTTTTTCCCCGACTTCATTGCAAAAAATTAACTAATTGACCAGCTATTCATTAAAAAAGTTAGATGCGAACACTGTGTATTTTGTACCGCCCAATTTCAGATGCAACCGTCGAGGTAATCGTGTATCTCATTATTTGTAGTGAACCAGGGAGCATTGACTATTGCTCTAAGGATGCTGTTCTGTAGGCGCTGCAGGCAGAGATTATTGATTTACACGCGACGCCCCACAGCTGGATCCCGTATGTCCAGACGGGTTTTAAAACTGAGCTGTTTATAAGAAGCTTGTTGTCCACTGACAGTACTGAGTTTCTCCCCATTAGCTAGTGCAGATTGCGGACTTTGTGGTTTAGAGACCGACAATGTTGTTCATACATTATGCGGACTGCGTTCAATTTCACTTGACCGCAGACCGCAGCACGCAACCAGTGAGGCAAATTAATCCTTAAGAGTAGAGGCGTGGGCTATGCTCTGTCCCAGTTCATTAAAGAAAAACCAAAGATAGAAAATGTCATAATGGCGGTGGCAATGCGGCGCTGGCACGTCACGCGCTTCCCACGCCATTAACTCGCTTCCTCCACGCCTTCACCTCGTCTGCTTGACTACAAGCGCACTTAGAGTGTGTCGGCGACTTTCCAAGGAGCCCTTGATGGCGGATTTTTGAAACTACTAAAGAATAGAGGAATGTTATGAATATCAGCGTTATATATAAAGATTTTCATAAGGTTTCTCTTTTCTAGAACGTGTTACAAAAACCAAAAAATAATAATTTCATAGCCCCAGAATAAAACCCTAGCAGTCACCCTGTCAGTCAATGATTGAGATAAGGGTGAAGACCAAAATGTTCATCAACTTTTCGGTCCTTACCCATAACAGCTTACTAGTGATTTTTATTTTTTTTGGTCATTTACTCAGTGACACAGCACCCAAGTGCGAAGTGTGAATACAGAGGAATAATAGCAGACAATATTCACTTAAGATCA
This sequence comes from Acleris holmiana, assembly GCA_949316455.1. Classification (NCBI taxonomy): domain Eukaryota; kingdom Metazoa; phylum Arthropoda; class Insecta; order Lepidoptera; family Tortricidae; genus Acleris; species Acleris holmiana. The sequence goes on from OX438787.1 coordinate 3,334,732, forward strand.
TCATTCATCATTATTAAATTTAAGAGCGAGGGTAATTGCCAATTTTCTCTATTCTGTGCCAGCATTTTCACCTTGATACGACACGACATTGGCCTTCTAAGTAAGCCTCTTCCTCTTTTCCCTTCGAATTTGCCCTCAATAATAAAGTATCGTGCCGCATCAAGTGTCCCTTTCCTATTATACTTTCTATCGTCTTTGAAATAGATCACTAAGATCAGACACCCTGAATACATAGGACAGCAGCTGACCTGCGGTGCCGTTACACGCGTTGGGCAGCCGGTGCGGTAGCGTGGCGGCGCGCTCCCACGTCTTGAGCGGCGTCGACGTGCCGCTCGTGTTGTCCGGAGTCTCCTGAAAACGGTCCCGAGGTTAATGCCTGGGGAATACGTCTCTAATAGGTGCCTTGTCAGTAACAAATTGGTTAAAAGGGTTGATTGGTTTGGTGGAAGCCAGCGGTCCTGGTTTCAAATCCCGGTAAGGGCAGATATTTGTGTGATTAGCGCGAATATTTGTTCCTGAGTCTTGGATGTTTTCTATGTATTTAAGTATGTATTTGTCTCTATAATTATGTTTATCGTTGTCTAGTACCCATAGTACAAGCCTAGAGCTTAGTTTGGGACTAGGTCAATTTGTGTGAGATTGTCCCCAGAAATTTAATTAATTTTAATTGAGACTATGTTTTTTTGTTCATTTAGTATACGGAGACGTACAAGTAGTTTTATAAATTTAAAGTCATAGTTTTCGCGACCAAATTAACGAATTGAACTCGGATTGAATCCAGTGGATCCTGTGGCCACCTTCCAACTACATCACCAGATCAGCTAAACACATTGCGTTGTCACCAGGATTACATTTTATTAATTTCGTGGTTATTTGATTTGTTTTAACAACATCTTCAACTGTAACGATAAAAAAACACCGGTACTATTTATGGACATATCGAAGGCTTTCGACCAGGTCTCTCACAACGTCTTACATAATTGAGTCAGTCTAGATTTACAGAAAATGTTATGACCGGATAAAACATACTTAGGCCGATGAGTGCAATGCATGGATTTACAACAATAACGCTGATAAATCACTGATCAAAATATCAAATCGCGAGATCTGGAGTTCCCCAAGGCAGTGTTCCGGGTCCTATCCTTTTTTTAACCGACTTCTCTAAGGAGGTTTTATTTTCAACTGTATGCATGTTTTTGTCTTCATTAAACATAATGCTAATATTTTTGCAGATGGATGTTCTTTCAAGAGTGGGAGAAGGAAAAGATGCTCAAACATATGAAAATTATGTGTTAACCCACGTAATAATTTGGCTAAATAATATTAATTTGAAGATAAACTTGTTCAAAACTAAATATCACGATCGTACAATGTACTCGTAGTTATACCATTTCAAATATTAAACAAGGAAGATATGAATTAAAATTATTATCTTATCACCCATAAAACCAGTTATTGGCACTGTGGAATTGATAACTACCAACTGGAAACAAAGTTCATGGTGTCAACATTAGCAGTGTTTCCGTAGATGCAACTGGTGCACGTACCTCGGCCTTGTCGAGGTGGGCGCGGCGGCGGGCGAGCGTGCGCTGCATCTCGTGCATCATGCAGTGCAGGTTGCCACGCGCGCTGCCGCCGGACGACGACGACGAGCCGGAGTGCTCGGCGCCGCCCGGCGGGGACGCGTCCGCCGACGCACCGCCCACCGCGCTCGCTTGCTGTAACACAAATATACAACTATTATGAATTTGCATTATACACTTTTTCTCAAACATGCTCGGA